>OX104115.1:48266948-48601447 GCA_944474755.1 Limnoperna fortunei
GTCAATAAACTGTACAAAACTAAATAAAGAACCAGTCAATAAACTGTACAAAGCTCAAAAAAGAACCAGTCAATAAACTGTACAAAACTAAATAAAGAAACAGTCAATAAACTGTACAAAAACTCAATAAAGCACAAGTCAATAAACTTTAACAAAACTCAATAAAGAACCAGTCAATAAACTGTACAAAACTGAATAAAGAACCAGTCAATAAACTGCACAAAACTAAATAAAGAACCAGTCAATAAACTGTACAAAACTCAATAAAGAAACAGTCAATAAACTGTACAAAACTAAATAAAGAAACAGTCAATAAACTGTACAAAACTCAATAAAGAACCAGTCAATAAATTGTACACAAACTAAATAAAGAAACAGTCAATAAACTGTACAAAACTAAAAAAAGAAACAGTCAATAAACTGTACAAAATTGAATAAAGAAACAGTCAATAAACTGTACAAAACTAAATAAAGAACCAGCCAATAAATTGTACACAAACTAAATAAAGAAACAGTCAATAAACTGTACAAAACCCAATAAAGAACCAGTCAATAAATTGTACACATACTCAATGAAGAACAAGTCAATAAATTGTACACAAACTCAATAAAGAACCAGTCAATAAACTGTACAAAACTGAATAAAGAACCAGTCAATAAACTGTACAAAACTCAATAAAGAACTAGTCAATAAATTGTACACAAACTCAATAAAGAACAAGTCAATAAACTGTACAAAACTGAATAAAGAACCAGTCAATAAACTTTACAAAACTCAATAAAGAACCAGTCAATAAACTGTACAAAACTCAATAAAGAACCAGTCAATAAACTGTACAAAACTAAATAAAGAACCAGTCAGTAAACTGTACAAAACTAAATAAAGAAAGAGTCAACAAACTGTACAAAACTAAATAAAGAACCAGCCAATAAATTGTACACAAACTAAATAAAGAAACAGTCAATAAACTGTACAAAACTCAATAAAGAAACAGTCAATAAACTGTACAAAACTAAATAAAGAACCAGTCAATAAACTGTAGAAAGCTAAAAAAAAGAACCAGTCAATAAACTGTACAAAACTAAATAAAGAAACAGTCAATTAACTGTACAAAAACTCAATAAAGAACCAGTCAATAAACTTTACCAAAACTCAATAAAGAGCCAGTCAATAAACTGTACAAAACTGAATAAAGAACCAGTCAATAAACTGTACAAAACTCAATAAAGAACCAGTCAATAAACTGTTCAAAACTCAATAAAGAAACAGTCAATAAACTGTACAAAACTAAATAAAGAAACAGTCAATAAACTGTACAAAACTCAATAAAGTACCAGTCAATAAATTGTACACAAACTAAATAAAGAAACAGTCAATAAACTGTACAAAACTGAATAAAGAAACAGTCAATAAACTGTACAAAACTCAATAAAGAACCAGTCAATAAATTGTACACATACTCAATAAAGAACAAGTCAATAAATTGTACACAAACTCAATAAAGAACCAGTCAATAAACTGTACAAAACTGAATAAAGAACCAGTCAATAAACTGTACACAAACTCAATAAAGAACAAGTCAATAAATTGTACACAAACACAATAAAGAACCAGTCAATAAACTGTACAAAACTGAATAAAGAACCAGTCAATAAACTGTACAAAACTCAATAAAGAACCAGTCAATAGACTGTACAAAACTGAATAAACTAACAGTCAATAAACTGTACAAAACCAAATAAAGAACCAGTCAAAAAACTGTACAAAACTAAATATAAAAACAGTCAATAAACTGTACAAAACTCAATAAAGTAACAGTCAATAAACTGTACAAAACTAAATAAAGAACCAGTCAATAAATTGTACAAAGCTCAAAAAAAAGAACCAGTCAATAAACTGTACAAAACTAAATAAAGAAACAGTCAATAAACTGTACACAAACTCAATAAAGAACCAGTCAATAGACTGTACAAAACTGAATAAAGAACCAGTCAATAAACTGTACAAAACTCAATAAAAAACCAGTCAATAAACTTTAACAAAACTCAATAAAGAACCAGTCAATAAACTGTACAAAACTGAATAAAGAACCAGTCAATAAAGTGTACAAAACTCAATAAAGAACCAGTCAATAAACTGTACAAAACTCAATAAAGAAACAGTCAATAAATTGTACACAAACTAAATAAAGAAACAGTCAATAAACTGTACAAAACTAAATAAAGAAACAGTTAATAAACTGTACAAAACTAAATAAAGAAACAGCCAATAAACTGTACAAAACTAAATAAAGAACCAGTCAATAAATTGTACACAAACTAAATAAAGAAACAGTCAATAAACTGTACAAAACTCAATAAAGAACCAGTCAATAAATTGTACACATACTCAATAAAGAACAAGTCAATAAATTGTACACAAACTCAATATAGAACCGTCAATAAACTGTACAAAAGTGAATAAAGAACCAGTCAATAAACTGCACACAAACTCAATAAAGAACCAGTCAATAATATGTACAAAACTGAATAAAGAACCAGTCAATAAACTGTACAAAACTCAATAAAGAACTAGTCAATAAATTGTACACAAACTCAATAAAGAACCAGTCAATAAACTGTACAAAACTGAATAAAGAAGAAGTCAATAAACTGTACAAAACTCAATAAAGAACCAGTCAATAAACTGTACAAAACTGAATAAAGAACCAGTCAATAAACTGTACAAAACTCAATAAAGAACCAGTCAATAAATTGTACAAAACTCAATAAAGAAACAGTCAATAAACTGTACAATCTAAATAAAGAAACAGTCAATAAACTGTACAAAATTCAATAAAGAACCAGTCAATAAATTGTACACAAACTAAATAAAGAAACAGTCAATAAACTGTACAAAACAAAAAAAGAAACAGTCAATAAACTGTACAAAACTAAATAAAGAAACAGTCAATAAACTGTACAAAACTCAATAAAGAACCAGTCAATAAATTGTACACATACTCAATAAAGAACAAGTCAATAAATTGTACACAAACACAATAAAGAACCAGTCAATAAACTGTACAAAACTGAATAAAGAACCAGTCAATAAACTGTACAAAACTCAATAAAGAACCAGTCAATAGACTGTACAAATCTGAATAAACTAACAGTCAATAAACTGTACAAAACCAAATAAAGAACCAGTCAAAAAACTGTACAAAACTAAATATAAAAACAGTCAATAAACTGTACAAAACTCAATAAAGTAACAGTCAATAAACTGTACAAAACTAAATAAAGAACCAGTCAATAAATTGTACAAAGCTCAAAAAAAAGAACCAGTCAATAAACTGTACAAAACTAAATAAAGAAACAGTCAATAAACTGTACACAAACTCAATAAAGAACCAGTCAATACACTGTACAAAACTGAATAAAGAACCAGTCAATAAACTGTACAAAACTCAATAAAAAACCAGTCAATAAACTTTAACAAAACTCAATAAAGAACCAGTCAATAAACTGTACAAAACTGAATAAAGAACCAGTCAATAAAGTGTACAAAACTCAATAAAGAACCAGTCAATAAACTGTACAAAACTCAATAAAGAAACAGTCAATAAATTGTACACAAACTAAATAAAGAAACAGTCAATAAACTGTACAAAACTAAATAAAGAAACAGTTAATAAACTGTACAAAACTAAATAAAGAAACAGCCAATAAACTGTACAAAACTAAATAAAGAACCAGTCAATAAATTGTACACAAACTAAATAAAGAAACAATCAATAAACTGTACAAAACTCAATAAAGAACCAGTCAATAAATTGTACACATACTCAATAAAGAACAAGTCAATAAATTGTACACAAACTCAATATAGAACCGTCAATAAACTGTACAAAAGTGAATAAAGAACCAGTCAATAAACTGTACACAAACTCAATAAAGAACCAGTCAATAATATGTACAAAACTGAATAAAGAACCAGTCAATAAACTGTACAAAACTCAATAAAGAACTAGTCAATAAATTGTACACAAACTCAATAAAGAACCAGTCAATAAACTGTACAAAACTGAATAAAGAACCAGTCAATAAACTGTACAAAACCCAATAAAGAACCAGTCAATAAACTGTACAAAACTAAATAAAGAACCAGTCAATAAACTGTACAAAACTAAATAATGAAACAGTCAATATACTGTTCAAAATTAAATAAACAAACAGTCAATAAACTGTACAAAACTCAATAAACAAACAGTCAATAAACTCTACAAAACTCAATAAAGAACCAGTCAATTAACTGTACAAAACTCAATAAAGAGCAAGTCAATAAACTGTACAAAACTCAATAAAGAAACAGTCAATAAAATGTACAAAACTCAATAGAAACGGTTAATAAATTGTACACATACTCAATAAAGAAACAGTCAATAAACTGTACAAAACTCAATAAAGAACCAGTCAATAAATTGTACAAAACTGAATAAACTAACAGTCAATAAACTGTACAAAACTAAATAAAGAACCAGTCAAAAAACTGTACAAAACTAAATAAAGAAACAGTCAATAAACTGTACAAAAACTCAATAAAGAACCAGTCAATAAACTTTAACAAAACTCAATAAAGAACCAGTCAATAAACTGTACAAAACTGAAAAAAGAAAAAGTCAATAAACTGTACAAAACTCAATAAAGAACCAGTCAATAAATTGTACAAAACTCAATAAAGAAAGTCAATAAACTGTACAAAACTAAATAAAGAAACAGTCAATAAACTGTACAAAACTCAATAAAGAACCAGTCAATAAATTGTACACAAACTAAATAAAGAAACAGTCAATAAACTGTACAAAACAAAAAAAAGAAACAGTCAATAAACTGTACAAAACTAAATAAAGAAACAGTCAATAAACTGTACAAAACTCAATAAAGAACCAGTCAATAAATTGTACACATACTCAATAAAGAACAAGTCAATAAATTGTACACAAACACAATAAAGAACCAGTCAATAAACTGTACAAAACTGAATAAAAAACCAGTCAATAAACTGTACAAAACTCAATAAAGAACCAGTCAATAAACTGTACAAAACTAAATAAAGAACCAGTCAAAAAACTGTACAAAACTAAATATAGAAACAGTCAATAAACTGTACAAAACTCAATAAAGTAACAGTCAATAAACTGTACAAAACTAAATAATTAGGTTTATTCAATAGCAAATAAACCAATTTAATTTTGATTTGATACTTGAAAGTTTGGTAGTTATATCATAGTTATCCCCCTTTGTCCAGTGTTTAATATCTGCAAAAAGAAAAAATGTTAAAAAATGATTTATGTTTTAAGTTTCATGTTTCAAGGAAAGAAACATGCGCGTGAGAAAATGTTGAGGTAGCAAATTTTAGCTCCCGGCCACAGTTGCGGTTTTGCTGGCAAGCTGAAAGGACAGAATATTTATTGAATATTGAACAGTATAAATATTTTACCCAAATCTACAATCTAAATTTATTCAATCAAGAGATATTGAGTACTTATATTGAACACGAAATTGGTGTGCGTTCGGACAATATTTAGTGGATTTTATTTGAAGTTTATCGTAAACTCTTTCATCACAATTAAACTACAAAGACACGTGCTTTCTTCCAGAGGACGAATTAGGAGATACTATTAACACCCTACACTAGAACAATTTGCACCGCAACTATTGTATACAAGGAATTACGACAAATTGCATACTGTAGATCGGTTGAAAATTTTTATAAAAGCCAAAAGATTGCCGAAAGTGCCGCTGCTCATAGAAACGTGCTACTTGGACAACCAAAGGTGTGGCAGGTTATAGACACGTGCTCGCTGCTTTCTGGAGCATATACCAATTGTGCGCCTCGATACTCTTAAGTGATCAATTTCTATTCTTCACGGAAAATAACTCGAAATCATTTTGTTCTCCTTGAACAATTTATACTAAGGCCAGAGCTGTTTGAAGTGGTTTTACATTTATAAGACCGTTACACATACTGTTTTATCAACCAAGATATAGACATTTTGTTGGTAAAGCGCCTAGCAGTTAAAAAAACAGACTATTGCCAAGATTTTCTTCAAACCGAAGATTAGAGATGCCCAAAAGGAGAAGTGAACCAAAACAGAAAAGAAAGTCAAGCCGTCAGTCTACAAGTCCTTATGCAAGGACAGCAAAGTCCGGGGCACCCAGGAAAAGGAATAAAGATCAGACAGCGGAGCCATGTGTCCCAGATGCACCGGAAATAGACGATGTCAATGTCAACATCGGTCCCATCCCTGTTGTTCAAGGAAACACACGTCCTCATATTGGTGAGTTTATTGATAATGAACTCCTAGTACAAAATGAACAAACGCGCATTCATTCATGTGATTTATTAGACAGGGGGGATGGTTTAGCTCCATGCCACAAAGAACAGCGGGCAAATATAAATGATTGGGTTTTGACAGCTAGTTGTCCGGACATTATAATGACTGCGGATTTAGATATAGGGTCGCACATTCCCTTACAGCTGAAACAGAAAATATGGAACAATGAATATATTAACTTTGCCTTGTTGTTAAAGGGAAGTTCCGAATTGATTCAGCACTTTGAAGGGGGTGGGCTTTATTTAGATCCAAATACGGGGTCGATACAATCCAAACCGAATCAGGTGAGGGAGTTGGTCCCAAATATTTCAAAATGGACCGATGCGTTCTTAATTTTTATTAATATCTTTATATGCAAACATCAGTCAAAAAAATTTTTGAATTGTTGAAATACATGTCAATAATTAGAAAAGCTGCAGCTCGATGTGCTAGTCATGACTTTTCTTGGAGGGTGTATGACGAGCAGTTCCGCATGAGAATGGCCCAAGTACCTTCAACTTCATGGGCACACATAAATTCTGACTTGTGGGCATTGACCATGTTAAAACCAACATTGCCAATGATTGTTCCCCCAGTGAATGATGGTTTTCATCGGACTATACTGGGTCAAGGTAATCCAAGACAACATATGATGCCCATTAGTAGAGCCCCGTGTTATGATCATAATCGCGGTCAGTGTTATAGGACACGTTGTAAGTTTTTACACCATTGTGCAAATTGCTTTGGGAAAGATCACATAAGCTCTAATTGCCCTACAAAAATGTCTAACCATGCCTTTCTTGGCAGAAATAAGCAACAAAACAAAGGACAGTTTAGTCAGCGACAGATACAGCCTGGGCAATTCACCAATAAAAACTGAGGTCCTGGAAAAACTTTTAGAGGGTTATCCTTGCACAGAGGCTTCTGAATTATTAGATGGGTTTAAATTTGGTTTTCATCTTCATTATAAGGGACCTAGAGCCCCTAGAGAAAGTAAAAATTTAAAATCTGTTGATGATCATAGGTCCATGGTAAGAGAAAAAATATCTAAAGAATTAGCATTAGGAAGAATTGCTGGCCCATTTACCTCCCCCCCTATGTCAACATTTAGAGTTTCTCCCATTGGTGTCGTTCCTAAAAAAGCTATACATGAATATCGTTTGATACATCATTTATCATATCCGGATAACTTATCAGTTAATGATTTTATTGATCAAAATTTATGTTCTGTTCAATATACAAAATTTGATGAGGCAGTTTCCATGGTTCAGAAACTTGGTAAAAACACAATGTGTGCAAAAAGCGATATTCAGAGTGCATTCCGTTTGCTAAGAGTATGGCCGGGAGACTTTGATCAACTAGGTTTTAAATTTGAAGGCCTTTATTACTTTGACAAGTGCTTACCAATGGGCTGTGCCATCTCTTGTGCCTTATTTGAAAAATTTTCATCATTTTTACAGTGGATTGTAGCTAAGAGAGCTAGGAATAACAATATTCTTCATTATCTTGACGATTTTTTATTTATGGGAAAATCAGATACTAATCAGTGTTCCTACAATTTAAATGTTTTTCTTCAAACATGCTTTGAGTTGGGAGTTCCCATTGCTAACGAAAAAACAGAAGGCCCCAAAACAAAAATTTCATTTCTTGTACTAGAAATTGACACAGTTAGTATGCAAGTTAGAATACCACAAAGCAAAGTATTAGAAATAGTTGATAAAATCAAGAGCCTATTAAGTAAGAAAAAAGCTACATTAAAAGAAATTCAATCTCTCAATGGGTCTTTAAATTTTGCATGTAGAGCCATACGACCCGGACGTCCATTTCTTAGACGCCTTATAAATCTAACAGCTGGCCTTAAAAAACCTAATCATCATGTCAGATTAAATGCTGAAATTTCACAGGACCTCACCATGTGGCTAGATTTCTTTTCTCATTTTAATGGAATATCTGTTTTTAATGACAGATTTTGGGTTAGTAATTCTCATTTAGAGCTCTTTACTGACAGCTCGGGTAAAATAGGCCATGGTTTTGGGATTTATTTTGCAGGGAAATGGGCATTCGAAAAGTGGCCAGCTTTATGGATAAATACAGGCTTTTTATCAGATATAACTCTTTTAGAGTTTTTTCCTATTTTGGTATCAGTATTGACATGGGGCAATCTCTTAAGTAACAAGAAAGTCCTGTTCAGGTCAGATAATGAAGCAGTTGTTCATATAATTAATAAACAGACTTCCAAATCAAACTCGGTAATGGTCCTGTTGCGGAAATTTACTCTGGTTTGTTTACAATTCAATATAATGGTAAAAGCAGAACATGTGAGTGGTGTAAAGAATAGTATAACTGATAGCCTTTCTCGCCAACAGCTGGTACGTTTTCGCAGACTAACAGGGAACCAGGCAGATCCCAAGCCAACGCCTCTATCACCAGATATATGGACACTCTTAGAATTAACACCAAGTGCCTTCTAAATGCAAGCTTGTCAACAAACACACACAAAGTGTACAGGATAGCATTGAACTCTTTTAATAAGTTTCGTTCCTTTGTAAAACTTCCTAATGTTTGGCCACCCCCATTAGAACATATTGTCTTCTTTATATCCCACCACTACGAACAGGGTTCAGCAGCAAGCACAATTGCAACCTATTTGTCTGCTTTGTCATTCAGTGAGAAAATAAACTCGTATAACATCCAACAAGGCAACAAATTTGTAATCACAAAATTAATTTCAGGATATAAAAATTTGAGAAATAAACAAGATTCAAGACTGCCTATTACTTTTCCCATTCTATCAAAACTACCTCATGCATTATCAAATGTATGTAAGCAAGTTTATGAAAAAATTTTGTTTAAGACAGCTTTCATTTTAGCCTTTTTTGGGTTTTTGAGAATAAGCGAATTTGTATTTAACCAGGATAGCCCAGATAAGACATTGAGATTTCAAGATATATCTTTTGTTGGACAGTGTCTCCATGTCAACATTAGATATTCAAAAACTGATCAAAAGGGCTATAATTCTACTTTAATAATAACACAACTCACTAACTCTGAAATGTGCCCAGTTAAAGTTTTGAGTAAGTATATGAAAGTTAGACCAACTTCAACTGATTATTTATTTTGTCACAGCAATGGTACCCCTTTAACTCGATATCAGTTCTGTGCAGTGCTAAGACATTGTATAAAGTTTTTAGGGCTTAATGCAAACAGCTACAAGTCCCATTCATTTCGGATTGGAGCAGCTACACAAGCATCATTAAATGCAGTCGATGACGAATCAATAAAAGCTATGGGTAGGTGGAAGTCCCAATCATTTAAAAAGTACATTAGAATCTCATCAAATTCATTATTTAAGTAATCTTGCGTTTTTTACTTTCATACTTATTTTGTAGATACTTGGATCATTGGTTCATCCATTATTCATTGGGCCAAACAAAGGGCTTTAAAGGTATTAGACAGGCATATTGGCTTGCAAAGTAATAATGTACATATTACTTGGATGGGGCGAAGGGGTATGAAATGGGGGGATTTAAAAACAATTTTTTATTCTGAACTGGAAACAAAAGCTGCACCTTCTGTTGTAATAATACATTTAGGTTCAAATGATTTATGCCAACAAAAGACCTCAATATTATATAATGCAATAAGGAAGGATATAACAGAGTTGGCCCAATGTTTACTAAACTGTGTTTTTATTTGGTCAGACTTATTGCCAAGATTATTTTGGAAAGGGGCAAAGAATATTAAAAAAATCGAACTTAAGAGAAAAAGGGTAAATAGGGAAGGTAGAAATGTATGTTTAAAAATAGGGGGAAGGTTTATAAAACATACAATAGATCACACTACACCAAATCTTTATTGGGAAGATGGAGTACACATGAACGATTTAGGAAATGATATATTTTTACATGAATTGCAAGGGGCATTGGAATGTTTTATATCTTCAGATGTCTGGTTCTTTTAAGAGGAATGGTCGCAGAATTGATTTCAGATGTTGGGCTGTTTTGTAAATTTGTTAATACAAATTTTAGTGGCTGGATTCTGGCACGCCCAACCTATTAACAGGTTATTACACCTTGCCTGGTAGCTTCCCTGGAAGGTGAATTTGCTTATTTTGGTCTCTAGGGTAGACCCAACATTTCATTAGCTTTGGCTCCTAAGGTGGGCCCGCTGTTATGCTATTTGGCCTCCAAGGTAGGCCTGCAAAATTGCTTTTCGTGGCCTCTAGGGTAGGCCTGCAAAATGCTTTAGCTTGGCCTCTAGGGTAGGCCTGTAAAATGCTTTATCTTGGCCTCTAGGGTAGGCCTGCAAAATGCTTTATCTTGGTCTCTAAGGTAGACCTGCAAAAATGCTTTGTCTTAGCCTCTAGGGTAGGCTTGCTAAATATAAATTTGCACTAAGGACCTCTAAGGTTAGGTCAGCTTAAGACACTTTGTCTTGGTTTTATCCCTTGAAGAGTGTCGTTCGTTAAGGCATTGCTATTGGTTTCCCAAGAATGCCACTTTATAGTTAAAATGCTAGAGTCCAGTCCAGTTACTTGCTGCGGCCATTCCTCCACAAATTCATTAATTTCTAATGTAAATATTACTTATTAAAGTTTTATTTCATATTACATGTTGCTTTTAATTTAAGCATGAAATTCACGTAATTGGTTTACTTTATCAACTTGTTGGTTTACAGAGGCAGTGCTTTGTACACATGATCTAACTGTTCCATATTGAAATCTGATTAGCTGATCAGCTGGGTCCCAGTTCTGCTTTGTTTTATATTACCAATCAAATTCTTAAATTAATAAGGTTTATTCAATAGCAAATAAACCAATTTAATTTTGATTTGATACTTGAAAGTTTGGTAGTTATATCAGAGTTATCCCCCTTTGTCCAAAGTGTTTAATATCTGCAAAAAGAAAAAATGTTAAAAAATGATTTATGTTTTAAGTTTCATGTTTCAAGGAAAGAAACATGCGCGTGAGAAAATGTTGAGGTAGCAAATTTTAGCTCCCGGCCACAGTTGCGGTTTTGCTGGCAAGCTGAAAGGACAGAATATTTATTGAATATTGAACAGCATAAATATTTTACCCAAATCTCCCACCCACCCTCCCTATATGAATTGTTTCCATGGCTTATAATTAGGAGTAGATGTGTATAATACAAAATAAAGCAAATGTGTATGTATTGTTTTTAATTTGAACTATTTACTGCTGTTAAGAATTTGTACTTTCAGATATTAAAAGAGAACAGTATTTGGTGGATGGTTGAATGAGAATAATGTTTAGTTATAAATATGTAGGATTCACTTGAAGAACATTCAGTATCATATTCTTATTGGAGAGACATGGTGGTTGTCAGAAGAAAATGTATACTAACTTTTTCGCAAAAATTTAATTCAGTTTATTAAATGTGACATTAAGATTAACATTGATGCAGTCGCAGCAAGACAGTCCTAGCTAGTGTGGCTGGATTCTGGCACGCCCAACCTATTAACAGGTTATTACACCTTGCCTGGTAGCTTCCCTGGAAGGTGAATTTGCTTATTTTGGTCTCCAGGGTAGACCCAACACATGATCTAACTGTTCCATATTGAAATCTGATTAGCTGATCAGCTGGGTCCCAGTTCTGCTTTGTTTTATATTACCAATCAAATTCTTAAATTAAAGAACCAGTCAATAAACTGTACAAAGCTAAAAAAAAAGAAGCAGTCAATAAACTGTACAAAACTAAATAAAGAAACAGTCAATAAACTGTACAAAAACTCAATAAAGAACCAGTCAATAAACTTTACCAAAACTCAATAAAGAGCCAGTCAATAAACTGTACAAAACTGAATAAAGAACCAGTCAATAAACTGTACAAAACTCAATAAAGAACCAGTCAATAAACTGTTCAAAACTCAATAAAGAAACAGTCAATAAACTGTACAAAACTAAATAAAGAAACAGTCAATAAACTGTACAAAACTCAATAAAGAACCAGTCAATAAATTGTACACAAACTAAATAAAGAAACAGTCAATAAACTGTACAAAACTGAATAAAGAAACAGTCAATAAACTGTACAAAACTAAATAGAGAAACAGTCAATAAACTGTACAAAACTAAATAAGGAACCAGTCAATAAATTGTACACAAACTAAATAAAGAAACAGTCAATAAACTGTACAAAACTCAATAAAGAACCAGTCAATAAATTGTACACATACTCAATAAAGAACATGTCAATAAATTGTACACAAACTAAATAAAGAACCAGTCAATAAACTGTACATAACTGAATAAAGAACCAGTCAATAAACTGTACACAAACTCAATAAAGAACCAGTCAATAAACTGTACAAAACTGAATAAAGAACCAGTCAATAAACTGTACAAAACTCAATAAAGAACTAGTCAATAAATTGTACACAAACTCAATAAAGAACCAGTCAATAAACTGTACAAAACTGAATAAAGAACCAGTCAATAAACTGTACAAAACTCAATAAAGAACCAGTCAATAAACTGTACAAAAATAACTAAAGAACCAGTCAATAAACTGTTCAAAACTTAATAAAGAAACAGTCAATATACTGTTCAAAATTAAATAAACAAACAGTCAATAAACTGTACAAAACTCAATAAAGAATCAGTCAATAAACTCTACAAAACTCAATAAAGAACCAGTCAATAAACTGTACAAAACTCAATAAAGAGCAAGTCAATAAACTGTACAAAACTCAATAAAGAAACAGTCAATAAACTGTACAAAACTCAATAAAGAAACGGTTAATAAATTGTACACATACTCAATAAAGAAATAGTCAATAAACTGTACAAAACTCAGTAAAGAAACGGCCAATAAATTGAACACATACTCAATAAAGAACAGTCAATAAACTGTACAAAACTCAATAAAGAACCAGTCAATAAACTGTACATAACTGAATAAAGAACCAGTCATTAAACTGTACAAAACTCAATAAAGATCCAGTCAATAAACTGTACAAAACTGAATAAACTAACAGTCAATAAACTGTACAAAACTAAATAAAGAACCAGTCAAAAAACTGTACAAAACTAAATATAGAAACAGTCAATAAACTCTACAAAACTCAATAAAGTAACAGTCAATAAACTGTACAAAACTAAATAAAGAACCAGTCAATAAACTGTATAAAGCTTAAAAAAGAACCAGTCAATAAACTGTACAAAACTAAATAAAGAAACAATCAATAAACTGTACAAAAACTCAATAAAGAACCAGTCAATAAACTTTAACAAAACTCAATAAAGAACCAGGCAATAAACTGTACAAAACTGAATAAAGAACCAGTCAATAAACTGCACAAAACTCAATAAAGAACCAGTCAATAAACTGTACAAAACTCAGTAAAGAAACAGTCAATAAACTGTACAAAACTAAATAAAGAAACAGTCAATAAACTGTACAAAACTCAATAAAGAACCAGTCAATAAATTGTACACAAACTAAATAAAGAAACAGTCAACAAACTGTACAAAACTAAAAAAAGAAACAGTCAATAAACTGTACAAAACTAAATAAAGAAACAGTCAATAAACTGTACAAAACTAAATAAAGAACCAGCCAATAAATTGTACACAAACTAAATAAAGAAACAGTCAATAAACTGTACAAAACCCAATAAAGACAAGTCAATAAATTGTACACAAACTCAATAAAGAACCAGTCAATCAACTGTACAAAACTGTATAAAGAACCAGTCAATAAACTGTACAAAACTCAATAAAGAACCAGTCAATAAATTGTACACAAACTCAATAAAGAACAAGTCAATAAACTGTACAAAACTGAATAAAGAACCAGTCAATAAACTTTACAAAACTCAATAAAGAACCAGTCAATAAACTGTACAAAACTCAATAAAGAACCAGTCAATAAACTGTACAAAACTAAATAAAGAAACAGTCAATAAACTGTACAAAACTCAATAAAGAAACAGTGAATAAACTGTACAAAACTCAATGAAGAAACGGTTAATAAATTGTACACATACTCAGTAAAGAAACAGTCAATAAACTGTACAAAACTCAATAAAGAAACAGTCAATAAACTGTACAAAAACTCAATAAAGAACCTGTCAATAAACTTTACAAAACTCAATAAAGAACCAGTCAATAAACTGTACAAAACTCAATAAAGAACCAGTCAATAAACTGTACAAAACTCAATAAAGAACCCGTGAATAAATTGTGCACAAATTAAATAAAGAAACAGTCAATAAACTGTACAAAACTAAATAAAGAAACAGTCAATAAACTGCACATAACTAAATAAAGAAACAGTCAATAAACTGTACAAAACTCAATAAAGAACCAGTCAATAAATTGTACACAAACTAAATAAAGAAACTGTCAATAAACTGTACAAAACTAAATAATGAAACAGTCAATAAACTGTACAAAACTAAATAAAGAAACAGTCAATAAACTGTACAAAACTAAATAAAGAACCAGTCAATAAATTGTACACAAACTAAATAAAGAAACAGTCAATAAACTGTACAGAACTCAATAAAGAACCAGTCAATAAATTGTACACATACTCAATAAAGAACAAGTCAATAAATTGTGCACAAACTCAATAAAGAACCAGTCAATAAACTGTACAAAACTGAATAAAGAACCAGTCAATAAACTGTACAAAACTCAATAAAGAACCAGTTAATAAACTGTACAAAACAAAATAAAGAACCAGTCAATAAACTGTACAAAACTCAATAAAGAACTAGTCAATAAATTGTACACATACTCAATAAAGAACCAGCCAATAAACTGTACAAAACTCAATAAAGAACAAGTCAATAAACTGTACAAAACTCAATAAAGAAACAGTGAATAAACTGTACAAAACTCAATGAAGAAACGGTTAATAAATTGTACACATACTCAGTAAAGAAACAGTCAATAAACTGTACAAAACTCAATAAAGAAACAGTCAATAAACTGTACAAAAACTCAATAAAGAACCTGTCAATAAACTTTACAAAACTCAATAAAGAACCAGTCAATAAACTGTACAAAACTCAATAAAGAACCAGTCAATAAACTGTACAAAACTCAATAAAGAACCCGTGAATAAATTGTGCACAAATTAAATAAAGAAACAGTCAATAAACTGTACAAAACTAAATAAAGAAACAGTCAATAAACTGCACATAACTAAATAAAGAAACAGTCAATAAACTGTACAAAACTAAATAAAGAACCAGTCAATAAATTGTACACAAACAAAATAAAGAAACAGTCAATAAACTGTACAGAACTCAATAAAGAACCAGTCAATAAATTGTACACATACTCAATAAAGAACAAGTCAATAAATTGTGCACAAACTCAATAAAGAACCAGTCAATAAACTGTACAAAACTGAATAAAGAACCAGTCAATAAACTGTACAAAACTCAATAAAGAACCAGTTAATAAACTGTACAAAACAAAATAAAGAACCAGTCAATAAACTGTACAAAACTCAATAAAGAACTAGTCAATAAATTGTACACATACTCAATAAAGAACCAGCCAATAAACTGTACAAAACTGAATAAAGAACCAGTCAATAAACTGTACAAAACTCAATAAAGAACCAGTCAATAAACTGTACAAAACTAAATAAAGAACAAGTCAGTAAACTGTACAAAACTAAATAAAGAAACAGTCAATAAACTGTACAAAACTAAATAAAGAACCAGCCAATAAATTGTACACAAACTAAATAAAGAAACAGTCAATAAACTGTACAAAACCCAATAAAGACAAGTCAATAAATTGTACACAAACTCAATAAAGAACCAGTCAATAAACTGTACAAAACTGTATAAAGAACCAGTCAATAAACTGTACAAAACTCAATAAAGAACCAGTCAATAAATTGTACACAAACTCAATAAAGAACAAGTCAATAAACTGTACAAAACTGAATAAAGAACCAGTCAATAAACTTTACAAAACTCAATAAAGAACCAGTCAATAAACTGTACAAAACTCAATTAAGAACCAGTCAATAAACTGAACAAAACTAATTAAAGAAACAGTCAATATACTGTTCAAAATTAAATAAACAAACAGTCAATAAACTCTACAAAACTCAATAAAGAACCAGTCAATAAACTGTACAAAACTCAATAAAGAACAAGTCAATAAACTGTACAAAACTCAATAAAGAAACAGTGAATAAACTGTACAAAACTCAATGAAGAAACGGTTAATAAATTGTACACATACTCAGTAAAGAAACAGTCAATAAACTTTACAAAACTCAATAAAGAAACAGTCAATAAACTGTACAAAAACTCAATAAAGAACCTGTCAATAAACTTTACAAAACTCAATAAAGAACCAGTCAATAAACTGTACAAAACTCAATAAAGAACCAGTCAATAAACTGTACAAAACTCAATAAAGAACCCGTGAATAAATTGTGCACAAATTAAATAAAGAAACAGTCAATAAACTGTACAAAACTAAATAAAGAAACAGTCAATAAACTGCACATAACTAAATAAAGAAACAGTCAATAAACTGTACAAAACTCAATAAAGAACCAGTCAATAAATTGTACACAAACTAAATAAAGAAACTGTCAATAAACTGTACAAAACTAAATAATGAAACAGTCAATAAACTGTACAAAACTAAATAAAGAAACAGTCAATAAACTGTACAAAACTAAATAAAGAACCAGTCAATAAATTGTACACAAACTAAATAAAGAAACAGTCAATAAACTGTACAGAACTCAATAAAGAACCAGTCAATAAATTGTACACATACTCAATAAAGAACAAGTCAATAAATTGTGCACAAACTCAATAAAGAACCAGTCTATAAACTGTACAAAACTGAATAAAGAACCAGTCAATAAACTGTACAAAACTCAATAAAGAACCAGTTAATAAACTGTACAAAACAAAATAAAGAACCAGTCAATAAACTGTACAAAACTCAATAAAGAACTAGTCAATAAATTGTACACAAACTCAATAAAGAACCAGTCAAAAAACTGTACAAAACTGTATAAAGAACCAGTCAATAAACTGTACAAAACTCAATAAAGAACCAGTCAATAAATTGTACACAAACTCAATAAAGAACAAGTCAATAAACTGTACAAAACTGAATAAAGAACCAGTCAATAAACTTTACAAAACTCAATAAAGAACCAGTCAATAAACTATACAAAACTCAATTAAGAACCAGTCAATAAACTGTACAAAACTAAATAAAGAAACAGTCAATATACTGTTCAAAATTAAATAAACAAACAGTCAATAAACTCTACAAAACTCAATAAAGAACCAGTCAATAAACTGTACAAAACTCAATAAAGAACAAGTCAATAAACTGTACAAAACTCAATAAAGAAACAGTGAATAAACTGTACAAAACTCAATGAAGAAACGGTTAATAAATTGTACACATACTCAGTAAAGAAACAGTCAATAAACTGTACAAAACTCAATAAAGAAACAGTCAATAAACTGTACAAAAACTCAATAAAGAACCTGTCAATAAACTTTACAAAACTCAATAAAGAACCAGTCAATAAACTGTACAAAACTCAATAAAGAACCAGTCAATAAACTGTACAAAACTCAATAAAGAACCCGTGAATAAATTGTGCACAAATTAAATAAAGAAACAGTCAATAAACTGTACAAAACTAAATAAAGAAACAGTCAATAAACTGCACATAACTAAATAAAGAAACAGTCAATAAACTGTACAAAACTCAATAAAGAACCAGTCAATAAATTGTACACAAACTAAATAAAAAACTGTCAATAAACTGTACAAAACTAAATAATGAAACAGTCAATAAACTGTACAAAACTAAATAAAGAAACAGTCAATAAACTGTACAAAACTAAATAAAGAACCAGTCAATAAATTGTACACAAACTAAATAAAGAAACAGTCAATAAACTGTACAGAACTCAATAAAGAACCAGTCAATAAATTGTACACATACTCAATAAAGAACAAGTCAATAAATTGTGCACAAACTCAATAAAGAACCAGTCAATAAACTGTACAAAACTGAATAAAGAACCAGTCAATAAACTGTACAAAACAAAATAAAGAACCAGTCAATAAACTGTACAATACTCAATAAAGAACTAGTCAATAAATTGTACACATACTCAATAAAGAACCAGCCAATAAACTGTACAAAACTGAATAAAGAACCAGTCAATAAACTGTACAAAACTCAATAAAGAACCAGTCAATAAACTGTACAAAACTAAATAAAGAACCAGTCAGTAAACTGTACAAAACTAAATAAAGAAAGAGTCAACAAACTGTACAAAACTAAATAAAGAACCAGCCAATAAATTGTACACAAACTAAATAAAGAAACAGTCAATAAACTGTACAAAACTCAATAAAGTAACAGTCAATAAACTGTACAAAACTAAATAAAGAACCAGTCAATAAACTGTAGAAAGCTAAAAAAAAAGAACCAGTGAATAAACTGTACAAAACTAAATAAAGAAACAGTCAATAAACTGTACAAAAACTCAATAAAAAACCAGTCAATAAACTTTACCAAAACTCAATAAAGAGCCAGTCAATAAACTGTACAAAACTGAATAAAGAACCAGTCAATAAACTGTACAAAACTCAATAAAGAACCAGTCAATAAACTGTTCAAAACTCAATAAAGAAACAGTCAATAAACTGTACAAAACTAAATAAAGAAACAGTCAATAAACTGTACAAAACTCAATAAAGAACCAGTCAATAAATTGTTCACAAACTAAATAAAGAAACAGTCAATAAACTGTACAAAACTGAATAAAGAAACAGTCAATAAACTGTACAAAACTAAATAAAGAAACAGTCAATAAACTGTACAAAACTAAATAAAGAACCAGTCAATAAATTGTACAAAAACTAAATAAAGAAACAGTCAATAAACTGTACAAAACTCAATAAAGAACCAGTCAATAAATTGTACACATACTCAATAAAGAACAAGTAAATAAATTGTACACAATCTCAATAAAGAACCAGTCAATAAACTGTACAAAACTGAATAAAGAACCAGTCAATAAACTGTACACAAACTCAATAAAGAACCAGTCAATAAACTGTACAAAACTGAATAAAGAACCAGTCAATAAACTGTACAAAACTCAATAAAGAACTAGTCAATAAATTGTACACAAACTCAATAAAGAACCAGTCAATAAACTGTACAAAACTGAATAAAGAACCAGTCAATAAACTGTACAAAACTCAATAAAGAACCAGTCAATAAACTGTACAAAAATAAATAAAGAACCAGTCAATAAACTGTACAAAATTAAATAAAGAACCAGTCAGTAAACTGTACAAAACTAAATAAAGAAAGAGTCAACAAACTGTACAAAACTAAATAAAGAACCAGCCAATAAATTGTACACAAACTAAATAAAGAAACAGTCAATAAACTGTACAAAACTCAATAAAGTAACAGTCAATAAACTGTACAAAACTAAATAAAGAACCAGTCAATAAACTGTAGAAAGCTAAAAAAAAGAACCAGTCAATAAACTGTACAAAACTAAATAAAGAAACAGTCAATAAACTGTACAAAAACTCAATAAAGAACCAGTCAATAAACTTTACCAAAACTCAATAAAGAGCCAGTCAATAAACTGTACAAAACTAAATAAAGAACCAGTCAATAAATTGTACAAAAACTAAATAAAGAAACAGTCAATAAACTGTACAAAACTCAATAAAGAACCAGTCAATAAATTGTACACATACTCAATAAAGAACAAGTAAATAAATTGTACACAATCTCAATAAAGAACCAGTCAATAAACTGTACAAACCTGAATAAAGAACCAGTCAATAAACTGTACACAAACTCAATAAAGAACCAGTCAATAAACTGTACAAAACTGAATAAAGAACCAGTCAATAAACTGTACAAAACTCAATAAAGAACTAGTCAATAAATTGTACACAAACTCAATAAAGAACCAGTCAATAAACTGTACAAAACTGAATAAAGAACCAGTCAATAAACTGTACAAAACTCAATAAAGAACCAGTCAATAAACTGTACAAAAATAAATAAAGAACCAGTCAATAAACTGTACAAAACTTAATAAAGAAACAGTCAATATACTGTTCAAAATTAAATAAACAAACAGTCAATAAACTGTACAAAACTCAATAAAGAATCAGTCAATAAACTCTACAAAACTCAATAAAGAACCAGTCAATAAACTGTACAAAACTCAATAAAGAGAAGTCAATAAACTGTACAAAACTCAATAAAGAAACAGTCAATAAACTGTACAAAACTCAATAAAGAAACGGTTAATAAATTGTACACATACTCAATAAAGTAATAGTCAATAAACTGTACAAAACTCAATAAAGAAACGGTCAATAAATTGAACACATACTCAATAAAGAACTGTCAATAAACTGTACAAAACTCAATAAAGAACCAGTCAATAAACTGTACATAACTGAATAACGAACCAGTCATTAAACTGTACAAAACTCAATAAAGATCCAGTGAATAAACTGTACAAAACTGAATAAACTAACAGTCAATAAACTGTACAAAACTAAATAAAGAACCAGTCAAAAAACTGTACAAAACTAAATATAGAAACAGTCAATAAACTCTACAAAACTCAATAAAGTAACAGTCAATAAACTGTACAAAACTAAATAAAGAACCAGTCAATAAACTGTACAAAGCTCAAAAAAGAACCAGTCAATAAACTGTACAAAACTAAATAAAGAAACAGTCAATAAACTGTACAAAAACTCAATAAAGAACCAGTCAATAAACTTTAACAAAACTCAATAAAGAACCAGTCAATAAACTGTACAAAACTGAATAAAGAACCAGTCAATAAACTGCACAAAACTTAATAAAGAACCAGTCAATAAACTGTACAAAACTCAATAAAGAAACAGTCAATAAACTGTACAAAACTAAATAAAGAAACAGTCAATAAACTGTACAAAACTCAATAAAGAACCAGTCAATAAATTGTACACAAACTAAATAAAGAAACAGTCAATAAACTGTACAAAACTAAAAAAAGAAACAGTCAATAAACTGTACAAAACTAAATAAAGAAACAGTCAATAAACTGTACAAAACTAAATAAAGAACCAGCCAATAAATTGTACACAAACTAAATAAAGAAACAGTCAATAAACTGTACAAAACCCAATAAAGTAACAGTCAATAAACTGTACAAAACTAAATAAAGAACCAGTCAATAAACGGTAGAAAGCTAAAAAAAAAGAACCAGTCAATAAACTGTACAAAACTAAATAAAGAAACAGTCAATAAACTGTACAAAAACTCAATAAAGAACCAGTCAATAAACTTTACCAAAACTCAATAAAGAGCCAGTCAATAAACTGTACAAAACTGAATAAAGAACCAGTCAATAAATTGTACAAAACTCAATAAAGAACCAGTCAATAAACTGTTCAAAACTCAATAAAGAAACAGTCAATAAACTGTACAAGAGTAAATAAAGAAACAGTCAATAAACTGTACAAAACTCAATAAAGAACCAGTCAATAAATTGTTCACAAACTAAATAAAGAAACAGTCAATAAACTGTACAAAACTGAATAAAGAAACAGTCAATAAACTGTACAAAACTAAATAAAGAAACAGTCAATAAACTGTACAAAACTAAATAAAGAACCAGTCAATAAATTGTACAAAAACTAAATAAAGAAACAGTCAACAAACTGTACAAAACTCAATAAAGAACCAGTCAATAAATTGTACACATACTCAATAAAGAACAAGTAAATAAATTGTACACAATCTCAATAAAGAATTAGTCAATAAACTGTACAAAACTGAATAAAGAACCAGTCAATAAACTGTACACAAACTCAATAAAGAACCAGTCAATAAACTGTACAAAACTGAATAAAGAACCAGTCAATAAACTGTACAAAACTCAATAAAGAACTAGTCAATAAATTGTACACAAACTCAATAAAGAACCCGTCAATAAACTGTACAAAACTGAATAAAGAACCAGTCAATAAACTGTACAAAACTCAACAAAGAAACAGTCAATAAACTGTACAAAAATAAATAAAGAACCAGTCAATAAACTGTACAAAACTTAATAAAGAAACAGTCAATATATTGTTCAAAATTAAATAAACAAACAGTCAATAAACTGTACAAAACTCAATAAAGAATCAGTCAATAAACTCTACAAAACTCAATAAAGAACCAGTCAATAAACTGTACAAAACTCAATAAAGAGCAAGTCAATAAACTGTACAAAACTCAATAAAGAAACAGTCAATAAACTGTACAAAACTCAATAAAGAAACGGTTAATAAATTGTACACATACTCAATAAAGTAATAGTCAATAAACTGTACAAAACTCAATAAAGAAACGGTCAATAAATTGAACACATACTCAATAAAGAACAGTCAATAAACTGTACAAAACTCAATAAAGAACCAGTCAATAAACTGTACATAACTGAATAACGAACCAGTCATTAAACTGTACAAAACTCAATAAAGATCCAGTGAATAAACTGTACAAAACTGAATAAACTAACAGTCAATAAACTGTACAAAACTAAATAAAGAACCAGTCAAAAAACTGTACAAAACTAAATATAGAAACAGTCAATAAACTCTACAAAACTCAATAAAGTAACAGTCAATAAACTGTACAAAACTAAATAAAGAACCAGTCAATAAACTGTACAAAGCTCAAAAAAGAACCAGTCAATAAACTGTACAAAACTAAATAAAGAAACAGTCAATAAACTGTACAAAAACTCAATAAAGAACCAGTCAATAAACTTTAACAAAACTCAATAAAGAACCAGTCAATAAACTGTACAAAACTGAATAAAGAACCAGTCAATAAACTGCACAAAACTTAATAAAGAACCAGTCAATAAACTGTACAAAACTCAATAAAGAAACAGTCAATAAACTGTACAAAGCTAAATAAAGAAACAGTCAATAAACTGTACAAAACTCAATAAAGAACCAGTCAATAAATTGTACACAAACTAAATAAAGAAACAGTCAATAAACTGTACAAAACTAAAAAAAGAAACTGTCAATAAACTGTACAAAACTAAATAAAGAAACAGTCAATAAACTGTACAAAACTAAATAAAGAACCAGCCAATAAATTGTACACAAACTAAATAAAGAAACAGTCAATAAACTGTACAAAACCCAATAAAGAACCAGTCAATAAATTGTACACATACTCAATGAAGAACAAGTCAATAAATTGTACACAAACTCAATAAAGAACCAGTCAATAAACTGTACAAAACTGAATAAAGAACCAGTCAATAAACTGTACAAAACTCAATAAAGAACCAGTCAATAAATTGTACACAAACTCAATAAAGAACAAGTCAATAAACTGTAGAAAACTGAATAAAGAACCAGTCAATAAACTTTACAAAACTCAATAAAGAACCAGTCAACAAACTGTACAAAACTCAATAAAGAACCAGTCAATAAACTGTACAAAACTAAATAAAGAAACAGTCAATATACTGTTCAAAATTAAATAAACAAACAGTCAATAAACTCTACAAAACTCAATAAAGAACCAGTCAATAAACTGTACAAAACTCAATAAAGAACAAGTCAATAAACTGTACAAAACTCAATACAGAAACAGTGAATAAACTGTACAAAACTCAATAAAGAAACGGTTAATAAATTGTACACATACTCAGTAAAGAAACAGTCAATAAACTGTACAAAACTCAATAAAGAAACAGTCAATAAACTGTACAAAAACTCAATAAAGAACCTGTCAATAAACTGTACAAAACTAAATAAAGAACCAGCCAATAAATTGTACACAAACTAAATAAAGAAACAGTCAATAAACTGTACAAAACCCAATAAAGTAACAGTCAATAAACTGTACAAAACTAAATAAAGAACCAGTCAATAAACGGTAGAAAGCTAAAAAAAAAGAACCAGTCAATAAACTGTACAAAACTAAATAAAGAAACAGTCAATAAACTGTACAAAAACTCAATAAAGAACCAGTCAATAAACTTTACCAAAACTCAATAAAGAGCCAGTCAATAAACTGTACAAAACTGAATAAAGAACCAGTCAATAAACTGTACAAAACTCAATAAAGAACCAGTCAATAAACTGTTCAAAACTCAATAAAGAAACAGTCAATAAACTGTACAAAAGTAAATAAAGAAACAGTCAATAAACTGTACAAAACTCAATAAAGAACCAGTCAATAAATTGTTCAGAAACTAAATAAAGAAACAGTCAATAAACTGTACAAAACTGAATAAAGAAACAGTCAATAAACTGTACAAAACTAAATAAAGAAACAGTCAATAAACTGTACAAAACTAAATAAAGAACCAGTCAATAAATTGTACAAAAACTAAATAAAGAAACAGTCAACAAACTGTACAAAACTCAATAAAGAACCAGTCAATAAATTGTACACATACTCAATAAAGAACAAGTAAATAAATTGTACACAATCTCAATAAAGAATTAGTCAATAAACTGTACAAAACTGAATAAAGAACCAGTCAATAAACTGTACACAAACTCAATAAAGAACCAGTCAATAAACTGTACAAAACTGAATAAAGAACCAGTCAATAAACTGTACAAAACTCAATAAAGAACTAGTCAATAAATTGTACACAAACTCAATAAAGAACCAGTCAATAAACTGTACAAAACTGAATAAAGAACCAGTCAATAAACTGTACAAAACTCAACAAAGAACCAGTCAATAAACTGTACAAAAATAAATAAAGAACCAGTCAATAAACTGTACAAAACTTAATAAAGAAACAGTCAATATACTGTTCAAAATTAAATAAACAAACAGTCAATAAACTGTACAAAACTCAATAAAGAATCAGTCAATAAACTCTACAAAACTCAATAAAGAACCAGTCAATAAACTGTACAAAACTCAATAAAGAGCAAGTCAATAAACTGTACAAAACTCAATAAAGAAACAGTCAATAAACTGTACAAAACTCAATAAAGAAACGGTTAATAAATTGTACACATACTCAATAAAGTAATAGTCAATAAACTGTACAAAACTCAATAAAGAAACGGTCAATAAATTGAACACATACTCAATAAAGAACAGTCAATAAACTGTACAAAACTCAATAAAGAACCAGTCAATAAACTGTACATAACTGAATAACGAACCAGTCATTAAACTGTACAAAACTCAATAAAGATCCAGTGAATAAACTGTACAAAACTGAATAAACTAACAGTCAATAAACTGTACAAAACTAAATAAAGAACCAGTCAAAAAACTGTACAAAACTAAATATAGAAACAGTCAATAAACTCTACAAAACTCAATAAAGTAACAGTCAATAAACTGTACAAAACTAAATAAAGAACCAGTCATTAAACTGTACAAAACTCAATAAACAAACAGTCAATAAACTGTACAAAACTAAATAAAGAAACAGTCAATAAACTGTACAAAAACTCAATAAAGAACCAGTCAATAAACTTTAACAAAACTCAATAAAGAACCAGTCAATAAACTGTACAAAACTGAATAAAGAACCAGTCAATAAACTGCACAAAACTTAATAAAGAACAAGTCAATAAACTGTACAAAACTCAATAAAGAAACAGTCAATAAACTGTACAAAACTCAATAAAGAACCAGTCAATAAACTGTACAAAACTCAATAAAGAACCAGTCAATAAACTGTACAAAACTAAATAAAGAAACAGTCAATATACTGTTCAAAATTAAATAAACAAACAGTCAATAAACTCTACAAAACTCAATAAAGAACCAGTCAATAAACTGTACAAAACTCAATAAAGAACAAGTCAATAAACTGTACAAAACTCAATACAGAAACAGTGAATAAACTGTACAAAACTCAATAAAGAAACGGTTAATAAATTGTACACATACTCAGTAAAGAAACAGTCAATAAACTGTACAAAACTCAATAAAGAAACAGTCAATAAACTGTACAAAAACTCAATAAAGAACCTGTCAATAAACTTTACAAAACTCAATAAAGAACCAGTCAATAAACTGTAGAAAACTCAATAAAGAACCCGTGAATAAATTGTGCACAAACTAAATAAAGAAACAGTCAATAAACTGTACAAAACTAAAAAGAGAAACAGTCAATAAACTGCACATAACTAAATAAAGAAACAGTCAATAAACTGTACAAAACTCAATAAAGAACCAGTCAATAAATTGTACACAAACTAAATAAAGAAACAGTCAATAAACTGTACAAAACTAAATAAAGAAACAGTCAATAAACTGTACAAAACTAAATAAAGAACCAGTCAATAAATTGTACACAAACTAAATAAAGAAACAGTCAATAAACTGTACAGAACTCAATAAAGAACCAGTCAATAAATTGTACACATACTCAATAAAGAACAAGTCAATAAATTGTGCACAAACTCAATAAAGAACCAGTCAATAAACTGTACAAAACTGAAAAAAGAACCAGTCAATAAACTGTACAAAACTCAATAAAGAACCAGTCAATAAACTGTACAAAACAAAATAAAGAACCAGTCAATAAACTGTACAAAACTCAATAAAGAACTAGTCAATAAATTGTACACATACTCAATAAAGAACCAGCCAATAAACTGTACAAAACTGAATAAAGAACCAGTCAATAAACTGTACAAAACTCAATAAAGAACCAGTCAATAAACTGTTCAAAACTAAATAAAGAACCAGTCAGTAAACTGTACAAAACTAAATAAAGAAAGAGTCAACAAACTGTACAAAACTAAATAAAGAACCAGCCAATAAATTGTACACAAACTAAATAAAGAAACAGTCAATAAACTGTACAAAACTCAATAAAGAACCAGTCAATAAATTGTACACATACTCAGTAAAGAAAAAGTAAATAAATTGTACACAAACTCAATAAAGAACTAGCCAATAAACTGTACAAAACTGAATAAAGAACCAGTCAATAAACTGTTCAAATCTCAATAAAGAACCAGCCAATAAATTGTACACAAACTCAATAAAGAACCAGTCAATAAACTGTACAAAACTGAATAAAGAACCAGTCAATAAACTTTACAAAACTCAATAAAGAACCAGTCAATAAACTGTACAAAACTCAATAAAAACCAGTCAATAAACTGTACAAAACTAAATAAAGAAACAGTCAATATACTGTTCAAAATTAAATAAACAAACAATCAATAAACTCTACAAAACTCAATAAAGAACCAGTCAATAAACTGTACAAAACTCAATAAAGAACAAGTCAATAAACTGTACAAAACTCAATAAAGAAAAAGTTAATAAATTGTACACATACTCAGTAAAGAAACAGTCAATAAACTGTACAAAACTCAATAAAGAAACAGTCAATAAACTGTACAAAACTCAATAAAGAACCTGTCAATAAACTTTACAAAACTCAATAAAGAACCAGTCAATAAACTGTACAAAACTGAATAAAGAACCAGTCAATAAACTGTACAAAACTCAATAAAGAACCTGTGAATAAATTGTACACATACTAAATAAAGAAACAGTCAATAAACTGTACAAAACTAAATAAAGAAACAGTCAATAAACTGTACATAACTAAATAAAGAAACAGTCAATAATCTGTACAAAACTCAATAAAAAACCAGTCAATAAATTGTACACAAACTAAATAAAGAAACTGTCAATAAACTGTACAAAACTAAATAATGAAACAGCCAATAAACTGTACAAAACTAAATAAAGAAACAGTCAATAAACTGTACAAAACTAAATAAAGAACCAGTCAATAAATTGTACACAAACTAAATAAAGAAACAGTCAATAAACTGTACAATACTCAATAAAGAACCAGTCAATAAATTGTACACATACTCAATAAAGAACAAGTCAATAAATTGTACACAAACTCAATAAAGAACCAGTCAATAAACTGTACAAAAACTCAATAAAGAACCTGTCAATAAACTTTACAAAACTCAATAAAGAACCAGTCAATAAACTGTACAAAACTGAATAAAGAACCAGTCAATAAACTGTACAAAACTCAATAAAGAACCTGTGAATAAATTGTACACAAACTAAATAAAGAAACAGTCAATAAACTGTACAAAACTAAATAAAGAAACAGTCAATAAACTCTACATAACTAAATAAAGAAACAGTCAATAAACTGTACAAAACTCAATAAAGAACCAGTCAATAAATTGTACACAAACTAAATAAAGAAACTGTCAATAAACTGTACAAAACTAAATAATGAAACAGTCAATAAACTTTACAAAACTAAATAAAGAAACAGTCAATAAACTGTACAAAACTAAATTAAGAACCAGTCAATAAATTGTACACAAACTAAATAAAGAAACAGTCAATAAACTGTACAAAACTCAATAAAGAACCAGTCAATAAATTGTACACAAACTAAATAAAGAAACTGTCAATAAACTGTACAAAACTAAATAATGAAACAGTCAATAAACTGTACAAAACTAAATAAAGAAACAGTCAATAAACTGTACAAAACTAAATAAAGAACCAGTCAATAAATTGTACACAAACTAAATAAAGAAACAGTCAATAAACTGTACAGAACTCAATAAAGAACCAGTCAATAAATTGTACACATACTCAATAAAGAACAAGTCAATAAATTGTGCACAAACTCAATAAAGAACCAGTCAATAAACTGTACAAAACTGAATAAAGAACCAGTCAATAAACTGTACAAAACTCAATAAAGAACCAGTCAATAAACTGTACAAAACAAAATAAAGAACCAGTCAATAAACTGTACAAAACTCAATGAAGAACTAGTCAATAAATTGTACACATGTACACATACTCAATAAAGAACCAGCCAATAAACTGTACAAAACTGAATAAAGAACCAGTCAATAAACTGTACAAAACTCAATAAAGAACCAGTCAATAAACTGTACAAAACTAAATAAAGAACCAGTCAGTAAACTGTACAAAACTAAATAAAGAAAGAGTCAACAAACTGTACAAAACTAAATAAAGAACCAGCCAATAAATTGTACACAAACTAAATGAAGAAACAGTCAATAAACTGTACAAAACTCAATAAAGAACCAGTCAATAAATTGTACACATACTCAATAAAGAACAAGTAAATAAATTGTACAGAAACTCAATAAAGAACTAGTCAATAAACTGTACAAAACAGAATAAAGAACCAGTCAATAAACTGTTCAAATCTCAATAAAGAACCAGCCAATAAATTGTACACAAACTCAATAAAGAACCAGTCAATAAACTGTACAAAACTGAATAAAGAACCAGTCAATAAACTTTACAAAACTCAATAAAGAACCAGTCAATAAACTGTACAAAACTCAATAAAAACCAGTCAATAAACTGTACAAAACTAAATAAAGAAACAGTCAATATACTGTTCAAAATTAAATAAACAAACAGTCAATAAACTCTACAAAACTCAATAAAGAACCAGTCAATAAACTGTACAAAACTCAATAAAGAACAAGTCAATAAACTGGACAAAACTCAATAAAGAAACAGTGAATAAACTGTACAAAACTCAATAAAGAAACGGTTAATAAATTGTACACATATTCAGTAAAGAAACAGTCAATAAACTGTACAAAACTCAATAAAGAAACAGTCAATAAACTGTACAAAACTCAATAAAGAACCTGTCAATAAACTTTACAAAACTCAATAAAGAACCAGTCAATAAACTGTACAAAACTGAATAAAGAACCAGTCAATAAACTGTACAAAACTCAATAAAGAACCTGTGAATAAATTGTACACAAACTAAATAAAGAAACAGTCAATAAACTGTACAAAACTAAATAAAGAAACAGTCAATATACTGTACATAACTAAATAAAGAAACAGTCAATAATCTGTACAAAACTCAATAAAGAACCAGTCAATAAATTGTACACAAACTAAATAAAGAAACAGTCAATAAACTGTACAAAACTAAATAATGAAACAGTCAATAAACTGTACAAAACTAAATAAAGAAACAGTCAATAAACTGTACAAAACTAAATAAAGAACCAGTCAATAAATTGTACACAAACTAAATAAAGAAACAGTCAATAAACTGTACAATACTCAATAAAGAACCAGTCAATAAATTGTACACATACTCAATAAAGAACAAGTCAATAAATTGTACACAAACTCAATAAAGAACCAGTCAATAAACTGTACAAAAACTCAATAAAGTACCTGTCAATAAACTTTACAAAACTCAATAAAGAACCAGTCAATAAACTGTACAAAACTGAATAAAGAACCAGTCAATAAACTGTACAAAACTCAATAAAGAACCTGTGAATAAATTGTACACAAACTAAATAAAGAAACAGTCAATAAACTGTACAAAACTAAATAAAGAAAGAGTCAATAAACTGTACATAACTCAATAAAGAAACAGTCAATAAACTGTACAAAACTCAATAAAGAACCAGTCAATAAATTGTACACAAACTAAATAAAGAAACTGTCAATAAACTGTACAAAACTAAATAATGAAACAGTCAATAAACTGTACAAAACTAAGTAAAGAAACAGTCAATAAACTGTACAAAACTAAATAAAGAACCAGTCAATAAATTGTACACAAACTAAATAAAGAAACAGTCAATAAACTGTACAAAACTCAATAAAGAACCAGTCAATAAATTGTACACATACTCAATAAAGAACAAGTCAATAAATTGTGCACAAACTCAATAAAGAACCAGTCAATAAACTGTACAAAACTGAATAAAGAACCAGTCAATAAACTGTACAAAACTCAATAAAGAACCAGTCAATAAACTGTACAAAACTAAATAAAGAACCAGTCAATAAACTGTACAAAACTCAATAAAGAACTAGTCAATAAATTGTACACAAACTCAATAAAGAACCAGCCAATAAACTGTACAAAACTGAATAAAGAACCAGTCAATAAACTGTACAAAACTCAATAAAGAACCAGTCAATAAACTGTACAAAACTAAATAAAGAACAAGTCAGTAAACTGTACAAAACTAAATAAAGAAACAGTCAATAAACTGTACAAAACTAAATAAAGAACCAGCCAATAAATTGTACACAAACTAAATAAAGAAACTGTCAATAAACTGTACAAAACTAAATAATGAAACAGTCAATAAACTGTACAAAACTAAATAAAGAACCAGTCAATAAATTGTACACAAACTAAATAACGAAACAGTCAATAAACTGTACAAAACTAAATAAAGAACCAGTCAATAAACTGTACAAAACTAAATAAAGAAAGAGTCAACAAACTGTACAAAACTAAATAAAGAACCAGCCAATAAATTGTACACAAACTAAATAAAGAAACAGTCAATAAACTGTACAAAACTCAATAAAGAACCAGTCAATAAATTGTACACATACTCAATAAAGAACAAGTAAATAAATTGTACACAAACTCAATAAAGAACCAGTCAATAAACTGTACAAAACTGAATAAAGAACCAGTCAATAAACTGTACAAAACTCAATAAAGAACCAGCCAATAAATTGTACACAAACTCAATAAAGAACCAGTCAATAAACTGTACAAAACTGAATAAAGAACCAGTCAATAAACTTTACAAAACTCAATAAAAAACCAGTCAATAAACTGTACAAAACTCAATAAAAACCAGTCAATAAACTGTACAAAACTAAATAAAGAAACAGTCAATATACTGTTCAAAATTAAATAAACAAACAGTCAATAAACTCTACAAAACTCAATAAAGAACCAGTCAATAAACTGTACAAAACTCAATAAAGAACAAGTCAATAAACTGTACAAAATTCAATAAAGAAACAGTGAATAAACTGTACAAAACTCAATAAAGAAACGGTTAATAAATTGTACACATACTCAGTAAAGAAACAGTCAATAAACTGTACAAAACTCAATAAAGAAACAGTCAATAAACTGTACAAAAACTCAATAAAGAACCTGTCAATAAACTTTACAAAACTCAATAAAGAACCAGTCAATAAACTGTGTAAAACTGAATAAAGAACCAGTCAATAAACTGTACAAAACTCAATAAAGAACCTGTGAATAAATTGTACACAAACTAAATAAAGAAACAGTCAATAAACTGTACAAAACTCAAAAAAGAAACAGTCAATAAACTGTACAAAAACTCAATAAAGAACAAGTCAATAAATTGTACACAAACTCAATAAAGAACCAGTCAATAAACTGTACAAAAACTCAATAAAGAACCTATCAATAAACTTTACAAAACTCAATAAAGAACCAGTCAATAAACTGTACAAAACTGAATAAAGAACCAGTCAATAAACTGTACAAAACTCAATAAAGAACCTGTGAATAAATTGTACACAAACTAAATAAAGAAACAGTCAATAAACTATACAAAACTAAACAAAGAAACAGTCAATAAACTGTACATAACTAAATAAAGAAACAGTCAATAAACTGTACAAAACTCATTAAAGAACCAGTCAATAAATTGTACACAAACTAAATAAAGAAACTGTCAATAAACTGTACAAAACTAAATAATGAAACAGTCAATAAACTGTACAAAACTAAATAAAGAAACAGTCAATAAACTGTACAAAACTAAATAAAGAACCAGTCAATAAATTGTACACAAACTAAATAAAGAAACAGTCAATAAACTGTACAAAACTCAATAAAGAACCAGTCAATAAATTGTACACATACTCAATAAAGAACAAGTCAATAAATTGTGCACAAACTCAATAAAGAACCAGTCAATAAACTGTACAAAACTGAATAAAGAACTAGTCAATAAACTGTACAAAACTCAATAAAGAACCAGTCAATAAACTGTACAAAACTAAATAAAGAACCAGTCAATAAACTGTACAAAACTCAATAAAGAACTAGTCAATAAATTGTACACGAACTCAATAAAGAACCAGCCAATAAACTGTACAAAACTGAATAAAGAACAAGTCAATAAACTGTACAAAACTCAATAAAGAACCAGTCAAAAAACTGTACAAAACTAAATAAAGAACCAGTCAGTAAACTGTACAAAACTAAATAAAGAAAGAGTCAACAAACTGTACAAAACTGAATAAAGAACCAGCCAATAAATTGTACACAAACTAAATAAAGAAACAGTCAATAAACTGTACAAAACTCAATAAAGAACCAGTCAATAAATTGTACACATACTCAATAAAGGACAAGTAAATAAATTGTACACAAACTCAATAAAGAACCAGTCAATAAACTGTACAAAACAGAATAAAGAACCAGTCAATAAACTGTACAAAACTCAATAAAGAACCAGCCAATAAATTGTACACAAACTCAATAAAGAACCAGTCAATAAACTGTACAAAACTGAATAAAGAACCAGTCAATAAACTTTACAAAACTCAATAAAGAACCAGTCAATAAACTGTACAAAACTCAATAAAAACCAGTCAAGAAACTGTACAAAACTAAATAAAGAAAGAGTCAATATACTGTTCAAAATTAAATAAACAAACAGTCAATAAACTCTACAAAACTCAATAAAGAACCAGTCAATAAACTGTACAAAACTCAATAAAGAACAAGTCAATAAACTGTACAAAACTCAATAAAGAAACAGTGAATAAACTGTACAAAACTCAATAAAGAAACGGTTAATAAATTGTACACATACTCAGTAAAGAAACAGTCAATAAACTGTACTAAACTCAATAAAGAAACAGTCAATAAACTGTACAAAAACTCAATAAAGAACCTGTCAATAAACTTTACAAAACTCAATAAAGAACCAGTCAATAAACTGTACAAAACTGAATACAGAACCAGTCAATAAACTGTACAAAACTCAATAAAGAACCTGTGAATAAATTGTACACAAACTAAATAAAGAAACAGTCAATAAACTGTACAAAACTCAATAAAGAACCAGTCAATAAATTGTACACATACTCAATAAAGAACAAGTCAATAAATTGTGCACAAACTCAATAAAGAACCAGTCAATAAACTGTACAAAACTCAATAAAGAACCAGTCAATAAACTGTACAAAACTGAATACAGAACCAGTCAATAAACTGTACAAAACTCAATAAAGAACCTGTGAATAAATTGTACACAAACTAAATAAAGAAACAGTCAATAAACTGTACAAAACTCAATAAAGAACCAGTCAATAAATTGTACACATACTCAATAAAGAACAAGTCAATAAATTGTGCACAAACTCAATAAAGAACCAGTCAATAAACTGTACAAAACTCAATAAAGAACCAGTCAATAAACTGTACAAAACTAAATAAAGAACCAGTCAATAAACTGTACAAAACTCAACAAAGAACCAGTCAATAAATTGTACACAAACTAAATAAAGAAACTGTCAATAAACTGTACAAAACTAAAAAATGAAACAGTCAATAAACTGTACAAAACTAAATAAAGAAACAGTGAATAAACTGTACAAAACTAAATAAAGAACCAGTCAATAAATTGTACACAAACTAAATAAAGAAACAGTCAATAAACTGTACAAACTCAATAAAGAACCAGTCAATAAATTGTACACATACTCAATAAAGAACAAGTCAATAAATTGTGCACAAACTCAATAAAGAACCAGTCAATAAACTGTACAAAACTGAATAAAGAACCAGTCAATAAACTGTACAAAACTCAATAAAGAACCAGTCAATAAACTGTACAAAACTAAATAAAGAACCAGTCAATAAACTGTACAAAACTCAATAAAGAACCAGTCAATAAATTGTACACAAACTAAATAAAGAAACTGTCAATAAACTGTACAAAACTAAATAATGAAACAGTCAATAAACTGTACAAAACTAAATAAAGAAACAGTCAATAAACTGTACAAAACTAAATAAAGAACCAGTCAATAAATTGTACACAAACTAAATAAAGAAACAGTCAATAAACTGTACAAAACTCAATAAAGAACCAGTCAATAAATTGTACACATACTCAATAAAGAACAAGTCAATAAATTGTGCACAAACTCAATAAAGAACCAGTCAATAAACTGTACAAAACTGAATAAAGAACCAGTCAATAAACTGTACAAAACTCAATAAAGAACCAGTCAATAAACTGTACAAAACTAAATAAAGAACCAGTCAATAAACTGTACAAAACTCAATAAAGAACTAGTCAATAAATTGTAAACAAACTCAATAAAGAACCAGCCAATAAACTGTACAAAACTGAATAAAGAACCGGTCAATAAACTGTACAAAACTCAATAAAGAACCAGTCAATAAACTGTACAAAACTAAATAAAGAACCAGTCAGTAAACTGTACAAAACTAAATAAAGAGTCAACAAACTGTATAAAACTAAATAAAGAACCAGCCAATAAATTGTACACAAACTAAATAAAGAAACAGTCAATAAACTGTACAAAACTCAATAAAGAACCAGTCAATAAATTGTACACATACTCAATAAAGAACAAGTAAATAAATTGTACACAAACTCAATAAAGAACCAGTCATTAAACTGTACAAAACTGAATAAAGAACCAGTCAATAAACTGTACAAAACTCAATAAAGAACCAGCCTATAAATTGTACACAAACTCAATAAAGAACCAGTCAATAAACTGTACAAAACTGAATAAAGAACCAGTCAATAAAATTTACAAAACTCAATAAAGAACCAGTCAATAAACTGTACAAAACTCAATAAAAACCAGTCAATAAACTGTACAAAACTAAATAAAGAAAGAGTCAATATACTGTTCAAAATTAAATAAACAAACAGTCAATAAACTCTACAAAACTCAATAAAGACCCAGTCAATAAACTGTACAAAACTCAATAAAGAACAAGTCAATAAACTGCACAAAACTCAATAAAGAAACAGTGAATAAACTGTACAAAACTCAATAAAGAAACGGTTAATAAATTGTACACATACTCAGTAAAGAAACAGTCAATAAACTGTACAAAACTCAATAAAGAAACAGTCAATAAACTGTACAAAAACTCAATAAAGAACCTGTCAATAAACTTTACAAAACTCAATAAATAACCAGTCAATAAACTGTACAAAACTCAATAAAGAACCAGTCAATAAATTGTACACATACTCAAAAAAGAACAAGTCAATAAATTGTGCACAAACTCAATAAAGAACCAGTCAATAAACTGTACAAAACTGAATAAAGAACCAGTCAATAAACTGTACAAAACTCAATAAAGAACCAGTCAATAAACTGTACAAAACTAAATAAAGAACCAGTCAATAAACTGTACAAAACTCAATAAAGAACTAGTCAATAAATTGTAAACAAACTCAATAAAGAACCAGCCAATAAACTGTACAAAACTGAATAAAGAACCGGTCAATAAACTGTACAAAACTCAATAAAGAACCAGTCAATAAACTGTACAAAACTAAATAAAGAACCAGTCAGTAAACTGTACAAAACTAAATAAAGAGTCAACAAACTGTATAAAACTAAATAAAGAACCAGCCAATAAATTGTACACAAACTAAATAAAGAAACAGTCAATAAACTGTACAAAACTCAATAAAGAACCAGTCAATAAATTGTACACATACTCAATAAAGAACAAGTAAATAAATTGTACACAAACTCAATAAAGAACCAGTCAATAAACTGTACAAAACTGAATAAAGAACCAGTCAATAAACTGTACAAAACTCAATAAAGAACCAGCCTATAAATTGTACACAAACTCAATAAAGAACCAGTCAATAAACTGTACAAAACTGAATAAAGAACCAGTCAATAAACTTTACAAAACTCAATAAAGAACCAGTCAATAAACTGTACAAAACTCAATAAAAACCAGTCAATAAACTGTACAAAACTAAATAAAGAAAGAGTCAATATACTGTTCAAAATTAAATAAACAAACAGTCAATAAACTCTACAAAACTCAATAAAGACCCAGTCAATAAACTGTACAAAACTCAATAAAGAACAAGTCAATAAACTGTACAAAACTCAATAAAGAAACAGTGAATAAACTGTACAAAACTCAATAAAGAAACGGTTAATAAATTGTACACATACTCAGTAAAGAAACAGTCAATAAACTGTACAAAACTCAATAAAGAAACAGTCAATAAACTGTACAAAAACTCAATAAAGAACCTGTCAATAAACTTTACAAAACTCAATAAATAACCAGTCAATAAACTGTACAAAACTGAATAAAGAACCAGTCAATAAACTGTACAAAACTCAATAAAGAACCTGTGAATAAATTGTACACAAACTAAATAAAGAAACAGTCAATAAACTGTACAAAACTCAATAAAGAACCAGTCAATAAATTGTACACATACTCAATAAAGAACAAGTCAATAAATTGTGCACAAACTCAATAAAGAACCAGTCAATAAACTGTACAAAACTGAATAAAGAACCAGTCAATAAACTGTACAAAACTCAATAAAGAACCAGTCAATAAACTGTACAAAACTAAATAAAGAACCAGTCAATAAACTGTACAAAACTCAATAAAGAACCAGTCAATAAATTGTACACAAACTAAATAAAGAAACTGTCAATAAACTGTACAAAACTAAATAATGAAACAGTCAATAAACTGTACAAAACTAAATAAAGAAACAGTCAATAAACTGTACAAAACTAAATAAAGAACCAGTCAATAAAATGTACACAAACTAAATAAAGAAACAGTCAATAAACTGTACAGAACTCAATAAAGAATCAGTCAATAAATTGTACACATACTCAATAAAGAACAAGTCAATAAATTGTGCACAAACTCAATAAAGAACCAGTCAATAAACTGTACAAAACTGAATAAAGAACCAGTCAATAAACTGTACAAAATTCAATAAAGAACCAGTCAATAAACTGTACAAAACAAAATAAAGAACCAGTCAATAAACTGTACAAAAGTCAATAAAGAACTAGTCAATAAATTGTACGCATACTCAATAAAGAAACAGTCAATAAACTGTACAATACTCAATAAAGAACCAGTCAATAAATTGTACACATACTCAATAAAGAACAAGTCAATAAATTGTACACAAACTCAATAAAGAACCAGTCAATAAACTGTACAAAAACTCAATAAAGAACCTGTCAATAAACTTTACAAAACTCAATAAAGAACCAGTCAATAAACTGTACAAAACTGAATAAAGAACCAGTCAATCAACTGTACAAAACTCAATAAAGAACCTGTGAATAAATTGTACACAAACTAAATAAAGAAAAGTCAATAAACTGTACAAAACTAAATAAAGAAACAGTCAATAAACTGTACATAACTAAATAAAGAAACAGTCAATAAACTGTACAAAACTCAATAAAGAACCAGTCAATAAATTGTACACAAACTAAATAAAGAAACTGTCAATAAACTGTACAAAATTAAATAATGAAACAGTCAATAAACTGTACAAAACTAAATAAAGAAACAGTCAATAAACTGTACAAAACTAAATAAAGAACCAGTCAATAAATTGTACACAAACTAAATAAAGAACCAGTCAATAAACATTACAAAACTGAATAAAGAACCAGTCAATAAACTGTACAAAACTCAATAAAAACCAGTCAATAAACTGTACAAAACTAAATAAAGAAAGAGTCAATATACTGTTCAAAATTAAATAAACAAACAGTCAATAAACTCTACAAAACTCAATAAAGAACCAGTCAATAAACTGTACAAAACTCAATAAAGAACAAGTCAATAAACTGTACAAAACGCAATAAAGAAACAGTGAATAAACTGTACAAAACTCAATAAAGAAACGGTTAATAAATTGTACACATACTCAGTAAAGAAACAGTCAATAAACTGTACAAAACTCAATAAAGAAACAGTCAATAAACTGTACAAAAACTCAATAAAGAACCTGTCAATAAACTTTACAAAACTCAATAAAGAACCAGTCAATAAACTGTACAAAACTGAATAAAGAACCAGTCAATAAACTGTACAAAACTCAATAAAGAACCTGTGAATAAATTGTACACAAACTAAATAAAGAAACAGTCAATAAACTGTACAAAACTCAATAAAGAACCAGTCAATAAATTGTACACATACTCAATAAAGAACAAGTCAATAAATTGTGCACAAACTCAATAAAGAACCAGTCAATAAACTGTACAAAACTCAATAAAGAACCAGTCAATAAACTGTACAAAACTCAATAAAGAACCAGTCAATAAACTGTACAAAACTAAATAAAGAACCAGTCAATAAACTGTACAAAACTCAATAAAGAAGCAGTCAATAAATTGTACACAAACTAAATAAAGAAACTGTCAATAAACTGTACAAAACTAAATAATGAAACAGTCAATAAACTGTACAAAACTAAATAAAGAAACAGTCAATAAACTGTACAAAACTAAATAAAGAACCAGTCAATAAAATGTACACAAACTAAATAAAGAAACAGTCAATAAACTGTACAGAACTCAATAAAGAATCAGTCAATAAATTGTACACATACTCAATAAAGAACAAGTCAATAAATTGCGCACAAACTCAATAAAGAACCAGTCAATAAACTGTACAAAACTAAATAAAGAGCCAGTCAATAAACTGTTCAAAACTAAATAAAGAACCAGTCAATAAACTGTACAAAACAAAATAAAGAACCAGTCAATAAACTGTTCAAAAGTCAATAAAGAACTAGTCAATAAATTTTACACATACTCAATAAAGAACCAGCCAATAAACTGTACAAAACTGAATAAAGAACCAGTCAATAAACTGTACAAAACTCAATAAAGAACCAGTCAATAAACTGTACAAAACTAAATAAAGAACCAGTCAGTAAACTGTACAAAACTAAATAAAGAAAGAGTCAACAAACTGTACAAAACTAAATAAAGAACCAACCAATAAATTGTACACAAACTAAATAAAGAAACAGTCAATAAACTGTACAAAACTAAATAAAGAACCAGTCAATAAATTGTACACAAACTAAATAAAGAACCAGTCAATAAACTTTACAAAACTCAATAAAGAACCAGTCAATAAACTGTACAAAACTCAATAAAAACCAGTCAATAAACTGTACAAAACTAAATAAAGAAAGAGTCAATATACTGTTCAAAATTAAATAAACAAACAGTCAATAAACTCTACAAAACTCAATAAAGAACCAGTCAATAAACTGTACAAAACTCAATAAAGAACAAGTCAATAAACTGTACAAAACTCAATAAAGAAACAGTGAATAAACTGTACAAAACTCAATAAAGAAACGGTTAATAAATTGTACACATACTCAGTAAAGAAACAGTCAATAAACTGTACAAAACTCAATAAAGAAACAGTCAATAAACTGTACAAAAACTCAATAAAGAACCTGTCAATAAACTTTACAAAACTCAATAAATAACCAGTCAATAAACTGTACAAAACTGAATAAAGAACCAGTCAATAAACTGTACAAAACTCAATAAAGAACCTGTGAATAAATTGTACACAAACTAAATAAAGAAACAGTCAATAAACTGTACAAAACTCAATAAAGAACCAGTCAATAAATTGTACACATACTCAATAAAGAACAAGTCAATAAATTGTGCACAAACTCAATAAAGAACCAGTCAATAAACTGTACAAAACTGAATAAAGAACCAGTCAATAAACTGTACAAAACTCAATAAAGAACCAGTCAATAAACTGTACAAAACTCAATAAAGAACCAGTCAATAAACTGTACAAAACTCAATAAAGAACCAGTCAATAAATTGTACACAAACTAAATAAAGAAACTGTCAATAAACTGTACAAAACTAAATAATGAAACAGTCAATAAACTGTACAAAACTAAATAAAGAAACAGTCAATAAACTGTACAAAACTAAATAAAGAACCAGTCAATAAAATGTACACAAACTAAATAAAGAAACAGTCAATAAACTGTACAGAACTCAATAAAGAATCAGTCAATAAATTGTACACATACTCAATAAAGAACAAGTCAATAAATTGTGCACAAACTCAATAAAGAACCAGTCAATAAACTGTACAAAACTGAATAAAGAACCAGTCAATAAACTGTACAAAATTCAATAAAGAACCAGTCAATAAACTGTACAAAACAAAATAAAGAACCAGTCAATAAACTGTACAAAAGTCAATAAAGAACTAGTCAATAAATTGTACGCATACTCAATAAAGAAACAGTCAATAAACTGTACAATACTCAATAAAGAACCAGTCAATAAATTGTACACATACTCAATAAAGAACAAGTCAATAAATTGTACACAAACTCAATAAAGAACCAGTCAATAAACTGTACAAAAACTCAATAAAGAACCTGTCAATAAACTTTACAAAACTCAATAAAGAACCAGTCAATAAACTGTACAAAACTGAATAAAGAACCAGTCAATCAACTGTACAAAACTCAATAAAGAACCTGTGAATAAATTGTACACAAACTAAATAAAGAAAAGTCAATAAACTGTACAAAACTAAATAAAGAAACAGTCAATAAACTGTACATAACTAAATAAAGAAACAGTCAATAAACTGTACAAAACTCAATAAAGAACCAGTCAATAAATTGTACACAAACTAAATAAAGAAACTGTCAATAAACTGTACAAAATTAAATAATGAAACAGTCAATAAACTGTACAAAACTAAATAAAGAAACAGTCAATAAACTGTACAAAACTAAATAAAGAACCAGTCAATAAACTGTACACAAACTAAATAAAGAACCAGTCAATAAACTTTACAAAACTCAATAAAGAACCAGTCAATAAACTGTACAAAACTCAATAAAAACCAGTCAATAAACTGTACAAAACTAAATAAAGAAAGAGTCAATATACTGTTCAAAATTAAATAAACAAACAGTCAATAAACTCTACAAAACTCAATAAAGAACCAGTCAATAAACTGTACAAAACTCAATAAAGAACAAGTCAATAAACTGTACAAAACGCAATAAAGAAACAGTGAATAAACTGTACAAAACTCAATAAAGAAACGGTTAATAAATTGTACACATACTCAGTAAAGAAACAGTCAATAAACTGTACAAAACTCAATAAAGAAACAGTCAATAAACTGTACAAAAACTCAATAAAGAACCTGTCAATAAACTTTACAAAACTCAATAAAGAACCAGTCAATAAACTGTACAAAACTGAATAAAGAACCAGTCAATAAACTGTACAAAACTCAATAAAGAACCTGTGAATAAATTGTACACAAACTAAATAAAGAAACAGTCAATAAACTGTACAAAACTCAATAAAGAACCAGTCAATAAATTGTACACATACTCAATAAAGAACAAGTCAATAAATTGTGCACAAACTCAATAAAGAACCAGTCAATAAACTGTACAAAACTCAATAAAGAACCAGTCAATAAACTGTACAAAACTCAATAAAGAACCAGTCAATAAACTGTACAAAACTAAATAAAGAACCAGTCAATAAACTGTACAAAACTCAATAAAGAAGCAGTCAATAAATTGTACACAAACTAAATAAAGAAACTGTCAATAAACTGTACAAAACTAAATAATGAAACAGTCAATAAACTGTACAAAACTGAATAAAGAACAAGTCAATAAACTGTACAAAACTAAATAAAGAACCAGTCAATAAAATGTACACAAACTAAATAAAGAAACAGTCAATAAACTGTACAGAACTCAATAAAGAATCAGTCAATAAATTGTACACATACTCAATAAAGAACAAGTCAATAAATTGCGCACAAACTCAATAAAGAACCAGTCAATAAACTGTACAAAACTGAATAAAGAACCAGTCAATAAACTGTACAAAACTCAATAAAGAACCAGTCAATAAACTGTACAAAACAAAATAAAGAACCAGTCAATAAACTGTTCAAAAGTCAATAAAGAACTAGTCAATAAATTTTACACATACTCAATAAAGAACCAGCCAATAAACTGTACAAAACTGAATAAAGAACCAGTCAATAAACTGTACAAAACTCAATAAAGAACCAGTCAATAAACTGTACAAAACTAAATAAAGAACCAGTCAGTAAACTGTACAAAACTAAATAAAGAAAGAGTCAACAAACTGTACAAAACTAAATAAAGAACCAACCAATAAATTGTACACAAACTAAATAAAGAAACAGTCAATAAACTGTACAAAACTAAATAAAGAACCAGTCAATAAATTGTACACAAACTAAATAAAGAACCAGTCAATAAACTTTACAAAACTCAATAAAGAACCAGTCAATAAACTGTACAAAACTCAATAAAAACCAGTCAATAAACTGTACAAAACTAAATAAAGAAAGAGTCAATATACTGTTCAAAATTAAATAAACAAACAGTCAATAAACTCTACAAAACTCAATAAAGAACCAGTCAATAAACTGTACAAAACTCAATAAAGAACAAGTCAATAAACTGTACAAAACTCAATAAAGAAACAGTGAATAAACTGTACAAAACTCAATAAAGAAACGGTTAATAAATTGTACACATACTCAGTAAAGAAACAGTCAATAAACTGTACAAAACTCAATAAAGAAACAGTCAATAAACTGTACAAAACTCAATAAAGAACCAGTCAATAAACTGTACAAAACTGAATAAAGAACCAGTCAATCAACTGTACAAAACTCAATAAAGAACCTGTGAATAAATTGTACACAAACTAAATAAAGAAAAGTCAATAAACTGTACAAAACTAAATAAAGAAACAGTCAATAAACTGTACATAACTAAATAAAGAAACAGTCAATAAACTGTACAAAACTCAATAAAGAACCAGTCAATAAATTGTACACAAACTAAATAAAGAAACTGTCAATAAACTGTACAAAATTAAATAATGAAACAGTCAATAAACTGTACAAAACTAAATAAAGAAACAGTCAATAAACTGTACAAAACTAAATAAAGAACCAGTCAATAAATTGTACACAAACTAAATAAAGAACCAGTCAATAAACTTTACAAAACTCAATAAAGAACCAGTCAATAAACTGTACAAAACTCAATAAAAACCAGTCAATAAACTGTACAAAACTAAATAAAGAAAGAGTCAATATACTGTTCAAAATTAAATAAACAAACAGTCAATAAACTCTACAAAACTCAATAAAGAACCAGTCAATAAACTGTACAAAACTCAATAAAGAACAAGTCAATAAACTGTACACAACGCAATAAAGAAACAGTGAATAAACTGTACAAAACTCAATAAAGAAACGGTTAATAAATTGTACACATACTCAGTAAAGAAACAGTCAATAAACTGTACAAAACTCAATAAAGAAACAGTCAATAAACTGTACAAAAACTCAATAAAGAACCTGTCAATAAACTTTACAAAACTCAATAAAGAACCAGTCAATAAACTGTACAAAACTGAATAAAGAACCAGTCAATAAACTGTACAAAACTCAATAAAGAACCTGTGAATAAATTGTACACAAACTAAATAAAGAAACAGTCAATAAACTGTACAAAACTCAATAAAGAACCAGTCAATAAATTGTACACATACTCAATAAAGAACAAGTCAATAAATTGTGCACAAACTCAATAAAGAACCAGTCAATAAACTGTACAAAACTGAATAAAGAACCAGTCAATAAACTGTACAAAACTCAATAAAGAACCAGTCAATAAACTGTACAAAACTAAATAAAGAACCAGTCAATAAACTGTACAAAACTCAATAAAGAACCAGTCAATAAATTGTACACAAACTAAATAAAGAAACTGTCAATAAACTGTACAAAACTAAATAATGAAACAGTCAATAAACTGTACAAAACTAAATAAAGAAACAGTCAATAAACTCTACAAAACTAAATAAAGAACCAGTCAACAAAATGTACACAAACTAAATAAAGAAACAGTCAATAAACTGTACAGAACTCAATAAAGAATCAGTCAATAAATTGTACACATACTCAATAAAGAACAAGTCAATAAATTGCGCACAAACTCAATAAAGAACCAGTCAATAAACTGTACAAAACTGAATAAAGAACCAGTCAATAAACTGTACAAAACTCAATAAAGAACCAGTCAATAAACTGTACAAAACAAAATAAAGAACCAGTCAATAAACTGTTCAAAAGTCAATAAAGAACTAGTCAATAAATTTTACACATACTCAATAAAGAACCAGCCAATAAACTGTACAAAGCTGAATAAAGAACCAGTCAATAAACTGTACAAAACTCAATAAAGAACCAGTCAATAAACTGTACAAAACTAAATAAAGAACCAGTCAGTAAACTGTACAAAACTAAATAAAGAAAGAGTCAACAAACTGTACAAAACTAAATAAAGAACCAACCAATAAATTGTACACAAACTAAATAAAGAAACAGTCAATAAACTGTACAAAACTAAATAAAGAACCAGTCAATAAATTGTACACAAACTAAATAAAGAACCAATCAATAAACTTTACAAAACTCAATAAAGAACCAGTCAATAAACTGTACAAAACTCAATAAAAACCAGTCAATAAACTGTACAAAACTAAATAAAGAAAGAGTCAATATACTGTTCAAAATTAAATAAACAAACAGTCAATAAACTCTACAAAACTCAATAAAGAACCAGTCAATAAACTGTACAAAACTCAATAAAGAACAAGTCAATAAACTGTACAAAACTCAATAAAGAAACAGTGAATAAACTGTACAAAACTCAATAAAGAAACGGTTAATAAATTGTACACATACTCAGTAAAGAAACAGTCAATAAACTGTACAAAACTCAATAAAGAAACAGTCAATAAACTGTACAAAAACTCAATAAAGAACCTGTCAATAAACTTTACAAAACTCAATAAAGAACCAGTCAATAAACTGTACAAAACTGAATAAAGAACCAGTCAATAAACTGTACAAAACTCAATAAAGAACCTGTGAATAAATTGTACACAAACTAAATAAAGAAACAGTCAATAAACTGTACAAAACTCAATAAAGAACCAGTCAATAAATTGTACACATACTCAATAAAGAACATGTCAATAAATTGTGCACAAACTCAATAAAGAACCAGTCAATAAACTGTACAAAACTGAATAAAGAACCAGTCAATAAACTGTACAAAACTCAATAAAGAACCAGTCAATAAACTGTACAAAACTAAATAAAGAACCAGTCAATAAACTGTACAAAACTCAATAAAGAACCAGTCAATAAATTGTACACAAACTAAATAAAGAAACTGTCAATAAACTGTACAAAACTAAATAATGAAACAGTCAATAAACTGTACAAAACTAAACAAAGAAACAGTCAATAAACTGTACAAAACTAAATAAAGAACCAGTCAATAAAATGTACACAAACTAAATAAAGAAACAGTCAATAAACTGTACAAAACTCAATAAAGAACGAGTCAATAAATTGTACACAAACTCAATAAAGAACTAGTCAATAAACTGTACAAAACTGAATGAAGAACCAGTCAATAAACTGTTCAAATCTCAATAAAGAACCAGCCAATAAATAGTACACAAACTCAATAAAGAACCAGTCAATAAACTGTACAAAACTGAATAAAGAACCAGTCAATAAACTTTACAAAACTCAATAAAGAACCAGTCAATAAACTGTACAAAACTCAATAAAAACCAGTCAATAAACTGTACAAAACTAAATAAAGAAACAGTCAATATACTGTTCAAAATTAAATAAACAAACAGTCAATAAACTCTACAAAACTCAATAAAGAACCAGTCAATAAACTGTACAAAACTCAATAAAGAACAAGTCAATAAACTGTACAAAACTCAATAAAGAAACAGTGAATAAACTGTACAAAACTCAATAAAGAAACGGTTAATAAATTGTACACATACTCAGTAAAGAAACAGTCAATAAACTGTACAAAACTCAATAAAGAAACAGTCAATAAACTGTACAAAACTCAATAAAGAACCTGTCAATAAACTTTACAAAACTCAATAAAGAACCAGTCAATAAACTGTAAAAAACTGAATAAAGAACCAGTCAATAAACTGTACAAAACTCAATAAAGAACCTGTGAATAAATTGTACACAAACTAAATAAAGAAACAGTCAATAAACTGTACAAAACTAAATAAAGAAACAGTCAATAAACTGTACATAACTAAATAAAGAAACAGTCAATAATCTGTACAAAACTCAATAAAGAACCAGTCAATAAATTGTACACAAACTAAATAAAGAAACTGTCAATAAACTGTACAAAACTAAATAATGAAACAGTCAATAAACTGTACAAAACTAAATAAAGAAACAGTCAATAAACTGTACAAAACTAAATAAAGAACCAGTCAATAAATTGTACACAAACTAAATAAAGAAACAGTCAATAAACTGTACAATACTCAATAAAGAACCAGTCAATAAATTGTACACATACTCAATAAAGAACAAGTCAATAAATTGTGCACAAACTCAATAAAGAACCAGTCAATAAACTGTACAAAACTGAATAAAGAACCAGTCAATAAACTGTACAAAACTCAATAAAGAACCAGTCAATAAACTGTACAAAACTAAATAAAGAACCAGTCAATAAACTGTACAAAACTCAATAAAGAACTAGTCAATAAATTGTACACAAACTCAATAAAGAACCAGCCAATAAACTGTACAAAACTGAATAAGGAACCAGTCAATAAACTGTACAAAACTCAATAAAGAACCAGTCAATAAACTGTACAAAACTAAATAAAGAACCAGTCAGTAAACTGTACAAAACTAAATAAAGAAAGAGTCAACAAACTGTACAAAACTAAATAAAGAACCAGCTAATAAATTGTACACAAACTAAATAAAGAAACAGTCAATAAACTGTACAAAACTCAATAAAGAACCAGTCAATAAATTGTACACATACTCAATAAAGAACAAGTAAATAAATTGTGCACAAACTCAACAAAAAACCAGTCAATAAACTGTACAAAACTGAATAAAGAACCAGTCAATAAACTTTACAAAACTCAATAAAGAACCAGTCAATAAACTGTACAAAACTCAATAAAGAACCTGTGAATAAATTGTACACAAACTAAATAAAGAAACAGTCAATAAACTGTATAAAACTAAATAAAGAAACAGTCAATAAACTGTACATAACTAAATAAAGAAACAGTCAATAAACTGTACAAAACTCAATAAAGAACCAGTCAATAAATTGTACACAAACTAAATAAAGAAACTGTCAATAAAATGTACAAAATTAAATAATGAAACAGTCAATAAACTGTACAAAACTAAATAAAGAAACAGTCAATAAACTGTACACAACTAAATAAAGAACCAGTCAATAAATTGTACACAAACTAAATAAAGAACCAGTCAATAAACTTTACAAAACTCAATAAAGAACCAGTCAATAAACTGTACAAAACTCAATAAAAACCAGTCAATAAACTGTACAAAACTAAATAAAGAAAGAGTCAATATACTGTTCAAAATTAAATAAACAAACAGTCAATAAACTGTACAAAACTCAATAAAAACCAGTCAATAAACTGTACAAAACTGAATAAAGAACCAGTCAATAAACTGTTCAAATCTCAATAAAGAACCAGCCAATAAATTGTACACAAATTCAATAAAGAACCAGTCAATAAACTGTACAAAACTGAATAAAGAACCAGTCAATAAATTTTACAAAACTCAATAAAGAACCAGTCAATAAACTGTACAAAACTCAATAAAGAACAAGTCAATAAACTGTACAAAACTCAATAAAGAAACAGTGAATAAACTGTACAAAACTCAATAAAGAAACGGTTAATAAATTGTACACATACTCAGTAAAGAAACAGTCAATAAACTGTACAAAACTCAATAAAGAAACAGTCAATAAACTGTACAAAACTCAATAAAGAACCTGTCAATAAACTTTACAAAACTCAATAAAGAACCAGTCAATAAACTGTACAAAACTGAATAAAGAACCAGTCAATAAACTGTACAAAACTCAATAAAGAACCTGTGAATAAATTGTACACAAACTAAATAAAGAAACAGTCAATAAACTGTACAAAACTAAATAAAGAAACAGTCAATAAACTGTACATAACTAAATAAAGAAACAGTCAATAATCTGTACAAAACTCAATAAAGAACCAGTCAATAAATTGTACACAAACTAAATAAAGAAACTGTCAATAAACTGTACAAAACTAAATAATGAAACAGTCAATAAACTGTACAAAACTAAACAAAGAAACAGTCAATAAACTGTACAAAACTAAACAAAGAACCAGTCAATAAATTGTACACAAACTAAATAAAGAAACAGTCAATAAACTGTACAATACTCAATAAAGAACCAGTCAATAAATTGTACACATACTCAATAAAGAACAAGTCAATAAATTGTACACAAACTCAATAAAGAACTAGTCAATAAACTGTACAAAAACTCAATAAAGAACCTGTCAATAAACTTTACAAAACTCAATAAAGAACCAGTCAATAAACTGTACAAAACTGAATAAAGAACCAGTCAATAAACTGTAAAAAACTCAATAAAGAACCTGTGAATAAATTGTACACAAACTAAATAAAGAAACAGTCAATAAACTGTACAAAACTAAATAAAGAAACAGTCAATAAACTGTTCATAACTAAATAAAGAAACAGTCAATAAACTGTACAAAACTCAATAAAGAACCAGTCAATAAATTGTACACAAACTAAATAAAGAAACTGTCAATATACTGTACAAAACTAAATAATGAAACAGTTAATAAACTGTACAAAACTAAATAAAGAAACAGTCAATAAACTGTACAAAACTCAATAAAGAACCAGTCAATAAATTGTACACAAACTAAATAAAGAAACAGTCAATAAACTGTACAAAACTCAATAAAGAACCAGTCAATAAATTGTACACATACTCAATAAAGAACAAGTCAATAAATTGTGCACAAACTCAATAAAGAACCAGTCAATAAACTGTACAAAACTGAATAAAGAACCAGTCAATAAACTGTACAAAACTCAATATAGAACCAGTCAATAAACTGTACAAAACTAAATAAAGAACCAGTCAATAAACTGTACAAAACTCAATAAAGAACTAGTCAATAAATTGTACACAAACTCAATAAAGAACCAGCCAATAAACTGTACAAAACTGAATAAAGAACCAGTCAATAAACTGTACAAAACTCAATAAAGAACCAGTCAATAAACTGTACAAAACTAAATAAAGAACCAGTCAGTAAACTGTACAAAACTAAATAAAGAACCAGCTAATAAATTGTACACAAACTAAATAAAGAAACAGTCAATAAACTGTACAAAACTCAATAAAGAACCAGTCAATAAATTGTACACATACTCAATAAAGAACAAGTAAATAAATTGTGCACAAACTCAACAAAAAACCAGTCAATAAACTGTACAAAACTGAATAAAGAACCAGTCAATAAACTTTACAAAACTCAATAAAGAACCAGTCAATAAACTGTACAAAACTCAATAAAGAACCTGTGAATAAATTGTACACAAACTAAATAAAGAAACAGTCAATAAACTGTATAAAACTAAATAAAGAAACAGTCAATAAACTGTACATAACTAAATAAAGAAACAGTCAATAAACTGTACAAAACTCAATAAAGAACCAGTCAATAAATTGTACACAAACTAAATGAAGAAACTGTCAATAAAATGTACAAAATTAAATAATGAAACAGTCAATAAACTGTACAAAACTAAATAAAGAAACAGTCAATAAACTGTACACAACTAAATAAAGAACCAGTCAATAAATTGTACACAAACTAAATAAAGAACCAGTCAATAAACTTTACAAAACTCAATAAAGAACCAGTCAATAAACTGTACAAAACTCAATAAAAACCAGTCAATAAACTGTACAAAACTAAATAAAGAAAGAGTCAATATACTGTTCAAAATTAAATAAACAAACAGTCAATAAACTGTACAAAACTCAATAAAAACCAGTCAATAAACTGTACAAAACTGAATAAAGAACCAGTCAATAAACTGTTCAAATCTCAATAAAGAACCAGCCAATAAATTGTACACAAACTCAATAAAGAACCAGTCAATAAACTGTACAAAACTGAATAAAGAACCAGTCAATAAATTTTACAAAACTCAATAAAGAACAAGTCAATAAACTGTACAAAACTCAATAAAAACCAGTCAATAAACTGTACAAAACTAAATAAAGAAACAGTCAATATACTGTTCAAAATTAAATAAACAAACAGTCAATAAACTCTACAAAACTCAATAAAGAACCAGTCAATAAACTGTACAAAACTCAATAAAGAACAAGTCAATAAACTGTACAAAACTCAATAAAGAAACAGTGAATAAACTGTACAAAACTCAATAAAGAAACGGTAAATAAATTGTACACATACTCAGTAAAGAAACAGTAAATAAACTGTACAAAACTCAATAAAGAAACAGTCAATAAACTGTACAAAACTCAATAAAGAACCTGTCAATAAACTTTACAAAACTCAATAAAGAACCAGTCAATAAACTGTACAAAACTGAATAAAGAACCAGTCAATAAACTGTACAAAACTCAATAAAGAACCTGTGAATAAATTGTACACAAACTAAATAAAGAAACAGTCAATAAACTGTACAAAACTAAATAAAGAAACAGTCAATAAACTGTACATAACTAAATAAAGAAACAGTCAATAATCTGTACAAAACTCAATAAAGAACCAGTCAATAAATTGTACACAAACTAAATAAAGAAACTGTCAATAAACTGTACAAAACTAAATAATGAAACAGTCAATAAACTGTACAAAACTAAATAAAGAAACAGTCAATAAACTGTACAAAACTAAATAAAGAACCAGTCAATAAATTGTACACAAACAAAATAAAGAAACAGTCAATAAACTGTACAATACTCAATAAAGAACCAGTCAATAAATTGTACACATACTCAATAAAGAACAAGTCAATAAATTGTACACAAACTCAATAAAGAACCAGTCAATAAACTGTACAAAAACTCAATAAAGAACCTGTCAATAAACTTTACAAAACTCAATAAAGAACCAGTCAATAAACTGTACAAAACTGAATAAAGAACCAGTCAATAAACTGTACAAAACTCAATAAAGAACCTGTGAATAAATTGTACACAAACTAAATAAAGAAACAGTCAATAAACTGTACAAAACTAAATAAAGAAACAGTCAATAAATTGTACACAAACTAAATAAAGAAACTGTCAATATACTGTACAAAACTAAATAATGAAACAGTCAATAAACTGTACAAAACTAAATAAAGAAACAGTCAATAAACTGTACAAAACTAAATAAAGAACCAGTCAATAAATTGTACACAAACTAAATAAAGAAACAGTCAATAAACTGTACAAAACTCAATAAAGAACCAGTCAATAAATTGTACACATACTCAATAAAGAACAAGTCAATAAATTGTGCACAAACTCAATAAAGAACCAGTCAATAAACTGTACAAAACTGAATAAAGAACCAGTCAATAAACTGTACAAAACTCAATAAAGAACCAGTCAATAAACTGTACAAAACTAAATAAAGAACCAGTCAATAAACTGTACAAAACTCAATAAAGAACTAGTCAATAAATTGTACACAAACTCAATAAAGAACAAGCCAATAAACTGTACAAAACTGAATAAAGAACCAGTCAATAAACTGTACAAAACTCAATAAAGAACCAGTCAATAAACTGTACAAAACTAAATAAAGAACCAGTCAGTAAACTGTACAAAACTTAATAAAGAAAGAGTCAACAAACTGTACAAAACTAAATAAAGAACCAGCTAATAAATTGTACACAAACTAAATAAAGAAACAGTCAATAAACTGTACAAAACTCAATAAAGAACCAGTCAATAAATTGTACACAAACTCAATAAAGAACAAGTAAATAAATTGTACACAAACTCAATAAAAAACCAGTCAATAAACTGTACAAAACTGAATAAAGAACCAGTCAATAAACTTTACAAAACTCAATAAAGAACCAGTCAATAAACTGTACAAAACTCAATAAAAACCAGTCAATAAACTGTACAAAACTAAATAAAGAAAGAGTCAATATACTGTTCAAAATTAAATAAACAAACAGTCAATAAACTCTACAAAACTCAATAAAGAACCAGTCAATAAACTGTACAAAACTCAATAAAGAACAAGTCAATAAACTGTACAAAACTCAATAAAGAAACAGTGAATAAACTGTACAAAACTCAATAAAGAAACGGTTAATAAATTGTACACATACTCAGTAAAGAAACAGTCAATAAACTGTACAAAACTCAATAAAGAAACAGTCAATAAACTGTACAAAAACTCAATAAAGAACCTGTCAATAAACTTTACAAAACTCAAAAAAGAACCAGTCAATAAACTGTACAAAACTGAATAAAGAACCAGTCAATAAACTGTACAAAACTCAATAAAGAACCTGTGAATAAATTGTACACAAACTAAATAAAGAAACAGTCAATAAACTGTACATAACTAAATAAAGAAACAGTCAATAATCTGTACAAAACTCAATAAAGAACCAGTCAATAAATTGTACACAAACTAAATAAAGAAACTGTCAATAAACTGTGCAAAACTAAATAATGAAACAGTCAATAAACTGTACAAAACTAAATAAAGAAACAGTCAATAAACTGTTCAAAACTAAATAAAGAACGAGTCAATAAATTGTACACAAACTAAATAAAGAAACAGTCAATAAACTGTACAATACTCAATAAAGAACCAGTCAATAAATTGTACACATACTCAATAAAGAACGAGTCAATAAATTGTACACAAACTCAATAAAGAACCAGTCAATAAACTGTACAAAACTGAAAAAAGAACCAGTCAATAAACTGTACAAAACTCAATAAAGAACCAGTCAATAAATTGTACACAAACTGAATAAAAAACCAGTCAATAAACTGTACAAAACTGAATAAAGAACCATTCAATAAACTGTACAAAACTCAATAAAGAACCAGTCAATAAACTGTACAAAACTAAATAAAGAACCAGTCAATAAACTGTACAAAACTCAAAAAAGAACTAGTCAATAAATTGTACACAAACTCAAAAAAGAACCAGTCAATAAACTGTACAACACTGAATGAAGAACCAGTCAATAAACTGTACAAAACTCAATAAAGAAACAGTCAATAAACTGTACAAAACTAAATAAAGAACCAGTCAATAAACTGTACAAAACTAAATAAAGAAACAGTCAATATACTGTTCAAAATTAAATAAACAAACAGTCAATAAACTGTACAAAACTCAATAAAGAATCAGTCAATAAACTCTACAAAACTCAATAAAGAACCAGTCAATAAACTGTACAAAGCTCAGTAAAGAGCAAGTCAATAAACTGTACAAAACTCAATAAAGAAACAGTCAATAAACTGTACAAAACTCAATAAAGAAACGGTTAATAAATTGTACACATACTCAATAAAGAAACAGTCAATAAACTGTACAAAACTCAATAAAGAACCAGTCAATAAACTGTACAAAACTGAATAAACTAACAGTCAATAAACTGCACAAAACTAAATAAAGAACCAGTCAAAAAATTGTACAAAATTAAATATAGAAACAGTCAATAAACTATACAAAACTCAATAAAGAAACAGTCAATAAACTGTACAAAAACTCAATAAAGAACCTGTCAATAAACTTTACAAAACTCAATAAAGAACCAGTCAATAAACTGTACAAAACTGAATAAAGAACCAGTCAATAAACTGTACAAAACTCAATAAAGAACCTGTGAATAAATTGTACACAAACTAAATAAAGAAACAGTCAATAAACTGTACAAAACTAAATAAAGAAACAGTCAATAAACTGTACATAACTAAATAAAGAAACAGTCAATAATCTTTACAAAACTCAATAAAGAACCAGTCAATAAATTGTACACAAACTAAATAAAGAAACTGTCAATAAACTGTACAAAACTAAATAATGAAACAGTCAATAAACTGTACAAAACTAAATAAAGAAACAGTCAATAAACTGTACTAAACTAAATAAAAACCAGTCAATAAATTGTACACAAACTAAATAACGAAACAGTCAATAAACTGTACAACTCAATAAAGAACCAGTCAATAAACTGTACAAAACTGAATAAAGAACCAGTCAATAAACTGTACAAAACTGAACAAAGAACCAGTCAATAAACTGTACAAAACTCAATAAAGAAACGGTTAATAAATTGTACACATACTCAATAAAGAACCAGTCAATAAACTGTACAAAACTGAATAAACTAACAGTCAATAAACTGCACAAAACTAAATAAAGAACCAGTCAAAAAACTGTACAAAATTAAATATAGAAACAGTCAATAAACTATACAAAACTCAATAAAGAAACAGTCAATAAACTGTACAAAAACTCAATAAAGAACCTGTCAATAAACTTTACAAAACTCAATAAAGAACCAGTCAATAAACTGTACAAAACTGAATAAAGAACCAGTCAATAAACTGTACAAAACTCAATAAAGAACCAGTCAATAAATTGTACACAAACTGAATAAAAAACCAGTCAATAAACTGTACAAAACTGAATAAAGAACCATTCAATAAACTGTACAAAACTCAATAAAGAACCAGTCAATAAACTGTACAAAACTAAATAAAGAACCAGTCAATAAACTGTACAAAACTCAAAAAAGAACTAGTCAATAAATTGTACACAAACTCAAAAAAGAACCAGTCAATAAACTGTACAACACTGAATGAAGAACCAGTCAATAAACTGTACAAAACTCAATAAAGAAACAGTCAATAAACTGTACAAAACTAAATAAAGAACCAGTCAATAAACTGTACAAAACTAAATAAAGAAACAGTCAATATACTGTTCAAAATTAAATAAACAAACAGTCAATAAACTGTACAAAACTCAATAAAGAATCAGTCAATAAACTCTACAAAACTCAATAAAGAACCAGTCAATAAACTGTACAAAGCTCAGTAAAGAGCAAGTCAATAAACTGTACAAAACTCAATAAAGAAACAGTCAATAAACTGTACAAAACTCAATAAAGAAACGGTTAATAAATTGTACACATACTCAATAAAGAAACAGTCAATAAACTGTACAAAACTCAATAAAGAACCAGTCAATAAACTGTACAAAACTGAATAAACTAACAGTCAATAAACTGCACAAAACTAAATAAAGAACCAGTCAAAAAATTGTACAAAATTAAATATAGAAACAGTCAATAAACTATACAAAATTCAATAAAGAAACAGTCAATAAACTGTACAAAAACTCAATAAAGAACCTGTCAATAAACTTTACAAAACTCAATAAAGAACCAGTCAATAAACTGTACAAAACTGAATAAAGAACCAGTCAATAAACTGTACAAAACTCAATAAAGAACCTGTGAATAAATTGTACACAAACTAAATAAAGAAACAGTCAATAAACTGTACAAAACTAAATAAAGAAACAGTCAATAAACTGTACATAACTAAATAAAGAAACAGTCAATAATCTTTACAAAACTCAATAAAGAACCAGTCAATAAATTGTACACAAACTAAATAAAGAAACTGTCAATAAACTGTACAAAACTAAATAATGAAACAGTCAATAAACTGTACAAAACTAAATAAAGAAACAGTCAATAAACTGTACTAAACTAAATAAAAACCAGTCAATAAATTGTACACAAACTAAATAACGAAACAGTCAATAAACTGTACAACTCAATAAAGAACCAGTCAATAAACTGTACAAAACTCAATAAAGAACCAGTCAATAAACTGTACAAAACTGAACAAAGAACCAGTCAATAAACTGTACAAAACTCAATAAAGAAACGGTTAATAAATTGTACACATACTCAATAAAGAACCAGTCAATAAACTGTACAAAACTGAATAAACTAACAGTCAATAAACTGCACAAAACTAAATAAAGAACCAGTCAAAAAACTGTACAAAATTAAATATAGAAACAGTCAATAAACTATACAAAACTCAATAAAGAAACAGTCAATAAACTGTACAAAAACTCAATAAAGAACCTGTCAATAAACTTTACAAAACTCAATAAAGAACCAGTCAATAAACTGTACAAAACTGAATAAAGAACCAGTCAATAAACTGTACAAAACTCAATAAAGAACCTGTGAATAAATTGTACACAAACTAAATAAAGAAACAGTCAATAAACTGTACAAAACTCAATAAAGAACCAGTCAATAAACTGTACATAACTAAATAAAGAAACAGTCAATAATCTTTACAAAACTCAATAAAGAACCAGTCAATAAATTGTACACAAACTAAATAAAGAAACTGTCAATAAACTGTACAAAACTAAATAATGAAACAGTCAATAAACTGTACAAAACTAAATAAAGAAACAGTCAATAAAGTGTACAAAACTAAATAAAGAACCAGTCAATAAATTGTACACAAACTAAATAACGAAACAGTCAATAAACTGTACAACTCAATAAAGAACCAGTCAATAAACTGTACAAAACTCAATAAAGAACCAGTCAATAAACTGTACAAAACTGAACAAAGAACCAGTCAATAAACTGTACAAAACTAAATAAAGAACCAGTCAATAACTATACAAAACTCAATAAAGAACCTGTGAATAAATTGTACACAAACTAAATAAAGAAACAGTCAATAAACTGTACAAAACTAAATAAAGAAACGGTTAATAAATTGTACACATACTCAGTAAAGAAACAGTCAATAAACTGTACAAAACTCAATAAAGAAACAGTCAATAAACTGTACAAAAACTCAATAAAGAACCTGTCAATAAACTTTACAAAACTCAATAAAGAACCAGTCAATAAACTGTACAAAACTGAATAAAGAACCAGTCAATAAACTGTACAAAACTCAATAAAGAACCTGTGAATAAATTGTACACAAACTAAATAAAGAAACAGTCAATAAACTGTACAAAACTAAATAAAGAAACAGTCAATAAACTGTACATAACTAAATAAAGAAACAGTCAATAATCTGTACAAAACTCAATAAAGAACCAGTCAATAAATTGTACACAAACTAAATAAAGAAACTGTCAATAAACTGTGCAAAACTAAATAATGAAACAGTCAATAAACTGTACAAAACTAAATAAAGAAACAGTCAATAAACTGTACAAAACTAAATAAAGAACCAGTCAATAAATTGTACACAAACTAAATAAAGAAACAGTCAATAAACTGTACAATACTCAATAAAGAACCAGTCAATAAATTGTACACATACTCAATAAAGAACAAGTCAATAAATTGTACACAAACTCAATAAAGAACCAGTCAATAAACTGTACAAAACTGAATAAAGAACCAGTCAATAAACTGTACAAAACTCAATAAAGAACCAGTCAATAAATTGTACACAAACTGAATAAAAAACCAGTCAATAAACTGTACAAAACTGAATAAAGAACCAGTCAATAAACTGTACAAAACTCAATAAAGAACCAGTCAATAAACTGTACAAAACTAAATAAAGAACCAGTCAATAAACTGTACAAAACTCAATAAAGAACTAGTCAATAAATTGTACACAAACTCAATAAAAAACCAGTCAATAAACTGTACAACACTGAATGAAGAACCAGTCAATAAACTGTACAAAACTCAATAAAGAAACAGTCAATAAACTGTACAAAACTAAATAAAGAACCAGTCAATAAACTGTACAAAACTAAATAAAGAAACAGTCAATATACTGTTCAAAATTAAATAAACAAACAGTCAATAAACTGTACAAAACTCAATAAAGAATCAGTCAATAAACTCTACAAAACTCAATAAAGAACCAGTCAATAAACTGTACAAAACTCAGTAAAGAGCAAGTCAATAAACTGTACAAAACTCAATAAAGAAACAGTCAATAAACTGTACAAAACTCAATAAAGAAACGGTTAATAAATTGTACACATACTCAATAAAGAACCAGTCAATAAACTGTACAAAACTCAATAAAGAACCTGTGAATAAATTGTACACAAACTAAATAAAGAAACAGTCAATAAACTGTACAAAACTAAATAAAGAAACAGTCAATAAACTGTACATAACTAAATAAAGAAACAGTCAATAATCTGTACAAAACTCAATAAAGAACCAGTCAATAAATTGTACACAAACTAAATAAAGAAACTGTCAATAAACTGTGCAAAACTAAATAATGAAACAGTCAATAAACTGTACAAAACTAAATAAAGAAACAGTCAATAAACTGTACAAAACTAAATAAAGAACCAGTCAATAAATTGTACACAAACTAAATAAAGAAACAGTCAATAAACTGTACAATACTCAATAAAGAACCAGTCAATAAATTGTACACATACTCAATAAAGAACAAGTCAATAAATTGTACACAAACTCAATAAAGAACCAGTCAATAAACTGTACAAAACTGAATAAAGAACCAGTCAATAAACTGTACAAAACTCAATAAAGAACCAGTCAATAAATTGTACACAAACTGAATAAAAAACCAGTCAATAAACTGTACAAAACTGAATAAAGAAACAGTCAATAAACTGTACAAAACTAAATAAAGAACCAGTCAATAAACTGTACAAAACTAAATAAAGAACCAGTCAATAAACTGTACAAAACTCAATAAAGAACTAGTCAATAAATTGTACACAAACTCAATAAAGAACCAGTCAATAAACTGTACAACACTGAATGAAGAACCAGTCAATAAACTGTACAAAACTCAATAAAGAAACAGTCAATAAACTGTACAAAACTCAATAAAGAACCAGTCAATAAACTGTACAAAACTAAATAAAGAAACAGTCAATATACTGTTCAAAATTAAATAAACAAACAGTCAATAAACTGTACAAAACTCAATAAAGAATCAGTCAATAAACTCTACAAAACTCAATAAAGAACCAGTCAATAAACTGTACAAAACTCAATAAAGAGCAAGTCAATAAACTGTACAAAACTCAATAAAGAAACAGTCAATAAACTGTACAAAACTCAATAAAGAAACGGTTAATAAATTGTACACATACTCAATAAAGAAACAGTCAATAAACTGTACAAAACTCAATAAAGAACCAGTCAATAAACTGTACAAAACTGAATAAACTAACAGTCAATAAACTGCACAAAACTAAATAAAGAACCAGTCAAAAAACTGTACAAAACTAAATACAGAAACAGTCAATAAACTATACAAAACTCAATAAAGAAACAGTCAATAAACTGTACAAAAACTCAATAAAGAACCTGTCAATAAACTTTACAAAACTCAATAAAGAACCAGTAAATAAACTGTACAAAACTGAATAAAGAACCAGTCAATAAACTGTACAAAACGCAATAAAGAACCTCTGAATAAATTGTACACAAACTAAATAAAGAAACAGTCAATAAACTGTACAAAACTAAATAAAGAAACAGTCAAAAAACTGTACATAACTAAATAAAGAAACAGTCAATAATCTTTACAAAACTCAATAAAGAACCAGTCAATAAATTGTACACAAACTAAATAAAGAAACTGTCAATAAACTGTACAAAACTAAATAATGAAACAGTCAATAAACTGTACAAAACTAAATAAAGAAACAGTCAATAAACTGTACAAAACTAAATAAAGAACCAGTCAATAAATTGTACACAAACTAAATAACGAAACAGTCAATAAACTGTACAACTCAATAAAGAACCATTCAATAAACTGTACAAAACTCAATAAAGAACCAGTCAATAAACTGTACAAAACTGAACAAAGAACCAGTCAATAAACTGTACAAAACTAAATAAAGAACCAGTCAATAACTATACAAAACTCAATAAAGAACCAGTCAATAAACTGTACAAAAGTCAATAAAGAACCAGTCAATAAACTGTACAAAACTAAATAAAGAACCAGTCAATAAACTGTACAAAACTCAATAAAGAACTAGTCAATAAATTGTACACAAACTCAATAAAGAACCAGTCAATAAACTGTACAACACTGAATGAAGAACCAGTCAATAAACTGTACAAAACTCAATAAAGAAACAGTCAATAAACTGTACAAAACTAAACAAAGAACCAGTCAATAAACTGTACAAAACTAAATAAAGAAACAGTCAATATACTGTTCAAAATTAAATAAACAAACAGTCAATAAACTGTACAAAACTCAATAAAGAATCAGTCAATAAACTCTACAAAACTCAATAAAGAACCAGTCAATAAACTGTACAAAACTGAACAAAGAACCAGTCAATAAACTGTACAAAACTAAATAAAGATCCAGTCAATAACTATACAAAACTCAATAAAGAACCAGTCAATAAACTGTACAAAAGTCAATAAAGAACCAGTCAATAAACTGTACAAAACTAAATAAAGAACCAGTCAATAAACTGTACAAAACTCAATAAAGAACTAGTCAATAAATTGTACACAAACTCAATAAAGAACCAGTCAATAAACTGTACAACACTGAATGAAGAACCAGTCAATAAACTGTACAAAACTCAATAAAGAAACAGTCAATAAACTGTACAAAACTAAATAAAGAACCAGTCAATAAAATGTACAAAACTAAATAAAGAAACAGTCAATATACTGTTCAAAATTAAATAAACAAACAGTCAATAAACTGTACAAAACTCAATAAAGAATCAGTCAATAAACTCTACAAAACTCAATAAAGAACCAGTCAATAAACTGTACAAAACTCAGTAAAGAGCAAGTCAATAAACTGTACAAAACTCAATAAAGAAACAGTCAATAAACTGTACAAAACTCAATAAAGAAACGGTTAATAAATTGTACACATACTCAATAAAGAAACAGTCAATAAACTGTACAACACTGAATGAAGAACCAGTTAATAAACTGTACAAAACTAAATAAAGAACCAGTCAATAAACTGTACAAAACTAAATAAAGAAACAGTCAATATACTGTTCAAAATTAAATAAACAAACAGTCAATAAACTGTACAAAACTCAATAAAGAACCAGTCAATAAATTGTACACAAACTAAATAACGAAACAGTCAATAAACTGTACAACTCAATAAAGAACCATTCAATAAACTGTACAAAACTCAATAAAGAACCAGTCAATAAACTGTACAAAACTGAACAAAGAACCAGTCAATAAACTGTACAAAACTAAATAAAGAACCAGTCAATAACTATACAAAACTCAATAAAGAACCAGTCAATAAACTGTACAAAAGTCAATAAAGAACCAGTCAATAAACTGTACAAAACTAAATAAAGAACCAGTCAATAAACTGTACAAAACTCAATAAAGAACTAGTCAATAAATTGTACACAAACTCAATAAAGAACCAGTCAATAAACTGTACAACACTGAATGAAGAACCAGTCAATAAACTGTACAAAACTCAATAAAGAAACAGTCAATAAACTGTACAAAACTAAACAAAGAACCAGTCAAAAAACTGTACAAAACTAAATAAAGAAACAGTCAATATACTGTTCAAAATTAAATAAACAAACAGTCAATAAACTGTACAAAACTCAATAAAGAATCAGTCAATAAAATCTACAAAACTCAATAAAGAACCAGTCAATAAACTGTACAAAACTGAACAAAGAACCAGTCAATAAACTGTACAAAACTAAATAAAGAACCAGTCAATAACTATACAAAACTCAATAAAGAACCAGTCAATAAACTGTACAAAAGTCAATAAAGAACCAGTCAATAAACTGTACAAAACTAAATAAAGAACCAGTCAATAAACTGTACAAAACTCAATAAAGAACTAGTCAATAAATTGTACACAAACTCAATAAAGAACCAGTCAATAAACTGTACAACACTGAATGAAGAACCAGTCAATAAACTGTACAAAACTCAGTAAAGAGCAAGTCAATAAACTGTACAAAACTAAATAAAGAACCAGTCAATAAACTGTACAAAACTAAATAAAGAAACAGTCAATATACTGTTCAAAATTAAATAAACAAACAGTCAATAAACTGTACAAAACTCAATAAAGAATCAGTCAATAAACTCTACAAAACCCAATAAAGAACCAGTCAATAAACTGTACAAAACTCAGTAAAGAGCAAGTCAATAAACTGTACAAAACTCAATAAAGAAACAGTCAATAAACTGTACAAAACTCAATAAAGAAACGGTTAATAAATTGTACACATACTCAATAAAGAAACAGTCAATAAACTGTACAAAACTCAATAAAGAACCAGTCAATAAACTGTACAAAACTGAATAAACTAACAGTCAATAAACTGCACAAAACTAAATAAAGAACCAGTCAAAAAACTGTACAAAATTAAATATAGAAACAGTCAATAAACTATACAAAACTCAATAAAGAAACAGTCAATAAACTGTACAAAAACTCAATAAAGAACCTGTCAATAAACTTTACAAAACTCAATAAAGAACCAGTCAATAAACTGTACAAAACTGAATAAAGAACCAGTCAATAAACTGTACAAAACTCAATAAAGAACCTGTGAATAAATTGTACACAAACTAAATAAAGAAACAGTCAATAAACTGTACAAAAACTCAATAAAGAACCTGTCAATAAACTGTACAAAACTCAGTAAAGAGCAAGTCAATAAACTGTACAAAACTAAATAAAGAACCAGTCAATAAACTGTACAAAACTAAATAAAGAAACAGTCAATATACTGTTCAAAATTAAATAAACAAACAGTCAATAAACTGTACAAAACTCAATAAAGAATCAGTCAATAAACTCTACAAAACCCAATAAAGAACCAGTCAATAAACTGTACAAAACTCAGTAAAGAGCAAGTCAATAAACTGTACAAAACTCAATAAAGAAACAGTCAATAAACTGTACAAAACTCAATAAAGAAACGGTTTATAAATTGTACACATACTCAAATAAGAAACAGTCAATAAACTGTACAAAACTCAATAAAGAACCAGTCAATAAACTGTACAAAACTGAATAAACTAACAGTCAATAAACTGCACAAAACTAAATAAAGAACCAGTCAAAAAACTGTACAAAATTAAATATAGAAACAGTCAATAAACTATACAAAACTCAATAAAGAAACAGTCAATAAACTGTACAAAAACTCAATAAAGAACCTGTCAATAAACTTTACAAAACTCAATAAAGAACCAGTCAATAAACTGTACAAAACTGAATAAAGAACCAGTCAATAAACTGTACAAAACTCAATAAAGAACCTGTGAATAAATTGTACACAAACTAAATAAAGAAACAGTCAATAAACTGTACAAAACTAAATAAAGAAACCGTCAATAAACTGTACATAACTAAATAAAGAAACAGTCAATAATCTTTACAAAACTCAATAAAGAACCAGTCAATAAATTGTACACAAACTAAATAAAGAAACTGTCAATAAACTGTACAAAACTAAATAATGAAACAGTCAATAAACTGTACAAAACTAAATAAAGAAACAGTCAATAAACTGTACAAAACTAAATAAAGAACCAGTCAATAAATTGTACACAAACTAAATAACGAAACAGTCAATAAACTGTACAACTCAATAAAGAACCAGTCAATAAACTGTACAAAACTCAATAAGGAACCAGTCAATAAACTGTACAAAACTGAACAAAGAACCAGTCAATAAACTGTACAAAACTAAATAAAGAACCAGTCAATAACTATACAAAACTCAATAAAGAACCTGTGAATAAATTGTACACAAACTAAATAAAGAAACAGTCAATAAACTGTACAAAACTAAATAAAGAAACGGTTAATAAATTGTACACATACTCAGTAAAGAAACAGTCAATAAACTGTACAAAACTCAATAAAGAAACAGTCAATAAACTGTACAAAAGCTCAATAAAGAACCTGTCAATAAACTTTACAAAACTCAATAAAGAACCAGTCAATAAACTGTACAAAACTGAATAAAGAACCAGTCAATAAACTGTACAAAACTCAATAAAGAACATGTGAACAAATTGTACACAAACTAAATAAAGAAACAGTCAATAAACTGTACAAAACTAAATAAAGAAACAGTCAATAAACTGTACATAACTAAATAAAGAAACAGTCAATAATCTGTACAAAACTCAATAAAGAACCAATCAATAAATTGTACACAAACTAAATAAAGAAACTGTCAATAAACTGTGCAAAACTAATAATGAAACAGTCAATAAACTGTACAAAACTAAAGAAACAGTCAATAAACTGTACAAAACTAAATAAAGAACCAGTCAATAAATTGTACACAAACTAAATAAAGAAACAGTCAATAAACTGTACAATACTCAATAAAGAACCAGTCAATAAATTGTACACATACTCAATAAAGAACAAGTCAATAAATTGTACACAAACTCAATAAAGAACCAGTCAATAAACTGTACAAAACTGAATAAAGAACCAGTCAATAAACTGTACAAAACTCAATAAAGAACCAGTCAATAAATTGTAAACAAACTGAATAAAAAACCAGTCAATAAACTGTACAAAACTGAATAAAGAACCATTCAATAAACTGTACAAAACTCAATAAAGAACCAGTCAATAAACTGTACAAAACTAAATAAAGAACCAGTCAATAAACTGTACAAAACTCAATAAAGAACTAGTCAATAAATTGTACAAAACTCAAAAAAGAACCAGTCAGTAAACTGTACAACACTGAATGAAGAACCAGTCAATAAACTGTACAAAACTCAATAAAGAAACAGTCAATAAACTGTACAAAACTAAATAAAGAACCAGTCAATAAACTGTACAAAACTAAATAAAGAAACAGTTAATATACTGTTCAAAATTAAATAAACAAACAGTCAATAAACTGTACAAAACTCAATAAAGAATCAGTCAATCAACTCTACAAAACTCAATAAAGAACCAGTCAATAAACTGTACAAAACTCAGTAAAGAGCAAGTCAATAAACTGTACAAAACTCAATAAAGAAACAGTCAATAAACTGTACAAAACTCAATAAAGAAACGGTTAATAAATTGTACACATACTCAATAAAGAAACAGTCAATAAACTGTACAAAACTCAATAAAGAACCAGTCAATAAACTGTACAAAACTGAATAAACTAACAGTCAATAAACTGCACAAAACTAAATAAAGAACCAGTCAAAAAACTGTACAAAATTAAATATAGAAACAGTCAATAAACTATACAAAACTCAATAAAGAAACAGTCAATAAACTGTACAAAAACTCAATAAAGAACCTGTCAATAAACTTTACAAAACTCAATAAAGAACCAGTCAATAAACTGTACAAAACTGAATAAAGAACCAGTCAATAAACTGTACAAAACTCAATAAAGAACCTGTGAATAAATTGTACACAAACTAAATAAAGAAACAGTCAATAAACTGTACAAAACTAAATAAAGAAACAGTCAATAAACTGTACATAACTAAATAAAGAAACAGTCAATAATCTTTACAAAACTCAATAAAGAACCAGTCAATAAAATGTACACAAACTAAATAAAGAAACTGTCAATAAACCGTACAAAACTAAATAATGAAACAGTCAATAAACTGTACAAAACTAAATAAAGAAACAGTCAATAAACTGTACAAAACTAAATAAAGAACCAGTCAATAAATTGTACACAAACTAAATAACGAAACAGTCAATAAACTGTACAACTCAATAAAGAACCAGTCAATAAACTGTACAAAACTCAATAAAGAACCAGTCAATAAACTGTACAAAACTGAACAAAGAACCAGTCAATAAACTGTACAAAACTAAATAAAGAACCAGTCAATAACTATACAAAACTCAATAAAGAACCTGTGAATAAATTGTACACAAACTAAATAAAGAAACAGTCAATAAACTGTACAAAACTAAATAAAGAAACGGTTAATAAATTGTACACATAATCAGTAAAGAAACAGTCAATAAACTGTACAAAACTCAATAAAGAAACAGTCAATAAACTGTACAAAACTCAATAAAGAACCTGTCAATAAACTTTACAAAACTCAATAAAGAACCAGTCAATAAACTGTACAAAACTGAATAAAGAACCAGTCAATAAACTGTACAAAACTCAATAAAGAACCTGTGAATAAATTGTACACAAACTAAATAAAGAAACAGTCAATAAACTGTACAAAACTAAATAAAGAAACAGTCAATAAACTGTACATTACTAAATAAAGAAACAGTCAATAATCTGTACAAAACTCAATAAAGAACCAGTCAATAAATTGTACACAAACTAAATAAAGAAACTGTCAATAAACTGTGCAAAACTAAATAATGAAACAGTCAATAAACTGTACAAAACTAAATAATGAAACAGTCAATAAACTGTACAAAACTAAATAAAGAACCAGTCAATAAATTGTACACAAACTAAATAAAGAAACAGTCAATAAACTGTACAATACTCAATAAAGACCCAGTCAATAAATTGTACACATACTCAATAAAGAACAAGTCAATAAATTGTACACAAACTCAATAAAGAACCAGTCAATAAACTGTACAAAACTGAATAAAGAACCAGTCAATAAACTGTACAAAACTCAAAAAAGAACCAGTCAATAAATTGTACACAAACTCAATAAAGAACCGGTCAATAAACTGTACAAAACTGAATAAAGAACCAGTCAATAAACTGTACAAAACTCAATAAAGAACCAGTCAATAAACTGTACAAAACTAAATAAAGAACCAGTCAATAAACTGTACAAAACTCAATAAAGAACTAGTCAATAAATTGTACACAAACTCAATAAAGAACCAGTCAATAAACTGTACAACACTGAATGAAGAACCAGTCAATAAACTGTACAAAACTCAATAAAGAAACAGTCAATAAACTGTACAAAACTAAATAAAGAACCAGTCAATAAACTGTACAAAACTAAATAAAGAAACAGTCAATATACTGTTCAAAATTAAATAAACAAACAGTCAATAAACTGTACAAAACTCAATAAAGAATCAGTCAATAAACTGTACAAAACTAAATAAAGAACCAGTCAATAAACTGTACAAAACTCAGTAAAGAGCAAGTCAATAAACTGTACAAAACTCAATAAAGAAACAGTCAATAAACTGTACAAAACTCAATAAAGAAACGGTTAATAAATTGTACACATACTCAATAAAGAAACAGTCAATAAACTGTACAAAACTCAATAAAGAACCAGTCAATAAACTGTACAAAACTGAATAAACTAACAGTCAATAAACTGCACAAAACTAAATAAAGAACCAGTCAAAAAACTGTACAAAACTAAATACAGAAACAGTCAATAAACTATACAAAACTCAATAAAGAAACAGTCAATAAACTGTACAAAAACTCAATAAAGAACCTGTCAATAAACTTTACGAAACTCAATAAAGAACCAGTCAATAAACTGTACAAAACTGAATAAAGAACCAGTCAATAAACTGTACAAAACGCAATAAAGAACCTCTGAATAAATTGTACACAAACTAAATAAAGAAACAGTCAATAAACTGTACAAAACTAAATAAAGAAACAGTCAATAAACTGTACATAACTAAATAAAGAAACAGTCAATAATCTCTACAAAACTCAATAAAGAACCAGTCAATAAATTGTACACAAACTAAATAAAGAAACTGTCAATAAACTGTACAAAACTAAATAATGAAGCAGTCAATAAACTGTACAAAACTAAATAAAGAAACAGTCAATCAACTGTACAAAACTAAATAAAGAACCAGTCAATAAATTGTACACAAACTAAATAACGAAACAGTCAATAAACTGTACAACTCAATAAAGAACCATTCAATAAACTGTACAAAACTCAATAAAGAACCAGTCAATAAACTGTACAAAACTGAACAAAGAACCAGTCAATAAACTGTACAAAACTAAATAAAGAACCAGTCAATAACTATACAAAACTCAATAAAGAACCAGTCAATAAACTGTACAAAAGTCAATAAAGAACCAGTCAATAAACTGTACAAAACTAAATAAAGAACCAGTCAATAAACTGTACAAAACTCAATAAAGAACTAGTCACTAAATTGTACACAAACTCAATAAAGAAACAGTCAATAAACTGTACAAAACTCAATAAAGAACCTGTCAATAAACTTTACAAAACTCAATAAAGAACCAGTCAATAAACTGTACAAAACTGAATAAAGAACCAGTCAATAAACTGTACAAAACTCAATAAAGAACCTGTGAATAAATTGTACACAAACTAAATAAAGAAACAGTCAATAAACTGTACAAAACTAAATAAAGAAACAGTCAATAAACTGTACATTACTAAATAAAGAAACAGTCAATAATCTGTACAAAACTCAATAAAGAACCAGTCAATAAATTGTACACAAACTAAATAAAGAAACTGTCAATAAACTGTGCAAAACTAAATAATGAAACAGTCAATAAACTGTACAAAACTAAATAATGAAACAGTCAATAAACTGTACAAAACTAAATAAAGAACCAGTCAATAAATTGTACACAAACTAAATAAAGAAACAGTCAATAAACTGTACAATACTCAATAAAGACCCAGTCAATAAATTGTACACATACTCAATAAAGAACAAGTCAATAAATTGTACACAAACTCAATAAAGAACCAGTCAATAAACTGTACAAAACTGAATAAAGAACCAGTCAATAAACTGTACAAAACTCAAAAAAGAACCAGTCAATAAATTGTACACAAACTGAATAAAAAACCGGTCAATAAACTGTACAAAACTGAATAAAGAACCAGTCAATAAACTGTACAAAACTCAATAAAGAACCAGTCAATAAACTGTACGAAACTAAATAAAGAACCAGTCAATAAACTGTACAAAACTCAATAAAGAACTAGTCAATAAATTGTACACAAACTCAATAAAGAACCAGTCAATAAACTGTACAACACTGAATGAAGAACCAGTCAATAAACTGTACAAAACTCAATAAAGAAACAGTCAATAAACTGTACAAAACTAAATAAAGAACCAGTCAATAAACTGTACAAAACTAAATAAAGAAACAGTCAATATACTGTTCAAAATTAAATAAACAAACAGTCAATAAACTGTACAAAACTCAATAAAGAATCAGTCAATAAACTGTACAAAACTAAATAAAGAACCAGTCAATAAACTGTACAAAACTCAGTAAAGAGCAAGTCAATAAACTGTACAAAACTCAATAAAGAAACAGTCAATAAACTGTACAAAACTCAATAAAGAAACGGTTAATAAATTGTACACATACTCAATAAAGAAACAGTCAATAAACTGTACAAAACTCAATAAAGAACCAGTCAATAAACTGTACAAAACTGAATAAACTAACAGTCAATAAACTGCACAAAACTAAATAAAGAACCAGTCAAAAAACTGTACAAAACTAAATACAGAAACAGTCAATAAACTATACAAAACTCAATAAAGAAACAGTCAATAAACTGTACAAAAACTCAATAAAGAACCTGTCAATAAACTTTACGAAACTCAATAAAGAACCAGTCAATAAACTGTACAAAACTGAATAAAGAACCAGTCAATAAACTGTACAAAACGCAATAAAGAACCTCTGAATAAATTGTACACAAACTAAATAAAGAAACAGTCAATAAACTGTACAAAACTAAATAAAGAAACAGTCAATAAACTGTACATAACTAAATAAAGAAACAGTCAATAATCTCTACAAAACTCAATAAAGAACCAGTCAATAAATTGTACACAAACTAAATAAAGAAACTGTCAATAAACTGTACAAAACTAAATAATGAAGCAGTCAATAAACTGTACAAAACTAAATAAAGAAACAGTCAATCAACTGTACAAAACTAAATAAAGAACCAGTCAATAAATTGTACACAAACTAAATAACGAAACAGTCAATAAACTGTACAACTCAATAAAGAACCATTCAATAAACTGTACAAAACTCAATAAAGAACCAGTCAATAAACTGTACAAAACTGAACAAAGAACCAGTCAATAAACTGTACAAAACTAAATAAAGAACCAGTCAATAACTATACAAAACTCAATAAAGAACCAGTCAATAAACTGTACAAAAGTCAATAAAGAACCAGTCAATAAACTGTACAAAACTAAATAAAGAACCAGTCAATAAACTGTACAAAACTCAATAAAGAACTAGTCACTAAATTGTACACAAACTCAATAAAGAACCAGTCAATAAACTGTACAACACTGAATGAAGAACCAGTCAATAAACTGTACAAAACTCAATAAAGAAACAGTCAATAAACTGTACAAAACTAAACAAAGAACCAGTCAATAAACTGTACAAAACTAAATAAAGAAACAGTCAATATAGTCTGTTCAAAATTAAATAAACAAACAGTCAATAAACTGTACAAAACTCAATAAAGAATCAGTCAATAAACTCTACAAAACTCAATAAAGAACCAGTCAATAAACTGTACAAAACTCAGTAAAGAGCAAGTCAATAAACTGTACAAAACTCAATAAAGAAACAGTCAATAAACTGTACAAAACTCAATAAAGAAACGGTTAATAAATTGTACACATACTCAATAAAGAAACAGTCAATAAACTGTACAAAACTAAACAAAGAACCAGTCAATAAACTGTACAAAACTAAATAAAGAAACAGTCAATATACTGTTCAAAATTAAATAAACAAACAGTCAATAAACTGTAAAAAACTCAATAAAGAATCAGTCAATAAACTCTACAAAACTCAATAAAGAACCAGTCAATAAACTGTACAAAACTGAACAAAGAACCAGTCAATAAACTGTACAAAACTAAATAAAGAACCAGTCAATAACTATACAAAACTCAATAAAGAACCAGTCAATAAACTGTACAAAAGTCAATAAAGAACCAGTCAATAAACTGTACAAAAGTAAATAAAGAACCAGTGAATAAACTGTACAAAACTCAACAAAGAACTAGTCAATAAATTGTACACAAACTCAATAAAGAACCAGTCAATAAACTGTACAACACTGAATGAAGAACCAGTCAATAAACTGTACAAAACTCAATAAAGAAACAGTCAATAAACTGTACAAAACTAAATAAAGAACCAGTCAATAAAATGTACAAAACTAAATAAAGAAACAGTCAATATACTGTTCAAAATTAAATAAATAAAAAGTCAATAAACTGTACAAAACTCAATAAAGAATCAGTCAATAAACTCTCCAAAACTCAATAAAGAACCAGTCAATAAACTGTACAAAACTCAGTAAAGAGCAAGTCAATAAACTGTACAAAACTAAATAAAGAACCAGTCAATAAACTGTACAAAACTCAATAAAGAACTAGTCAATAAATTGTACACAAACTCAATAAAGAAACAGTCAATAAACTGTACAACACTGAATGAAGAACCAGTCAATAAACTGTATAAAACTCAACAAAGAAACAGTCAATAAACTGTACAAAACTAAATAAAGAACCAGTCAATAAACTGTTCAAAACTAAATAAATAAACAGTCAATATACTGTTCAAAATTAAATAAACAAACAGTCAATAAACTGTACAAAACTCAATAAAGAATCAGTCAACAAACTCTACAAAACTAAATAAAGAACCAGTCAATAAACTGTACAAAACTAAATAAAGAAACAGTCAATATACTGTTCAAAATTAAATAAACAAACAGTCAATAAACTGTACAAAACTCAATAAAGAATCAGTCAATAAACTCTACAAAACCCAATAAAGAACCAGTCAATAAACTGTACAAAACTCAGTAAAGAGCAAGTCAATAAACTGTACAAAACTCAATAAAGAAACAGTCAATAAACTGTACAAAACTCAATAAAGAAACGGTTAATAAATTGTACACATACTCAATAAAGAAACAGTCAATAAACTGTACAAAACTCAATAAAGAACCAGTCAATAAACTGTACAAAACTGAATAAACTAACAGTCAATAAACTGCACAAAACTAAATAAAGAACCAGTAAAAAAACTGTACAAAATTAAATATAGAAACAGTCAATAAACTATACAAACTCAATAAAGAAACAGTCAATAAACTGTACAAAAACTCAATAAAGAACCTGTCAATAAACTTTAGAAAACTCAATAAAGAACCAGTCAATAAACTGTACAAAACTGAATAAAGAACCAGGTAATAAACTGTACAAAACTCAATAAAGAACCTGTGAATAAATTGTACACAAACTAAATAAAGAAACAGTCAATAAACTGTACAAAACTAAATAAAGAAACAGTCAATAAACTGTACATAACTAAATAAAGAAACAGTCAATAATCTTTACAAAACTCAATAAAGAACCAGTCAATAAATTGTACACAAACTAAATAAAGAAACTGTCAATAAACTGTACAAAACTAAATAAAGAACCAGTCAATAAACTGTACAAAACTAAATAAAGAAACAGTCAATATACTGTTCAAAATTAAATAAACAAACAGTCAATAAACTGTACAAAACTCAATAAAGAATCAGTCAATAAACTCTACAAAACTCAATAAAGAAACAGTCAATAAACTGAACAAAAACTCAATAAAGAACCTGTCAATAAACTTTACAAAACTAAATAAAGAACCAGTCAATAAACTGTACAAAACTGAATAAAGAACCAGTCAATAAACTGTACAAAACTCAATAAAGAACCTGTGAATAAATTGTACACAAACTAAATAAAGAAACAGTCAATAAACTGTACAAAACTAAATAAAGAAACAGTCAATAAACTGTACATAACTAAATAAAGAAACAGTCAATAATCTTTACAAAACTCAATAAAGAACCAGTCAATAAATTGTACACAAACTAAATAAAGAAACTGTCAATAAACTGTACAACACTAAATAATGAAACAGTCAATAAACTGTACAAAACTAAATAAAGAAACAGTCAATAAACTGTACAAAACTAAATAAAGAACCAGTCAATAAATTGTACACAAACTAAATAACGAAACAGTCAATAAACTGTACAACTCAATAAATAACCAGTCAATAAACTGTACAAAACTCAATAAAGAACCAGTCAATAAACTGTACAAAACTGAACAAAGAACCAGTCAATAAACTGTACAAAACTAAATAAAGAACCAGTCAATAACTATACAAAACTCAATAAAGAACCTGTGAATAAATTGTACACAAACTAAATAAAGAAACAGTCAATAAACTGTACAAAACTAAATAAAGAAACGGTTAATAAATTGTACACATACTCAGTAAAGAAACAGTCAATAAACTGTACAAAACTCAGTAAAGAAACAGTCAATAAACTGTACAAAAACTCAATAAAGAACCTGTCAATAAACTTTACAAAACTCAATAAAGAACCAGTCAATAAACTGTACAAAACTGAATAAAGAACCAGTCAATAAACTGTACAAAACTCAATAAAGAACCTGTGAATAAATTGTACACAAACTAAATAAAGAAACAGTCAATAAACTGTACAAAACTAAATAAAGAAACAGTCAATAAACTGTACATAACTAAATAAAGAAACAGTCAATAATCTGTACAAAACTCAATAAAGAACCAGTCAATAAATTGTACACAAACTAAATAAAGAAACTGTCAATAAACTGTGCAAAACTAAATAATGAAACCGTCAATAAACTGTACAAAACTAAATAAAGAAACAGCCAATAAACTGTACAAAACTAAATAAAGAACCAGTCAATAAATTGTACACAAACTAAATAAAGAAACAGTCAATAAACTGTACAAAACTCAATAAAGAACCAGTCAATAAATTGTACACATACTCAATAAAGAACAAGTCAATAAATTGTACACAAACTCAATAAAGAACCAGTCAATAAACTGTACAAAACTGAATAAAGAACCAGTCAATAAACTGTACAAAACTCAATAAAGAACCAGTCAATAAATTGTACACAAACTGAATAAAAAACCAGTCAATAAACTGTACAAAACTGAATAAAGAACCAGTCAATAAACTGTACAAAACTCAATATAGAACCAGTCAATAAACTGTACAAAACTAAATAAAGAACCAGTCAATAAACTGTACAAAACTCAATAAAGAACTAGTCAATAAATTGTACACAAACTCAATAAAGAACCAGTCAATAAACTGTACAACACTGAATGAAGAACCAGTCAATAAACTGTACAAAACTCAATAAAGAAACAGTCAATAAACTGTACAAAACTAAATAAAGAACCAGTCAATAAACTGTACAAAACTAAATAAAGAAACAGTCAATATACTGTTCAAAATTAAATAAACAAACAGTCAATAAACTGTACAAAACTCAATAAAGAATCAGTCAATAAACTCTACAAAACTCAATAAAGAACCAGTCAATAAACTGTACAAAACTCAGTAAAGAGCAAGTCAATAAACTGTACAAAACTCAATAAAGAAACAGTCAATAAACTGTACAAAACTCAATAAAGAAACGGTTAATAAATTGTACACATACTCAATAAAGAAACAGTGAATAAACTGTACAAAACTCAATAAAGAACCAGTCAATAAACTGCACAAAACTGAATAAACTAACAGTCAATAAACTGCACAAAACTAAATAAAGAACCAGCCAAAAAACTGTACAAAACTAAATACAGAAACAGTCAATAAACTATACAAAACTCAATAAAGAAACAGTCAATAAACTGTACAAAAACTCAATAAAGAACCTGTCAATAAACTTTACAAAACTCAATAAAGAACCAGTCAATAAACTGTACAAAACTGAATAAAGAACCAGTCAATAAACTGTACAAAACGCAATAAAGAACCTCTGAATAAATTGTACACAAACTAAATAAAGAAACAGTCAATAAACTGTACAAAACTAAATAAAGAAACAGTCAATAAACTGTACATAACTAAATAAAGAAACAGTCAATAATCTTTACGAAACTCAATAAAGAACCAGTCAATAAATTGTACACAAACTAAATAAAGAAACTGTCAATAAACTGTACAAAACTAAATAATGAAACAGTCAATAAACTGTACAAAACTAAATAAAGAAACAGTCAATAAACTGTACAAAACTCAATAAAGAACCAGTCAATAAATTGTACACATACTCAATAAAGAACAAGTCAATAAATTGTACACAAACTCAATAAAGAACCAGTCAATAAACTGTACAAAACTGAATAAAGAACCAGTCAATAAACTGTACAAAACTCAATAAAGAACCAGTCAATAAATTGTACACAAACTGAATAAAAAACCAGTCAATAAACTGTACAAAACTGAATAAAGAACCAGTCAATAAACTGTACAAAACTCAATAAAGAACCAGTCAATAAACTGTACAAAACTAAATAAAGAACCAGTCAATAAACTGTACAAAACTCAATAAAGAACTAGTCAATAAATTGTACACAAACTCAATAAAGAACCAGTCAATAAACTGTACAACACTGAATGAAGAACCAGTCAATAAACTGTACAAAACTCAATAAAGAAACAGTCAATAAACTGTACAAAACTAAATAAAGAACCAGTCAATAAACTGTACAAAACTAAATAAAGAAACAGTCAATATACTGTTCAAAATTAAATAAACAAACAGTCAATAAACTGTACAAAACTCAATAAAGAATCAGTCAATAAACTCTACAAAACTCAATAAAGAACCAGTCAATAAACTGTACAAAACTCAGTAAAGAGCAAGTCAATAAACTGTACAAAACTCAATAAAGAAACAGTCAATAAACTGTACAAAACTCAATAAAGAAACGGTTAATAAATTGTACACATACTCAATAAAGAAACAGTGAATAAACTGTACAAAACTCAATAAAGAACCAGTCAATAAACTGCACAAAACTGAATAAACTAACAGTCAATAAACTGCACAAAACTAAATAAAGAACCAGCCAAAAAACTGTACAAAACTAAATACAGAAACAGTCAATAAACTATACAAAACTCAATAAAGAAACAGTCAATAAACTGTACAAAAACTCAATAAAGAACCTGTCAATAAACTTTACAAAACTCAATAAAGAACCAGTCAATAAACTGTACAAAACTGAATAAAGAACCAGTCAATAAACTGTACAAAACGCAATAAAGAACCTCTGAATAAATTGTACACAAACTAAATAAAGAAACAGTCAATAAACTGTACAAAACTAAATAAAGAAACAGTCAATAAACTGTACATAACTAAATAAAGAAACAGTCAATAATCTTTACGAAACTCAATAAAGAACCAGTCAATAAATTGTACACAAACTAAATAAAGAAACTGTCAATAAACTGTACAAAACTAAATAATGAAACAGTCAATAAACTGTACAAAACTAAATAAAGAAACAGTCAATAAACTGTACAAAACTAAAAAAAGAACCAGTCAATAAATTGTACACAAACTAAATAACGAAACAGTCAATAAACTGTACAACTCAATAAAGAACCATTCAATAAACTGTACAAAACTCAATAAAGAACCAGTCAATAAACTGTACAAAACTGAACAAAGAACCAGTCAATAAACTGTACAAAACTAAATAAAGAACCAGTCAATAACTATACAAAATTCAATAAAGAACCAGTCAATAAACTGTACAAAAGTCAATAAAGAACCAGTCAATAAACTGTACAAAACTAAATAAAGAACCAGTCAATAAACTGTACAAAACTAAATAAAGAACTAGTCAATAAATTGTACACAAACTCAATAAAGAACCAGTCAATAAACTGTACAACACTGAATGAAGAACCAGTCAATAAACTGTACAAAACTCAATAAAGAAACAGTCAATAAACTGTACAAAACTAAACAAAGAACCAGTCAATAAACTGTACAAAACTAAATAAAGAAACAGTCAATATACTGTTCAAAATTAAATAAACAAACAGTCAATAAACTGTACAAAACTCAATAAAGAATCAGTCAATAAACTCTACAAAACTCAATAAAGAACCAGTCAAAAAACTGTACAAAACTGAACAAAGAACCAGTCAATAAACTGTACAAAACTAAATAAAGAACCAGTCAATAACTATACAAAACTCAATAAAGAACCAGTCAATAAACTGTACAAAAGTCAATAAAGAACCAGTCAATAAACTGTACAAAACTAAATAAAGAACCAGTGAATAAACTGTACAAAACTCAATAAAGAACTAGTCAATAAATTGTACACAAACTCAATAAAGAACCAGTCAATAAACTGTACAACACTGAATGAAGAACCAGTCAATAGACTGTACAAAACTCAATAAAGAAACAGTCAATAAACTGTACAAAACTAAATAAAGAACCAGTCAATAAAATGTACAAAACTAAATAAAGAAACAGTCAATATACTGTTCAAAATTAAATAAACAAACAGTCAATAAACTGTACAAAACTCAATAAAGAATCAGTCAATAAACTCTACAAAACTCAATAAAGAACCAGTCAATAAACTGTACAAAACTCAGTAAAGAGCAAGTCAATAAACTGTACAAAACTCAATAAAGAAACAGTCAATAAACTGTACAAAACTCAATAAAGAAACGGTTAATAAATTGTACACATACTCAATAAAGAAACAGTCAATAAACTGTACAACACTGAATGAAGAACCAGTCAATAAACTGTACAAAACTCAATAAAGAAACAGTCAATAAACTGTACAAAACTAAATAAAGAACCAGTCAATAAACTGTACAAAACTAAATAAAGAAACAGTCAATATACTGTTCAAAATTAAATAAACAAACAGTCAATAAACTGTACAAAACTCAATAAAGAATCAGTCAATAAACTCTACAAAACTCAATAAAGAACCAGTCAATAAACTGTACAAAACTCAGTAAAGAGCAAGTCAATAAACTGTACAAAACTCAATAAAGAAACAGTCAATAAACTGTACAAAACTCAATAAAGAAACGGTTAATAAATTGTACACATACTCAATAAAGAAACTGTCAATAAACTGTACAAAACTCAATAAAGAACCAGTCAATAAACTGTACAAAACTGAATAAACTAACAGTCAATAAACTGTACAAAACTAAATAAAGAACCAGTCAAAAAACTGTACAAAACTAAATATAGAAACAGTCAATAAACTATACAAAACTCAATAAAGAAACAGTCAATAAACTGTACAAAAACTCAATAAAGAACATGTCAATAAACTTTACAAAACTCAATAAAGAACCAGTCAATAAACTGTACAAAACTGAATAAAGAACCAGTCAGTAAACTGTACAAAACTCAATAAAGAACCTGTGAATAAATCGTACACAAACTAAATAAAGAAACAGTCAATAAACTGTACAAAACTAAATAAAGAAACAGTCAATAAACTGTACATAACTAAATAAAGAAACAGTCAATAATCTTTACAAAACTCAATAAAGAACCAGTCAATAAATTGTACACAAACTAAATAAAGAAACTGTCAATAAACTGTACAAAACTAAATAATGAAACAGTCAATACACTGTACAAAACTAAATAAAGAAACAGTCAATAAACTGTACAAAACTAAATAAAGAACCAGTCAATAAATTGTACACAAACTAAATAACGAAACAGTCAATAAACTGTACAACTCAATAAAGAACCAGTCAATAAACTGTACAAAACTCAATAAAGAACCAGTCAATAAACTGTACAAAACTGAACAAAGAACCAGTCAATAAACTGTACAAAACTAAATAAAGAACCAGTCAATAACTATACAAAACTCAATAAAGAACCAGTCAATAAACTGTACAAAAGTCAATAAAGAACCAGTCAATAAACTGTACAAAACTAAATAAAGAACCAGTCAATAAACTGTACAAAACTCAATAAAGAACTAGTCAATAAATTGGACACAAACTCAATAAAGAACCAGTCAATAAACTGTACAACACTGAATGAAGAACCAGTCAATAAACTGTACAAAACTCAATAAAGAAACAGTCAATAAACTGTACAAAACTAAACAAAGAACCAGTCAATAAACTGTACAAAACTAAATAAAGAAACAGTCAATATACTGTTCAAAATTAAATAAACAAACAGTCAATAAACTGTACAAAACTCAATAAAGAATCAGTCAATAAACTCTACAAAACTCAATAAAGAACCAGTCAATAAACTGTACAAAACTGAACAAAGAACCAGTCAATAAACTGTACAAAACTAAATAAAGAACCAGTCAATAACTGTACAAAATTCAATAAAGAACCAGTCAATAAACTGTACAAAAGTCAATAAAGAACCAGTCAATAAACTGTACAAAACTAAATAAAGAACCAGTCAATAAACTGTACAAAACTCAATAATGAACTAGTCAATAAATTGTACACAAACTCAATAAAGAACCAGTCAATAAACTGTACAGCACTGAATGAAGAACCAGTCAATAAACTGTACAAAACTCAATAAAGAAACAGTCAATAAACTGCACGAAACTAAATAAAGAACCAGTCAATAAAATGTACAAAACTAAATAAAGAAACAGTCAATATACTGTTCAAAATTAAATAAACAAACAGTCAATAAACTGTACAAAACTCAATAAAGAATCAGTCAATAAACTCTACAAAACTCAATAAAGAACCAGTCAATAAACTCTACAAAACTAAGTAAAGAGCAAGTCAATAAACTGTACAAAACTCAATAAAGAAACAGTCAATAAACTGTACAAAACTTAAAGAAACGGTTAATAAATTGTACACATACTCAATAAAGAAACAGTCAATAAACTGTACAACACTGAATGAAGAAGCAGTCAATAAACTGTACAAAACTCAATAAAGAAACAGTCAATAAACTGTACAAAACTAAATAAAGAACCATTCAATAAACTGTACAAAACTAAATTAAGAAACAGTCAATATACTGTTCAAAATTAAATAAACAAACAGTCAATAAACTGTACAAAACTCAATAAAGAATCAGTCAATAAACTCTACAAAACTCAATAAAGAACCAGTCAATAAACTGTACAAAACTCAGTAAAGAGCAAGTCAATAAACTGTACAAAACTCAATAAAGAAACAGTCAATAAACTGTACAAAACTCAATAAAGAATCAGTCAATAAACTCTACAAAACTCAATAAAGAACCAGTCAATAAACTGTACATAACTGAACAAAGAACCAGTCAATAAACTGTACAAAACTAAATAAAGAACCAGTCAATAACTGTACAAAATTCAATAAAGAACCAGTCAATAAACTGTACAAAAGTCAATAAAGAACCAGTCAATAAACTGTACAAAACTAAATAAAGAACCAGTCAATAAACTGTACAAAACTCAATAATGAACTAGTCAATAAATTGTACACAAACTCAATAAAGAACCAGTCAATAAACTGTACAACACTGAATGAAGAACCAGTCAATAAACTGTACAAAACTCAATAAAGAAACAGTCAATAAACTGCACAAAACTAAATAAAGAACCAGTCAATAAAATGTACAAAACTAAATAAAGAAACAGTCAATATACTGTTCAAAATTAAATAAACAAACAGTCAATAAACTGTACAAAACTCAATAAAGAATCAGTCAATAAACTCTACAAAACTCAATAAAGAACCAGTCAATAAACTGTACAAAACTCAGTAAAGAGCAAGTCAATAAACTGTACAAAACTCAATAAAGAAACAGTCAATAAACTGTACAAAACTCAATAAAGAAACGGTTAATAAATTGTACACATACTCAATAAAGAAACAGTCAATAAACTGTACAACACTGAATGAAGAACCAGTCAATAAACTGTACAAAACTCAATAAAGAAACAGTCAATAAACTGTACAAAACTAAATAAAGAACCAGTCAATAAACTGTACAAAACTAAATAAAGAAACAGTCAATATACTGTTCAAAATTAACTAAACAAACAGTCAATAAACTGTACAAAACTCAATAAAGAATCAGTCAATAAACTCTACAAAACTCAATAAAGAACCAGTCAATAAACTGTACAAAACTCAGTAAAGAGCAAGTCAATAAACTGTACAAAACTCAATAAAGAAACAGTCAATAAACTGTACAAAACTCAATAAAGAAACGGTTAATAAATTGTACACATACTCAATAAAGAAACTGTCAATAAACTGTACAAAACTCAATAAAGAACCAGTCAATAAACTGTACAAAACTGAATAAACTAACAGTCAATAAACTGTACAAAACTAAATAAAGAACCAGTCAAAAAACTGTACAAAACTAAATATAGAAACAGTCAATAAACTATACAAAACTCAATAAAGAAACAGTCAATAAACTGTACAAAAACTCAATAAAGAACATGTCAATAAACTTTACAAAACTCAATAAAGAACCAGTCAATAAACTGTACAAAACTGAATAAAGAACCAGTCAGTAAACTGTACAAAACTCAATAAAGAACCTGTGAATAAATCGTACACAAACTAAATAAAGAAACAGTCAATAAACTGTACAAAACTAAATAAAGAAACAGTCAATAAACTGTACATAACTAAATAAAGAAACAGTCAATAATCTTTACAAAACTCAATAAAGAACCAGTCAATAAATTGTACACAAACTAAATAAAGAAACTGTCAATAAACTGTACAAAACTAAATAATGAAACAGTCAATACACTGTACAAAACTAAATAAAGAAACAGTCAATAAACTGTACAAAACTAAATAAAGAACCAGTCAATAAATTGTACACAAACTAAATAACGAAACAGTCAATAAACTGTACAACTCAATAAAGAACCATTCAATAAACTGTACAAAACTCAATAAAGAACCAGTCAATAAACTGTACAAAACTGAACAAAGAACCAGTCAATAAACTGTACAAAACTAAATAAAGAACCAGTAAATAACTATACAAAACTCAATAAAGAACCAGTCAATAAACTGTACAAAAGTCAATAAAGAACCAGTCAATAAACTGTACAAAACTAAATAAAGAACCAGTCAATAAACTGTACAAAACTCAATAAAGAACTAGTCAATAAATTGGACACAAACTCAATAAAGAACCAGTCAATAAACTGTACAACACTGAATGAAGAACCAGTCAATAAACTGTACAAAACTCAATAAAGAAACAGTCAATAAACTGTACAAAACTAAACAAAGAACCAGTCAATAAACTGTACAAAACTAAATAAAGAAACAGTCAATATACTGTTCAAAATTAAATAAACAAACAGTCAATAAACTGTACAAAACTCAATAAAGAATCAGTCAATAAACTCTACAAAACTCAATAAAGAACCAGTCAATAAACTGTACAAAACTGAACAAAGAACCAGTCAATAAACTGTACAAAACTAAACAAAGAACCAGTCAATAAACTGTACAAAACTAAATAAAGAAACAGTCAATATACTGTTCAAAATTAAATAAACAAACAGTCAATAAACTGTACAAAACTCAATAAAGAATCAGTCAATAAACTCTACAAAACTCAATAAAGAACCAGTCAATAAACTCTACAAAACTAAGTAAAGAGCAAGTCAATAAACTGTACAAAACTCAATAAAGAAACAGTCAATAAACTGTACAAAACTTAAAGAAACGGTTAATAAATTGTACACATACTCAATAAAGAAACAGTCAATAAACTGTACAACACTGAATGAAGAAGCAGTCAATAAACTGTACAAAACTCAATAAAGAAACAGTCAATAAACTGTACAAAACTAAATAAAGAACCATTCAATAAACTGTACAAAACTAAATTAAGAAACAGTCAATATACTGTTCAAAATTAAATAAACAAACAGTCAATAAACTGTACAAAATTCAATAAAGAATCAGTCAATAAACTCTACAAAACTCAATAAAGAACCAGTCAATAAACTGTACAAAACTCAGTAAAGAGCAAGTCAATAAACTGTACAAAACTCAATAAAGAAACAGTCAATAAACTGTACAAAACTCAATAAAGAATCAGTCAATAAACTCTACAAAACTCAATAAAGAACCAGTCAATAAACTGTACATAACTGAACAAAGAACCAGTCAATAAACTGTACAAAACTAAATAAAGAACCAGTCAATAACTGTACAAAATTCAATAAAGAACCAGTCAATAAACTGTACAAAAGTCAATAAAGAACCAGTCAATAAACTGTACAAAACTAAATAAAGAACCAGTCAATAAACTGTACAAAACTCAATAATGAACTAGTCAATAAATTGTACACAAACTCAATAAAGAACCAGTCAACAAACTGTACAACACTGAATGAAGAACCAGTCAATAAACTGTACAAAACTCAATAAAGAAACAGTCAATAAACTGTACAAAACTAAACAAAGAACCAGTCAATAAACTGTACAAAACTAAATAAAGAAACAGTCAATATACTGTTCAAAATTAAATAAACAAACAGTCAATAAACTGTACAAAACTCAATAAAGAATCAGTCAATAAACTCTACAAAACTCAATAAAGAACCAGTCAATAAACTGTACAAAACTGAACAAAGAACCAGTCAATAAACTGTACAAAACTAAATAAAGAACCAGTCAATAACTGTACAAAATTCAATAAAGAACCAGTCAATAAACTGTACAAAAGTCAATAAAGAACCAGTCAATAAACTGTACAAAACTAAATAAAGAACCAGTCAATAAACTGTACAAAACTCAATAATGAACTAGTCAATAAATTGTACACAAACTCAATAAAGAACCAGTCAATAAACTGTACAACACTGAATGAAGAACCAGTCAATAAACTGTACAAAACTCAATAAAGAAACAGTCAATAAACTGCACAAAACTAAAAAAGAACCAGTCAATAAAATGTACAAAACTAAATAAAGAAACAGTCAATATACTGTTCAAAATTAAATAAACAAACAGTCAATAAACTGTACAAAACTCAATAAAGAATCAGTCAATAAACTCTACAAAACTCAATAAAGAACCAGTCAATAAACTCTACAAAACTAAGTAAAGAGCAAGTCAATAAACTGTACAAAACTCAATAAAGAAACAGTCAATAAACTGTACAAAACTTAAAGAAACGGTTAATAAATTGTACACATACTCAATAAAGAAACAGTCAATAAACTGTACAACACTGAATGAAGAAGCAGTCAATAAACTGTACAAAACTCAATAAAGAAACAGTCAATAAACTGTACAAAACTAAATAAAGAACCATTCAATAAACTGTACAAAACTAAATTAAGAAACAGTCAATATACTGTTCAAAATTAAATAAACAAACAGTCAATAAACTGTACAAAACTCAATAAAGAATCAGTCAATAAACTCTACAAAACTCAATAAAGAACCAGTCAATAAACTGTACAAAACTCAGTAAAGAGCAAGTCAATAAACTGTACAAAACTCAATAAAGAAACAGTCAATAAACTGTACAAAACTCAATAAAGAATCAGTCAATAAACTCTACAAAACTCAATAAAGAACCAGTCAATAAACTGTACATAACTGAACAAAGAACCAGTCAATAAACTGTACAAAACTAAATAAAGAACCAGTCAATAACTGTACAAAATTCAATAAAGAACCAGTCAATAAACTGTACAAAAGTCAATAAAGAACCAGTCAATAAACTGTACAAAACTAAATAAAGAACCAGTCAATAAACTGTACAAAACTCAATAATGAACTAGTCAATAAATTGTACACAAACTCAATAAAGAACCAGTCAATAAACTGTACAACACTGAATGAAGAACCAGTCAATAAACTGTACAAAACTCAATAAAGAAACAGTCAATAAACTGCACAAAACTAAATAAAGAACCAGTCAATAAAATGTACAAAACTAAATAAAGAAACAGTCAATATACTGTTCAAAATTAAATAAACAAACAGTCAATAAACTGTACAAAACTCAATAAAGAATCAGTCAATAAACTCTACAAAACTCAATAAAGAACCAGTCAATAAACTGTACAAAACTCAGTAAAGAGCAAGTCAATAAACTGTACAAAACTCAATAAAGAAACAGTCAATAAACTGTACAAAACTCAATAAAGAAACGGTTAATAAATTGTACACATACTCAATAAAGAAACAGTCAATAAACTGTACAACACTGAATGAAGAACCAGTCAATAAACTGTACAAAACTCAATAAAGAAACAGTCAATAAACTGTACAAAACTAAATAAAGAACCAGTCAATAAACTGTACAAAACTAAATAAAGAAACAGTCAATATACTGTTCAAAATTAAATAAACAAACAGTCAATAAACTGTACAAAACTCAATAAAGAATCAGTCAATAAACTCTACAAAACTCAATAAAGAACCAGTCAATAAACTGTACAAAACTCAGTAAAGAGCAAGTCAATAAACTGTACAAAACTCAATAAAGAAACAGTCAATAAACTGTACAAAACTCAATAAAGAAACGGTTAATAAATTGTACACATACTCAATAAAGAAACTGTCAATAAACTGTACAAAACTCAATAAAGAACCAGTCAATAAACTGTACAAAACTGAATAAACTAACAGTCAATAAACTGTACACAAACTAAATAAAGAACCAGTCAAAAAACTGTACAAAACTAAATATAGAAACAGTCAATAAACTATACAAAACTCAATAAAGAAACAGTCAATAAACTGTACAAAAACTCAATAAAGAACATGTCAATAAACTTTACAAAACTCAATAAAGAACCAGTCAATAAACTGTACAAAACTGAATAAAGAACCAGTCAGTAAACTGTACAAAACTCAATAAAGAACCTGTGAATAAATCGTACACAAACTAAATAAAGAAACAGTCAATAAACTGTACAAAACTAAATAAAGAAACAGTCAATAAACTGTACATAACTAAATAAAGAAACAGTCAATAATCTTTACAAAACTCAATAAAGAACCAGTCAATAAATTGTACACAAACTAAATAAAGAAACTGTCAATAAACTGTACAAAACTAAATAATGAAACAGTCAATACACTGTACAAAACTAAATAAAGATACAGTCAATAAACTGTACAAAACTAAATAAAGAACCAGTCAATAAATTGTACACAAACTAAATAACGAAACAGTCAATAAACTGTACAACTCAATAAAGAACCATTCAATAAACTGTACAAAACTCAATAAAGAACCAGTCAATAAACTGTACAAAACTGAACAAAGAACCAGTCAATAAACTGTACAAAACTAAATAAAGAACCAGTCAATAACTATACAAAACTCAATAAAGAACCAGTCAATAAACTGTACAAAATTCAATAAAGAACCAGTCAATAAACTGTACAAAACTAAATAAAGAACCAGTCAATAAACTGTACAAAACTCAATAAAGAACTAGTCAATAAATTGGACACAAACTCAATAAAGAACCAGTCAATAAACTGTACAACACTGAATGAAGAACCAGTCAATAAACTGTACAAAACTCAATAAAGAAACAGTCAATAAACTGTACAAAACTAAACAAAGAACCAGTCAATAAACTGTACAAAACTAAATAAAGAAACAGTCAATATACTGTTCAAAATTAAATAAACAAACAGTCAATAAACTGTACAAAACTCAATAAAGAATCAGTCAATAAACTCTACAAAACTCAATAAAGAACCAGTCAATAAACTGTACAAAACTGAACAAAGAACCAGTCAATAAACTGTACAAAACTAAACAAAGAACCAGTCAATAAACTGTACAAAACTAAATAAACAAACAGTCAATAAACTGTACAAAACTCAATAAAGAATCAGTCAATAAACTCTACAAAACTCAATAAAGAACCAGTCAATAAACTCTACAAAACTAAGTAAAGAGCAAGTCAATAAACTGTACAAAACTCAATAAAGAAACAGTCAATAAACTGTACAAAACTTAAAGAAACGGTTAATAAATTGTACACATACTCAATAAAGAAACAGTCAATAAACTGTACAACACTGAATGAAGAAGCAGTCAATAAACTGTACAAAACTCAATAAAGAAACAGTCAATAAACTGTACAAAACTAAATAAAGAACCATTCAATAAACTGTACAAAACTAAATTAAGAAACAGTCAATATACTGTTCAAAATTAAATAAACAAACAGTCAATAAACTGTACAAAACTCAATAAAGAATCAGTCAATAAACTCTACAAAACTCAATAAAGAACCAGTCAATAAACTGTACAAAACTCAGTAAAGAGCAAGTCAATAAACTGTACAAAACTCAATAAAGAAACAGTCAATAAACTGTACAAAACTCAATAAAGAACCAGTCAATAAACTCTACAAAACTCAATAAAGAACCAGTCAATAAACTGTACATAACTGAACAAAGAACCAGTCAATAAACTGTACAAAACTAAATAAAGAACCAGTCAATAACTGTACAAAATTCAATAAAGAACCAGTCAATAAACTGTACAAAAGTCAATAAAGAACCAGTCAATAAACTGTACAAAACTAAATAAAGAACCAGTCAATAAACTGTACAAAACTCAATAATGAACTAGTCAATAAATTGTACACAAACTCAATAAAGAACCAGTCAACAAACTGTACAACACTGAATGAAGAACCAGTCAATAAACTGTACAAAACTTAATAAAGAAACAGTCAATAAACTGCACAAAACTAAATAAAGAACCAGTCAATAAAATGTACAAAACTAAATAAAGAAACAGTCAATATACTGTTCAAAATTAAATAAACAAACAGTCAATAAACTGTACAAAACTCAATAAAGAATCAGTCAATAAACTCTACAAAACTCAATAAAGAACCAGTCAATAAACTCTACAAAACTAAGTAAAGAGCAAGTCAATAAACTGTACAAAACTCAATAAAGAAACAGTCAATAAACTGTACAAAACTTAAAGAAACGGTTAATAAATTGTACACATACTCAATAAAGAAACAGTCAATAAACTGTACAACACTGAATGAAGAAGCAGTCAATAAACTGTACAAAACTCAATAAAGAAACAGTCAATAAACTGTACAAAACTAAATAAAGAACCATTCAATAAACTGTACAAAACTAAATTAAGAAACAGTCAATATACTGTTCAAAATTAAATAAACAAACAGTCAATAAACTGTACAAAACTCAATAAAGAATCAGTCAATAAACTCTACAAAACTCAATATAGAACCAGTCAATAAACTGTACAAAACTCAGTAAAGAGCAAGTCAATAAACTGTACAAAACTCAATAAAGAAACAGTCAATAAACTGTACAAAACTCAATAAAGAAACGGTTAATAAATTGTACACATACTCAATAAAGAAACAGTCAATAAACTGTACAAAACTCAATAAAGAACCAGTCAATAAACTGTACAAAACTGAATAAACTAACAGTCAATAAACTGTACAAAACTAAATAGAGAACCAGTCAAAAACTGTACAAAACTAAATATAGAAACAGTCAATAAACTGTACAAAAACTCAATAAAGAACCTGTCAATAAACTTTACAAAACTCAATAAAGAACCAGTCAATAAACTGTACAAAACTGAATAAAGAACCAGTCAATAAACTGTACAAAACTCAATAAAGAACCTGTGAATAAATTGTACACAAACTAAATAAAGAAACAGTCAATAAACTGTACAAAACTAAATAAAGAAACAGTCAATAAACTGTACATAACTAAATAAAGAAACAGTCAATAATCTTTACAAAACTCAATAAAGAACCAGTCAATAAATTGTACACAAACTAAATAAAGAAACTGTCAATAAACTGTACCAAACTAAATAATGAAACAGTCAATAAACTGTACAAAACTAAATAAAGAAACAGTCAATAAACTGTACAAAACTCAATAAAGAACCTGTGAATAAATTGTACACAAACTAAATAAAGAAACAGTCAATAAACTGTACAAAACTAAATAAAGAAACAGTCAATAAACTGTACATAACTAAATAAAGAAACAGTCAATAATCTTTACAAAACTCAATAAAGAACCAGTCAATAAATTGTACACAAACTAAATAAAGAAACTGTCAATAAACTGTACAAAACTAAATAATGAAACAGTCAATAAACTGTACAAAACTCAATAAAGAACCAGTCAATAAATTGTACACAAACTAAATAAAGAAACTGTCAATAAACTGTACAAAACTAAATAATGAAACAGTCAATAAACTGTACAAAACTAAATAAAGAAACAGTCAATAAACTGTACAAAACTAAATAAAGAACCAGTCAATAAATTGTACACAAACTAAATAACGAAACAGTCAATAAACTGTACAACTCAATAAAGAACCAGTCAATAAACTGTACAAAACTCAATAAAGAACCAGTCAATAAACTGTACAAAACTGAACAAAGAACCAGTCAATAAACTGTACAAAACTAAATAAAGAACCAGTCAATAACTATACAAAACTCAATAAAGAACCAGTCAATAAACTGTACAAAAGTCAATAAAGAACCAGTCAATAAACTGTACAAACTAAATAAAGAACCAGTCAATAAACTGTACAAAACTCAATAAAGAACTAGTCAATAAATTGTACACAAACTCAATAAATAACCAGTCAATAAACTGTACAACACTGAATGAAGAACCAGTCAATAAACTGTACAAAACTCAATAAAGAAACAGCCAATAAACTGTACAAAACTAAACAAAGAACCAGTCAATAAACTGTACAAAACTAAATAAAGAAACAGTCAATATACTGTTCAAAATTAAATAAACAAACAGTCAATAAACTGTACAAAACTCAATAAAGAATCAGTCAATAAACTCTACAAAACTCAATAAAGAACCATTCAATAAACTGTACAAAACTGAACAAAGAACCAGTCAATAAACTGTACAAAACTAAATAAAGAACCAGTCAATAACTATACAAAACTCAATAAAGAACCAGTCAATAAACTGTACAAAAGTCAATAAAGAACCAGTCAATAAACTGTACAAAACTAAATAAAGAACCAGTCAATAAACTGTACAAAACTCAATAAAGAACTAGTCAATAAATTGTACACAAACTCAATAAAGAACCAGTCAATAAACTGTACAACACTGAATGAAGAACCAGTCAATAAACTGTACAAAACTCAATAAAGAAACAGTCAATAAACTGTACAAAACTAAATAAAGAACCAGTCAATAAACTGTACAAAACTAAATAAAGAAACAGTCAATATACTGTTCAAAATTAAATAAACAAACAGTCAGTAAACTGTACAAAACTCAATAAAGAATCAGTCAATAAACTCTACAAAACTCAATAAAGAACCAGTCAATAAACTGTACAAAACTCAGTAAAGAGCAAGTCAATAAACTGTACAAAACTCAATAAAGAAACAGTCAATAAACTGTACAAAACTCAATAAAGAAACTGTTAATAAATTGTACACATACTCAATAAAGAAACAGTCAATAAACTGTACAAAACTCAATAAAGAACCAGTCAATAAACTGTACAAAACTAAATAAAGAACCAGTCAATAAAATGTACAAAACTAAATAAAGAAACAGTCAATATACTGTTCAAAATTAAATAAACTAACAGTCAATAAACTGTACAAAACTCAATAAAGAATCAGTCAATAAACTGTACAAAACTCAATAAAGAACCAGTCAATAAACTGTACAAAACTCAGAAAAGAGGAAGTCAATAAACTGTACAAAACTCAATAAAGAAACAGTCAATAAACTGTACAAAACTCAATAAAGAAACGGTTAATAAATTGTACACATACTCAATAAAGAAACAGTCAATAAACTGTACAACACTGAATGAAGAACCAGTCAATAAACTGTACAAAACTCAATAAAGAAACAGTCAATAAACTGTACAAAACTAAATAAAGAACCAGTCAATAAACTGTACAAAACTCAATAAAGAAACAGTCAATATACTGTTCAAAATTAAATAAACAAACAGTCAATAAACTGTACAAAACTCAATAAAGAATCAGTCAATAAACTCTACAAAACTCAATAAAGAACCAGTCAATAAACTGTACAAAACTCAGTAAAGAACAAGTGAATAAACTGTACAAAACTCAATAAAGAAACGGTTAATAAATTGTACACATACTCAATAAAGAAACAGTCAATAAACTGTACAAAACTCAATAAAGAACCAGTCAATAAACTGTACAAAACTGAATAAACTAACAGTCAATAAACTGTACAAAACTAAATAAAGAACCAGTCAAAAAACTGTACAAAACTAAATATAGAAACAGTCAATAAACTATACAAAACTCAATAAAGAAACAGTCAATAAACTGTACAAAAACTCAATAAAGAACCTGTCAATAAACTTTACAAAACTCAATAAAGAACCAGTCAATAAACTGTACAAAACTGAATAAAGACCCAGTCAATAAACTGTACAAAACTCAATAAAGAACCTGTGAATAAATTGTACACAAACTAAATAAAGAAACAGTCAATAAACTGTACAAAACTGAATAAAGAAACAGTCAATAAACTGTACATAACTAAATAAAGAAACAGTCAATAATCTTTACAAAACTCAATAAAGAACCAGTCAATAAATTGTACACAAACTAAATAAAGAAACTGTCAATAAACTGTACAAAACTAAATAATGAAACAGTCAATAAACTGTACAAAACTAAATAAAGAAACAGTCAATAAACTGTACAAAACTAAATAAAGAACCGGTCAATAAATTGTACACAAACTAAATAACGAAACAGTCAATAAACTGTACAACTCAATAAAGAACCAGTCAATAAACTGTACAAAACTCAATAAAGAACCAGTCAATAAACTGTACAAAACTGAACAAAGAACCAGTCAATAAACTGTACAAAACTAAATAAAGAACCAGTCAATAACTATACAAAACTCAATAAAGAACCAGTCAATAAACTGTACAAAAGTCAATAAAGAACCAGTCAATAAACTGTACAAAACTAAATAAAGAACCAGTCAATAAACTGTACAAAACTCAATAAAGAACTAGTCAATAAATTGTACACAAACTCAATAAAGAACCAGTCAATAAACTGTACAACACTGAATTAAGAACCAGTCAATAAACTGTACAAAACTCAATAAAGAAACAGTCAATAAACTGTACAAAACTAAACAAAGAACCAGTCAATAAACTGTACAAAACTAAATAAAGAAACAGTCAATATACTGTTCAAAATTAAATAAACAAACAGTCAATAAACTGTAAAAACTCAATAAAGAATCAGTCAATAAACTCTACAAAACTCAATAAAGAATCAGTCAATAAACTGTACAAAACTCAATAAAGAACCAGTCAATAAACTGTACAAAACTGAACAAAGAACCAGTCAATAAACTGTACAAAACTAAATAAAGAACCAGTCAATAAATTGTACACATACTCAATAAAGAACAAGTCAATAAATTGTACACAAACTCAATAAAGAACCAGTCAATAAACTGTACAAAACTGAATAAAGAACCAGTCAATAAACTATACAAAACTCAATAAAGAACCAGTCAATAAATTGTACACAAACTGAATAAAAAACCAGTCAATAAACTGTACAAAACTGAACAAAGAACCAGTCAATAAACTGTACAAAACTCAATAAAGAACCAGTCAATAAACTGTACAAAACTAAATAAAGAACTAGTCAATAAATTGTACACAAACTCAATAAAGAACCAGTCAATAAACTGTACAACACTGAATGAAGAACCAGTCAATAAACTGTACAAAACTCAATAAAGAAACAGTCAATAAACTGTACAAAACTAAATAAAGAACCAGTCAATAAACTGTACAAAACTAAATAAAGAAACAGTCAATATACTGTTCAAAATTAAATAAACAAACAGGCAATAAACTGTACAAAACTCAGTAAAGAATCAGTCAATAAACTCTACAAAACTCAATAAAGAACCAGTCAATAAACTGTACAAAACTCAGTAAAGAGCAAGTCAATAAACTGTACAAAACTCAATAAAGAAACAGTCAATAAACTGTACAAAACTCAATAAAGAAACGGTTAATAAATTGTACACATACTCAATAAAGAAACAGTCAATAAACCGTACAAAACGCAATAAAGAACCAGTCAATAAACTGTACAAAACTCAATAAAGAAACAGTCAATAAACTGTACAAAACTAAATAAAGAACCAGTCAAAAAACTGTACAAAACTAAATATAGAAACAGTCAATAAACTGTACAAAACTCAATAAAGAAACAGTCAATAAACTGTACAAAAACTCAATAAAGAACCTGTCAATAAACTTTACAAAACTCAATAAAGAACCAGTCAATAAACTGTACAAAACTGAATAAAGAACCAGTCAATAAACTGTACAAAACTCAATAAAGAACCTGTGAATAAATTGTACACAAACTAAATAAAGAAACAGTCAATAAACTGTTCAAAACTAAATAAAGAAACAGTCAATAAACTGTACAAAACTAAATAAAGAACCAGTCAATAAATTGTACACAAACTAAATAACGAAACAGTCAATAAACTGTACAACTCAATAAAGAACCAGTCAATAAACTGTACAAAACTCAATAAAGAACTAGTCAATAAATTGTACACAAACTCAATAAAGAACCAGTCAATAAACTGTACAACACTGAATTAAGAACCAGTCAATAAACTGTACAAAACTCAATAAAGAAACAGTCAATAAACTGTACAAAACTAAACAAAGAACCAGTCAATAAACTGTACAAAACTAAATAAAGAAACAGTCAATATACTGTTCAAAATTAAATAAACAAACAGTCAATAAACTGTAAAAACTCAATAAAGAATCAGTCAATAAACTCTACAAAACTCAATAAAGAATCAGTCAATAAACTGTACAAAACTCAATAAAGAACCAGTCAATAAACTGTACAAAACTGAACAAAGAACCAGTCAATAAACTGTACAAAACTAAATAAAGAACCAGTCAATAAATTGTACACATACTCAATAAAGAACAAGTCAATAAATTGTACACAAACTCAATAAAGAACCAGTCAATAAACTGTACAAAACTGAATAAAGAACCAGTCAATAAACTGTACAAAACTCAATAAAGAACCAGTCAATAAATTGTACACAAACTGAATAAAAAACCAGTCAATAAACTGTACAAAACTGAACAAAGAACCAGTCAATAAACTGTACAAAACTCAATAAAGAACCAGTCAATAAACTGTACAAAACTAAATAAAGAAACAGTCAATAAACTGTACACAAACTCAATAAAGAACCAGTCAATAAACTGTACAACACTGAATGAAGAACCAGTCAATAAACTGTACAAAACTCAATAAAGAAACAGTCAATAAACTGTACAAAACTAAATAAAGAACCAGTCAATAAACTGTACAAAACTAAATAAAGAAACAGTCAATATACTGTTCAAAATTAAATAAACAAACAGGCAATAAACTGTACAAAACTCAGTAAAGAATCAGTCAATAAACTCTACAAAACTCAATAAAGAACCAGTCAATAAACTGTACAAAACTCAGTAAAGAGCAAGTCAATAAACTGTACAAAACTCAATAAAGAAACAGTCAATAAACTGTACAAAACTCAATAAAGAAACGGTTAATAAATTGTACACATACTCAATAAAGAAACAGTCAATAAACCGTACAAAACGCAATAAAGAACCAGTCAATAAACTGTACAAAACTCAATAAAGAAACAGTCAATAAACTGTACAAAACTAAATAAAGAACCAGTCAAAAAACTGTACAAAACTAAATATAGAAACAGTCAATAAACTGTACAAAACTCAATAAAGAAACAGTCAATAAACTGTACAAAAACTCAATAAAGAACCTGTCAATAAACTTTACAAAACTCAATAAAGAACCAGTCAATAAACTGTACAAAACTGAATAAAGAACCAGTCAATAAACTGTACAAAACTCAATAAAGAACCTGTGAATAAATTGTACACAAACTAAATAAAGAAACAGTCAATAAACTGTACAAAACTAAATAAAGAACCAGTCAATAAACTGTACAAAACTCAATAAAGAACCAGTCAATAAATTGTACACAAACTAAATAACGAAACAGTCAATAAACTGTACAACTCAATAAAGAACCAGTCAATAAACTGTACAAAACTCAATAAAGAACCAGTCAATAAACTGTACAAAACTGAACAAAGAACCAGTCAATAAACTGTACAAAACTAAATAAAGAACCAGTCAATAACTATACAAAACTCAATAAAGAACCAGTCAATAAACTGTACAAAAGTCAATAAAGAACCAGTCAATAAACTGTACAAAACTAAATAAAGAACCAGTCAATAAACTGAACAAAACTCAATAAAGAACTAGTCAATAAATTGTACACAAACTCAATAAAGAACCAGTCAATAAACTGTACAACACTGAATGAAGAACCAGTCAATAAACTGTACAAAACTCAAAGAAACAGTCAATAAACTGTACAAAACTAAATAAAAAACCAGTCAATAAACTGTACAAAACTAACTAAAGAAACAGTCAATATACTGTTCAAAATTAAATAAACAACAGTCAATAAACTGTACAAAACTCAATAAAGAATCAGTCAATAAACTCTACAAAACTCAATAAAGAAACAGTCAATAAACTGTACAAAACTCAGTAAAGAGCAAGTCAATAAACTGTACAAAACTCAATAAAGAAACAGTCAATAAACTGTACAAAACTCAATAAAGAAACGGTTAATAAATTGTACACATACTCAATAAAGAAACAGTCAATAAACCGTACAAAACTCAATAAAGAACCAGTCAATAAACTGTACAAAACTCAATAAAGAAACAGTCAATAAACTGTACAAAACTAAATAAAGAACCAGTCAAAAAACTGTACAAAACTAAATATAGAAACAGTCAATAAACTGTACAAAACTCAATAAAGAAACAGTCAATAAACTGTACAAAAACTCAATAAAGAACCTGTCAATAAACTTTACAAAACTCAATAAAGAACCAGTCAATAAACTGTACAAAACTGAATAAAGAACCAGTCAATAAACTGTACAAAACTCAATAAAGAACCTGTGAATAAATTGTACACACACTAAATAAAGAAACAGTCAATAAACTGTTCAAAACTAAATAAAGAAACAGTCAATAAACTGTACAAAACTAAATAAAGAACCAGTCAATAAATTGTACACAAACTAAATAACGAAACAGTCAATAAACTGTACAACTCAATAAAGAACCAGTCAATAAACTGTACAAAACTCAATAAAGAACCAGTCAATAAACTGTACAAAACTGAACAAAGAACCAGTCAATAAACTGTACAAAACTAAATAAAGAACCAGTCAATAACTATACAAAACTCAATAAAGAACCAGTCAATAAACTGTACAAAAGTCAATAAAGAACCAGTCAATAAACTGTACAAAACTAAATAAAGAACCAGTCAATAAACTGAACAAAACTCAATAAAGAACTAGTCAATAAATTGTACACAAACTCAATAAAGAACCAGTCAATAAACTGTACAACACTGAATGAAGAACCAGTCAATAAACTGTACAAAACTCAAAGAAACAGTCAATAAACTGTACAAAACTAAATAAAAAACCAGTCAATAAACTGTACAAAACTAACTAAAGAAACAGTCAATATACTGTTCAAAATTAAATAAACAACAGTCAATAAACTGTACAAAACTCAATAAAGAATCAGTCAATAAACTCTACAAAACTCAATAAAGAAACAGTCAATAAACTGTACAAAACTCAATAAAGAAACAGTCAATAAACTGTACAAAATTCAATAAAGAAACTGTTAATAAATTGTACACATACTCAATAAAGAAACAGTCAATAAACTGTACAAAACTCAATAAAGAACCAGTCAATAAACTGTACAAAACTAAATAAAGAACCAGTCAATAAAATGTACAAAACTAAATAAAGAAACAGTCAATATACTGTTCAAAATTAAATAAACTAACAGTCAATAAACTGTACAAAACTCAATAAAGAATCAGTCAATAAACTGTACAAAACTCAATAAAGAACCAGTCAATAAACTGTACAAAACTCAGAAAAGAGGAAGTCAATAAACTGTACAAAACTCAATAAAGAAACAGTCAATAAACTGTACAAAACTCAATAAAGAAACGGTTAATAAATTGTACACATACTCAATAAAGAAACAGTCAATAAACTGTACAACACTGAATGATTTTTTTGTTTGTTTGAATGGTGTTTTAACGCCACTTTCAGCAATTTTTCAGCTATTTCATGGCGTCCAGTTTTTATTGGGGGAGGAAGCCGGAGTACCCGGAGAGAACCCCCGACCTGCGGTAGGAAAACTGGCAATCCTTGTCAATTAAGATTGGAGTCGAGTACACCCTGCCTGCAGTGAGAATCGAACCCGCAATCTCAGCAACACTGAATGAAGAACCAGTCAATAAACTGTACAAAACTCAATAAAGAAACAGTCAATAAACTGTACAAAACTAAATAAAGAACCAGTCAATAAACTGTACAAAACTCAATAAAGAAACAGTCAATATACTGTTCAAAATTAAATAAACAAACAGTCAATAAACTGTACAAAACTCAATAAAGAATCAGTCAATAAACTCTACAAAACTCAATAAAGAACCAGTCAATAAACTGTACAAAACTCAGTAAAGAACAAGTGAATAAACTGTACAAAACTCAATAAAGAAACGGTTAATAAATTGTACACATACTCAATAAAGAAACAGTCAATAAACTGTACAAAACTCAATAAAGAACCAGTCAATAAACTGTACAAAACTGAATAAACTAACAGTCAATAAACTGTACAAAACTAAATAAAGAACCAGTCAAAAAACTGTACAAAACTAAATATAGAAACAGTCAATAAACTATACAAAACTCAATAAAGAAACAGTCAATAAACTGTACAAAAACTCAATAAAGAACCTGTCAATAAACTTTACAAAACTCAATAAAGAACCAGTCAATAAACTGTACAAAACTGAATAAAGACCCAGTCAATAAACTGTACAAAACTCAATAAAGAACCTGTGAATAAATTGTACACAAACTAAATAAAGAAACAGTCAATAAACTGTACAAAACTAAATAAAGAAACAGTCAATAAACTGTACATAACTAAATAAAGAAACAGTCAATAATCTTTACAAAACTCAATAAAGAACCAGTCAATAAATTGTACACAAACTAAATAAAGAAACTGTCAATAAACTGTACAAAACTAAATAATGAAACAGTCAATAAACTGTACAAAACTAAATAAAGAAACAGTCAATAAACTGTACAAAACTAAATAAAGAACCGGTCAATAAATTGTACACAAACTAAATAACGAAACAGTCAATAAACTGTACAACTCAATAAAGAACCAGTCAATAAACTGTACAAAACTCAATAAAGAACCAGTCAATAAACTGTACAAAACTGAACAAAGAACCAGTCAATAAACTGTACAAAACTAAATAAAGAACCAGTCAATAAACTGTACAAAACTCAATAAAGAACTAGTCAATAAATTGTACACAAACTCAATAAAGAACCAGTCAATAAACTGTACAACACTGAATTAAGAACCAGTCAATAAACTGTACAAAACTCAATAAAGAAACAGTCAATAAACTGTACAAAACTAAACAAAGAACCAGTCAATAAACTGTACAAAACTAAATAAAGAAACAGTCAATATACTGTTCAAAATTAAATAAACAAACAGTCAATAAACTGTAAAAACTCAATAAAGAATCAGTCAATAAACTCTACAAAACTCAATAAAGAACCAGTCAATAAACTGTACAAAACTCAATAAAGAACCAGTCAATAAACTGTACAAAACTGAACAAAGAACCAGTCAATAAACTGTACAAAACTAAATAAAGAACCAGTCAATAAATTGTACACATACTCAATAAAGAACAAGTCAATAAATTGTACACAAACTCAATAAAGAACCAGTCAATAAACTGTACAAAACTGAATAAAGAACCAGTCAATAAACTGTACAAAACTCATTAAAGGACCAGTCAATAAATTGTACACAAACTAAATAAATAAACCGTCAATAAACTGTACAAAACTGAACAAAGAACCAGTCAATAAACTGTACAAAACTCAATAAAGAACCAGTCAATAAACTGTACAAAACTAAATAAAGAACTAGTCAATAAATTGTACACAAACTCAATAAAGAACCAGTCAATAAACTGTACAACACTGAATGAAGAACCAGTCAATAAACTGTACAAAACTCAATAAAGAAACAGTCAATAAACTGTACAAAACTAAATAAAGAACCAGTCAATAAACTGTACAAAACTAAATAAAGAAACAGTCAATATACTGTTCAAAATTAAATAAACAAACAGGCAATAAACTGTACAAAACTCAGTAAAGAATCAGTCAATAAACTCTACAAAACTCAATAAAGAACCAGTCAATAAACTGTACAAAACTCAGTAAAGAGCAAGTCAATAAACTGTACAAAACTCAATAAAGAAACAGTCAATAAACTGTACAAAACTCAATAAAGAAACGGTTAATAAATTGTACACATACTCAATAAAGAAACAGTCAATAAACCGTACAAAACTCAATAAAGAAACAGTCAATAAACTGTACAAAACTAAATAAAGAACCAGTCAAAAAACTGTACAAAACTAAATATAGAAACAGTCAATAAACTGTACAAAACTCAATAAAGAAACAGTCAATAAACTGTACAAAAACTCAATAAAGAACCTGTCAATAAACTTTACAAAACTCAATAAAGAACCAGTCAATAAACTGTACAAAACTGAATAAAGAACCAGTCAATAAACTGTACAAAACTCAATAAAGAACCTGTGAATAAATTGTACACAAACTAAATAAAGAAACAGTCAATAAACTGTACAAAACTAAATAAAGAAACAGTCAATAAACTGTACAAAACTAAATAAAGAACCAGTCAATAAATTGTACACAAACTAAATAACGAAACAGTCAATAAACTGTACAACTCAATAAAGAACCAGTCAATAAACTGTACAAAACTCAATAAAGAACCAGTCAATAAACTGTACAAAACTGAACAAAGAACCAGTCAATAAACTGTACAAAACTAAATAAAGAACCAGTCAATAACTATACAAAACTCAATAAAGAACCAGTCAATAAACTGTACAAAAGTCAATAAAGAACCAGTCAATAAACTGTACAAAACTAAATAAAGAACCAGTCAATAAACTGAACAAAACTCAATAAAGAACTAGTCAATAAATTGTACACAAACTCAATAAAGAACCAGTCAATAAACTGTACAACACTGAATGAAGAACCAGTCAATAAACTGTACAACACTGAATGAAGAACCAGTCAATAAACTGTACAAAACTCAAAGAAACAGTCAATAAACTGTACAAAACTAAATAAAAAACCAGTCAATAAACTGTACAAAACTAACTAAAGAAACAGTCAATATACTGTTCAAAATTAAATAAACAACAGTCAATAAACTGTACAAAACTCAATAAAGAATCAGTCAATAAACTCTACAAAACTCAATAAAGAAACAGTCAATAAACTGTACAAAACTGAACAAAGAACCAGTCAATAAACTGTACAAAACTAAATAAAGAACCAGTCAATAACTATACAAAACTCAATAAAGAACCAGTCAATAAACTGTACAAAAGTCAATAAAGAACCATTCAATAAACTGTACAAAACTAAATAAAGAACCAGTCAATAAACTGTACAAAACTCAATAAAGAACTAGTCAATAAATTGTACACAAAGTCAATAAAGAACCAGTCAATAAACTGTACAACACTGGATGAAGAACCAGTCAATAAACTGTACAAAACTCAATAAAGAAACAGTCAATAAACTGTACAAAACTAAATAAAGAACCAGTCAATAAACTGTATAAAACTAAATAAAGGAACAGTCAATATACTGTTCAAAATTAAATAAACAAACAGTCAATAAACTGTAGAAAACTCAATAAAGAATCAGTCAATAAACTCTACAAAACTAAATAAAGAACCTGTCAATAAACTGTACAAAACTCAGTAAAGAGCAAGTCAATAAACTGTACAAAACTCAATAATGAAACAGTCAATAAACTGTACAAAACTCAATAAAGAAACGGTTAATAAATTGTACACATACTCAATAAAGAAACAGTCAATAAACTGTACAACACTGAATGAAGAACCAGTCAATAAACTGTACAAAACTCAATAAAGAAACAGTCAATAAACTGTACAAAACTAAATAAAGAACCAGTCAAAAAACTGTACAAAACTAAATATAGAAACAGTCAATAAACTGTACAAAACTCAATAAAGAAACAGTCAATAAACTGTACAAAAACTCAATAAAGAACCTGTCAATAAACTTTACAAAACTCAATAAAGAACCAGTCAATAAACTGTACAAAACTGAATAAAGAACCAGTCAATAAACTGTACAAAACTCAATAAAGAACCTGTGAATAAATTGTACACAAACTAAATAAAGAAACAGTCAATAAACTGTTCAAAACTAAATAAAGAAACAGTCAATAAACTGTACAAAACTAAATATAGAACCAGTCAATAAATTGTACACAAACTAAATAACGAAACAGTCAATAAACTGTACAACTCAATAAAGAACCAGTCAATAAACTGTACAAAACTCAATAAAGAACCAGTCAATAAACTGTACAAAACTGAACAAAGAACCAGTCAATAAACTGTACAAAACTAAATAAAGAACCAGTCAATAACTATACAAAACTCAATAAAGAACCAGTCAATAAACTGTACAAAAGTCAATAAAGAACCAGTCAATAAACTGTACAAAACTAAATAAAGAACCAGTCAATAAACTGAACAAAACTCAATAAAGAACTAGTCAATAAATTGTACACAAACTCAATAAAGAACCAGTCAATAAACTGTACAACACTGAATGAAGAACCAGTCAATAAACTGTACAAAACTCAAAGAAACAGTCAATAAACTGTACAAAACTAAATAAAAAACCAGTCAATAAACTGTACAAAACTAACTAAAGAAACAGTCAATATACTGTTCAAAATTAAATAAACAACAGTCAATAAACTGTACAAAACTCAATAAAGAATCAGTCAATAAACTCTACAAAACTCAATAAAGAAACAGTCAATAAACTGTACAAAACTGAACAAAGAACCAGTCAATAAACTGTACAAAACTAAATAAAGAACCAGTCAATAACTATACAAAACTCAATAAAGAACCAGTCAATAAACTGTACAAAAGTCAATAAAGAACCATTCAATAAACTGTACAAAACTAAATAAAGAACCAGTCAATAAACTGTACAAAACTCAATAAAGAACTAGTCAATAAATTGTACACAAACTCAATAAAGAACCAGTCAATAAACTGTACAACACTGAATGAAAAACCAGTCAATAAACTGTACAAAACTCAATAATGAAACAGTCAATAAACTGTACAAAACTAAATAAAGAACCAGTCAATAAACTGTATAAAACTAAATAAAGGAACAGTCAATATAATGTTCAAAATTAAATAAACAAACAGTCAATAAACTGTAGAAAACTCAATAAAGAATCAGTCAATAAACTCTACAAAACTAAATAAAGAACCAGTCAATAAACTGTACAAAACTCAGTAAAGAGCAAGTCAATAAACTGTACAAAACTCAATAATGAAACAGTCAATAAACTGTACAAAACTCAATAAAGAAACGGTTAATAAATTGTACACATACTCAATAAAGAAACAGTCAATAAACTGTACAACACTGAATGAAGAACCAGTCAATAAACTGTACAAAACTCAATAAACAAACAGTCAATAAACTGTACAAAACTAAATAAAGAACCAGTCAATAAACTGTACAAAACTAAATAAAGAAACAGTCAATATACAGTTCAAAATTAAATAAACAAACAGTCAATAAACTGTACAAAACTCAATAAAGAATCAGTCAATAAACTCTACAAAACTCAATAAAGAACCAGTCAATAAACTGTACAAAACTGAACAAAGAACCAGTCAATAAACTGTACAAAACTAAATAAAGAACCAGTCAATAACTATACAAAAGTCAATAAAGAACCAGTCAATAAACTGTACAAAAGTCAATAAAGAACCAGTCAATAAACTGTACAAAACTAAATAAAGAACCAGTCAATAAACTGTACAAAACTCAATAAAGAACTAGTCAATAAATTGTACAAAAACTCAATAAAGAACCAGTCAATAAACTGTACAACACTGAATGAAGAACCAGTCAATAAACTGTACAAAACTCAATAAAGAAACAGTCAATAAACTGTACAAAACTAAATAAAGAACCAGTCAATAAACTGTACAAAACTAAATAAAGAAACAGTCAATATACTGTTCAAAATTAAATAAACAAACAGTCAATAAACTGTACAAAACTCAATAAAGAATCAGTCAATAAACTCTACAAAACTCAATAAAGAACCAGTCAATAAACTGAAGAAAACTCAGTAAAGAGCAAGTCAATAAACTGTACAAAACTCAATAAAGAAACAGTCAATAAACTGTACAAAACTCAATAAAGAAACGGTTAATAAACTGTACAAAACTCAATAAAGAAACAGTCAATAAACTGTACAAAAACTCAATAAAGAACCTGTCAATAAACTTTACAAAACTCAATAAAGAAACAGTCAATAAACTGTACAAAACTCAATAAAGAACCAGTCAATAAATTGAACAAAACTGAATAAACTAAGAGTCAATAAACTGTACAAAACTAAATAAAGAACCAGTCAAAAAACTGTACAAAACTAAATATAGAAACAGTCAATAAACTGTACAAAACTCAATAAAGAAACAGTCAATAAACTGTACAAAAACTCAATAAAGAACCTGTCAATAAACTTTACAAAACTCAATAAAGAACCAGTCAATAAACTGTACAAAACTGAATAAAGAACCAGTCAATAACTGTACAAAACTCAATAAAGAACCTGTGAATAAATTGTACACAAACTAAATAAAGAAACAGTCAATAAACTGTGCATAACTAAATAAAGAAACAGTCAATAATCTGTACAAAACTCAATAAAGAACCAGTCAATAAATTGTACACAAACTAAATAAAGAAACTGTGAATAAACTGTACAAAACTAAATAATGAAACAGTCAATAAACTGTACAAAACTAAATAAAGAAACAGTCAATAAACTGTACAAAACTAAATAAAGAACCAGTCAATAAATTGTACACAAACTAAATAAAGAAACAGTCAATAAACTGTACAACTCAATAAAGAACCTGTCAATAAACTGTACAAAACTAAATAAAGAACCAGTCAATAAACTGTACAAAACTCAATAAAGAATTGGTCAATAAATTGTACACAAACTCAATAAAGAACCAGTCAATAAACTGTACAACACTGAATGAAGAACCAGTCAATAAACTGTACAAAACTCAATAAAGAAACAGTAAATAAACTGTACAAAACTAAATAAAGAACCAGTCAATAAACTGTACAAAACTAAATAAAGAAACAGTCAATATAGTGTTCCAAATTAAATAAACAAACAGTCAATAAACTGTACAAAACTCAATAAAGAATCAGTCAATAAACTCTACAAAACTCAATAAAGAACCAGTCAATAAACTGTACAAAACTGAACAAAGAACCAGTCAATAAACTGTACAAAACTAAATAAAGAACCAGTCAATAACTATACAAAAGTCAATAAAGAACCAGTCAATAAACTGTACAAAAGTCAATAAAGAACCAGTCAATAAACTGTACAAAACTAAATAAAGAACCAGTCAATAAACTGTACAAAACTCAATAAAGAACTAGTCAATAAATTGTACACAAACTCAATAAAGAACCAGTCAATAAACTGTACAACACTGAATGAAGAACCAGTCAATAAACTGTACAAAACTCAATAAAGAAACAGTCAATAAACTGTACAAAACTAAATAAAGAACCAGTCAATAAACTGTACAAAACTAAATAAAGAAACAGTCAATATACTGTTCAAAATTAAATAAACAAACAGTCAATAAACTGTACAAAACTCAATAAAGAATCAGTCAATAAACTCTACAAAACTCAATAAAGAACCAGTCAATAAACTGAAGAAAACTCAGTAAAGAGCAAGTCAATAAACTGTACAAAACTCAATAAAGAAACAGTCAATAAACTGTACAAAACTCAATAAAGAAACGGTTAATAAACTGTACAAAACTCAATAAAGAAACAGTCAATAAACTGTACAAAAACTCAATAAAGAACCTGTCAATAAACTTTACAAAACTCAATAAAGAACCAGTCAATAAACTGTACAAAACTGAATAAAGAACCAGTCAATAAACTGTACAAAACTCAATAAAGAACCTGTGAATAAATTGTACACAAACTAAATAAAGAAACAGTCAATAAACTGTGCATAACTAAATAAAGAAACAGTAAATAATCTGTACAAAACTCAATAAAGAACCAGTCAATAAATTGTACACAAACTAAATAAAGAAACTGTGAATAAACTGTACAAAACTAAATAATGAAACAGTCAATAAACTGTACAAAACTAAATAAAGAAACAGTCAATAAACTGTACAAAACTAAATAAAGAACCAGTCAATAAATTGTACACAAACTAAATAAAGAAACAGTCAATAAACTGTACAACTCAATAAAGAACCAGTCAATAAACTGTACAAAACTAAATAAAGAACCAGTCAATAAACTGTACAAAACTCAATAAAGAATTGGTCAATAAATTGTACACAAACTCAATAAAGAACCAGTCAATAAACTGTACAACACTGAATGAAGAACCAGTCAATAAACTGTACAAAACTCAATAAAGAAACAGTAAATAAACTGTACAAAACTAAATAAAGAACCAGTCAATAAACTGTACAAAACTAAATAAAGAAACAGTCAATATAGTGTTCCAAATTAAATAAACAAACAGTCAATAAACTGTACAAAACTCAATAAAGAATCAGTCAATAAACTCTACAAAACTCAATAAAGAACCAGTCAATAAACTGTACAAAACTGAACAAAGAACCAGTCAATAAACTGTACAAAACTAAATAAAGAACGAGTCAATAACTATACAAAACTCAATAAAGAACCAGTCAATAAACTGTACAAAAGTCAATAAAGAACCAGTCAATAAACTGTACAAAACTAAATAAAGAACCAGTCAATAAACTGTACAAAACTCAATAAAGAACTAGTCAATAAATTGTACACATACTCAATAAAGAAACAGTCAATAAACTGTACAAAACTCAATAAAGAACCAGTCAATGAACTGTACAAAACTGAATAAACTAACAGTCAATAAACTGTACAAAACTCAATAAAGAACCAGTCAAAAACTGTACAAAACTAAATATATAAACAGTCAATAAACTGTACAAACTCAATAAAGAAACAGTCAATAAAGTGTACAAAAACTCAATAAAGAACCTGTCAATAAACTTTACAAAACTCAATAAAGAACCAGTCAATAAACTGTACACAACTGAATAAAGAACCAGTCAATAAACTGTACAAAACTCAATAAAGAACCTGTGAATAAATTGTACACAAACTAAATAAAGAAACAGTCAATAAACTGTACAAAACTAAATAAAGAAACAGTCAATAAACTGTACATAACTAAATAAAGAAACAGTCAATAATCTGTACAAAACTCATTAAAGAACCAGTCAATAAATTGTACACAAACTAAATAAAGAAACTGTCAATAAACTGTACAAAACTAAATAATGAACAGTCAATAAACTGTACAAAACTAAATAAAGAACCAGTCAATAAATTGTACACAAACTAAATAACGAAACAGTCAATAAACTGTACAACTCAATAAAGAACCAGTCAATAAACTGTACAAAACTCAATAAAGAACCAGTCAATAAACTGTACAAAACTGAACAAAGAACCAGTCAATAAACTGTACAAAACTAAATAAAGAACCAGTCAATAACTATACAAAACTCAATAAAGAACCAGTCAATAAACTGTACAAAAGTCAATAAAGAACCAGTCAATAAACTGTACAAAACTAAATAAAGAACCAGTCAATAAACTGAACAAAACTCAATAAAGAACTAGTCAATAAATTGTACACAAACTCAATAAAGAACCAGTCAATAAACTGTACAACACTGAATGAAGAACCAGTCAATAAACTGTACAAAACTCAATAAAGAAACAGTCAATAAACTGTACAAAACTAAATAAAAAACCAGTCAATAAACTGTACAAAACTAACTAAAGAAACAGTCAATATACTGTTCAAAATTAAATAAACAACAGTCAATAAACTGTACAAAACTCAATAAAGAATCAGTCAATAAACTCTACAAAACTCAATAAAGAAACAGTCAATAAACTGTACAAAACTGAACAAAGAACCAGTCAATAAACTGTACAAAACTAAATAAAGAACCAGTCAATAACTATACAAAACTCAATAAAGAACCAGTGAATAAACTGTACAAAAGTCAATAAAGAACCATTCAATAAACTGTACAAAACTAAATAAAGAACCAGTCAATAAACTGTACAAAACTCAATAAAGAACTAGTCAATAAATTGTACACAAACTCAATAAAGAACCAGTCAATAAACTGTACAACACTGAATGAAGAACCAGTCAATAAACTGTACAAAACTCAATAAAGAAACAGTCAATAAACTGTACAAAACTAAATAAAGAACCACTCAATAAACTGTATAAAACTAAATAAAGGAACAGTCAATATACTGTTCAAAATTAAATAAACAAACAGTCAATAAACTGTAGAAAACTCAATAAAGAATCAGTCAATAAACTCTACAAAACTAAATAAAGAACCAGTCAATAAACTGTACAAAACTCAGTAAAGAGCAAGTCAATAAACTGTACAAAACTCAATAAAGAAACAGTCAATAAACTGTACAAAACTCAATAAAGAAACGGTTAATAAATTGTACACATACTCAATAAAGAAACAGTCAATAAACTGTACAACACTGAATGAAGAACCAGTCAATAAACTGTACAAAACTCAATAAAGAAACAGTCAATAAACTGTACAAAACTAAATAAAGAACCAGTCAATAAACTGTACAAAACTAAATAAAGAAACAGTCAATATACTGTTCAAAATTAAATAAACAAACAGTCAATAAACTGTACAAAACTCAATAAAGAATCAGTCAATAAACTGTACAAAACTCAATAAAGAACCAGTCAATAAACTGTACAAAACTGAACAAAGAACCAGTCAATAAACTGTACAAAACTAAATAAAGAACCAGTCAATAACTATACAAAAGTCAATAAAGAACCAGTCAATAAACTGTACAAAAGTCAATAAAGAACCAGTCAATAAACTGTACAAAACTAAATAAAGAACCAGTCAATAAACTGTACAAAACTCAATAAAGAACTAGTCAATAAATTGTACACAAACTCAATAAAGAACCAGTCAATAAACTGTACAACACTGAATGAAGAACCAGTCAATAAACTGTACAAAACTCAATAAAGAACCAGTCAATAAACTGTACAAAACTAAATAAAGAACCAGTCAATAAACTGTACAAAACTAAATAAAGAAACAGTCAATATACTGTTCAAAATTAAATAAACAAACAGTCAATAAACTGTACAAAACTAAATAAAGAATCAGTCAATAAACTCTACAAAACTCAATAAAGAACCAGTCAATAAACTGAAGAAAACTCAGTAAAGAGCAAGTCAATAAACTGTACAAAACTCAATAAAGAAACAGTCAATAAACTGTACAAAACTCAATAAAGAAACGGTTAATAAACTGTACAAAACTCAATAAAGAAACAGTCAATAAACTGTACAAAAACTCAATAAAGAACCTGTCAATAAACTTTACAAAACTCAATAAAGAAACAGTCAATAAACTGTACAAAACTCAATAAAGAACCAGTCAATAAATTGAACAAAACTGAATAAACTAAGAGTCAATAAACTGTACAAAACTAAATAAAGAACCAGTCAAAAAACTGTACAAAACTAAATATAGAAACAGTCAATAAACTGTACAAAACTCAATAAAGAAACAGTCAATAAACTGTACAAAAACTCAATAAAGAACCTGTCAATAAACTTTACAAAACTCAATAAAGAACCAGTCAATAAACTGTACAAAACTGAATAAAGAACCAGTCAATAAACTGTACAAAACTCAATAAAGAACCTGTGAATAAATTGTACACAAACTAAATAAAGAAACAGTCAATAAACTGTACATAACTAAATAAAGAAACAGTCAATAATCTGTACAAAACTCAATAAAGAACCAGTCAATAAATTGTACACAAACTAAATAAAGAAACTGTCAATAAACTGTACAAAACTAAATAATGAAACAGTCAATAAACTGTACAAAACTAAATAAAGAAACAGTCAATAAACTGTACAAAACTAAATAAAGAACCAGTCAATAAATTGTACACAAACTAAATAAAGAAACAGTCAATAAACTGTACAACTCAATAAAGAACCAGTCAATAAACTGTACAAAACTAAATAAAGAACCAGTCAATAAACTGTACAAAACTCAATAAAGAACTAGTCAATAAATTGTACACAAACTCAATAAAGAACCAGTCAATAAACTGTACAACACTGAATGAAGAACCAGTCAATAAACTGTACAAAACTCAATAAAGAAACAGTAAATAAACTGTACAAAACTAAATAAAGAACCAGTCAATAAACTGTACAAAACTAAATAAAGAAACAGTCAATATAGTGTTCCAAATTAAATAAACAAACAGTCAATAAACTGTACAAAACTCAATAAAGAATCAGTCAATAAACTCTACAAAACTCAATAAAGAACCAGTCAATAAACTGTACAAAACTGAACAAAGAACCAGTCAATAAACTGTACAAAACTAAATAAAGAGCGAGTCAATAACTATACAAAACTCAATAAAGAACCAGTCAATAAACTGTACAAAAGTCAATAAAGAACCAGTCAATAAACTGTACAAAACTAAATAAAGAACCAGTCAATAAACTGTACAAAACTCAATAAAGAACTAGTCAATAAATTGTACACAAACTCAATAAAGGACCAGTCAATAAACTGTACAACACTGAATGAAGAACCAGTCAATAAACTGTACAAAACTCAATATAGAAACAGTCAATAAACTGTACAAAACTAAATAAAGAACCAGTCAATAAACTGTACAAAACTAAATAAAGAAACAGTCAATATACTGTTCAAAATTAAATAAACAAACAGTCAATAAACTGTACAAAACTCAATAAAGAAACAGTCAATAAACTGTACAAAACTCAATAAAGAAACGGTTAATAAATTGTACACATACTCAATAAAGAAACAGTCAATAAACTGTACAAAACTCAATAAAGAACCAGTCAATGAACTGTACAAAACTGAATAAACTAACAGTCAATAAACTGTACAAAACTCAATAAAGAACCAGTCAAAAACTGTACAAAACTAAATATATAAACAGTCAATAAACTGTACAAACTCAATAAAGAAACAGTCAATAAAGTGTACAAAAACTCAATAAAGAACCTGTCAATAAACTTTACAAAACTCAATAAAGAACCAGTAAATAAACTGTACACAACTGAATAAAGAACCAGTCAATAAACTGTACAAAACTCAATAAAGAACCTGTGAATAAATTGTACACAAACTAAATAAAGAAACAGTCAATAAACTGTACAAAACTAAATAAAGAAACAGTCAATAAACTGTACATAACTAAATAAAGAAACAGTCAATAATCTGTACAAAACGCATTAAAGAACCAGTCAATAAATTGTACACAAACTAAATAAAGAAACTGTCAATAAACTGTACAAAACTAAATAATGAAACAGTCAATAAACTGTACAAAACTAAATAAAGAACCAGTCAATAAATTGTACACAAACTAAATAACGAAACAGTCAATAAACTGTACAAAACTTAATAAAGAACAAGTCAATAAACTGTACAAAACTAAATAAAGAAACAGTCAATATACTGTTCAAAATTAAATAAACAAACAGTCAATAAACTGTACAAAACTCAATAAAGAATCAGTCAATAAACTCTACAAAACTCAATAAAGAACCAGTCAATAAACTGTACAAAACTGAACAAAGAACCAGTCAATAAACTGTACAAAACTAAATAAAGAACCAGTCAATAACTATACAAAACTCAATAAAGAACCAATCAATAAACTGTACAAAAGTCAATAAAGAACCAGTCAATAAACTGTACAAAACTAAATAAAGATCCAGTCAATAAACTTTTCAAAACTCAATAAAGAACTAGTCAATAAATTGTACACAAACTCAATAAAGAACCAGTCAATAAACTGTACAACACTGAATGAAGAACCAGTCAATAAACTGTACAAAACTCAATAAAGAAACAGTCAATAAACTGTACAAAACTAAATAAAGAACCAGTCAATAAAATGTACAAAACTAAATAAAGAAACAGTCAATATACTGTTCAAAATTAAATAAACAAACAGTCAATAAACTGTACAAAACTCAATAAAGAATCAGTCAATAAACTCTACAAAACTCAATAAAGAACCAGTCAATAAACTGTACAAAACTCAGTAAAGAGCAAGTCAATAAACTGTACAAAACTCAATAAAGAAACGGTCAATAAACTGTACAAAACTCAATAAAGAAACGGTTAATAAATTGTACACATACTCAATAAAGAAACAGTCAATAAACTGTACAAAACTAAATAAAGAACCAGTCAATAAACTGTACAAAACTAAATAAAGAAACAGTCAATATACTGTTCAAAATTAAATAAACAAACAGTCAATAAACTGTACAAAACTCAATAAAGAATCAGTCAATAAACTCTACAAAACTCAATAAAGAACCAGTCAATAAACTGTACAAAACTGAACAAAGAACCAGTCAATAAACTGTACAAAACTAAATAAAGAACCAGTCAATAACTATACAAAACTCAATAAAGAACCAGTCAATAAACTGTACAAAAGTCAATAAAGAACCAGTCAATAAACTGTACAAAACTAAATAAAGAACCAGTCAATAAACTGTACAAAACTCAATAAAGAACTAGTCAATAAATTGTACACAAACTCAATGAAGAACCAGTCAATAAACTGTACAACACTGAATGAAGAACCAGTCAATAAACTGTACAAAACTCAATAAAGAAACAGTCAATAAACTGTACAAAACTAAATAAAGAACCAGTCAATAAACTGTACAAAACTAAATAAAGAAACAGTCAATATACTGTTCAAAATTAAATAAACAAACAGTCAATAAACTGTACAAAACTCAATAAAGAATCAGTCAATAAACTCTACAAAACTCAATAAAGAACCAGTCAATAACTGTAGAAAACTCAGTAAAGAGCAAGTCAATAAACTGTACAAAACTCAATAAACAAACAGTCAATAAACTGTACAAAACTCAATAAAGAAACGGTTAATAAATTGTACACAAACTCAATAAAGAAACAGTCAATAAACTGTACAAAACTCAATAAAGAACCAGTCAATAAATTGTACAAAACTGAATAAACTAACAGTCAATAAACTGTACAAAACTAAATAAAGAACCAGTCAAAAAACTGTACAAAACTAAATATAGAAACAGTCAATAAACTGTACAAAACTCAATAAAGAAACAGTCAATAAACTGTACAAAAACTCAATAAAGAACTAGTCAATAAATTGTACACAAACTCAATAAAGAACCAGTCAATAAACTGTACAACACTGAATGAAGAACCAGTCAATAAACTGTACAAAACTCAATAAAGAAACAGTCAATAAACTGTACAAAACTAAATAAAGAACCAGTCAATAAACTGTACAAAACTAAATAAAGAAACAGTCAATATACTGTTCAAAATTAAATAAACAAACAGTCAATAAACTGTACAAAACTCAATAAAGAATCAGTCAATAAACTCTACAAAACTCAATAAAGAACCAGTCAATAAACTGTACAAAACTCAGTAAAGAGCAAGTCAATAAACTGTACAAAACTCAATAAAGAAACAGTCAATAAACTGTACAAAATTCAATAAAGAAACGGTTAATAAATTGTACACATACTCAATAAAGCAACAGTCAATAAACTGTACAAAACTAAATAAAGAACCAGTCAATAAACTGTACAAAACTAAATAAAGAAACAGTCAATATACTGTTCAAAATTAAATAAACAAACAGTCAATAAACTGTACAAAACTCAATAAAGAATCAGTCAATAAACTCTACAAAACTCAATAAAGAACCAGTCAATAAACTGTACAAAACTGAACAAAGAACCAGTCAATAAACTGTACAAAACTAAATAAAGAACCAGTCAATAACTATACAAAACTCAATAAAGAACCAGTCAATAAACTGTACAAAAGTCAATAAAGAATCAGTCAATAAACTCTACAAAACTCAATAAAGAACCAGTCAATAAACTGTACAAAACTCAATAAAGAACTAGTCAATAAATTGTACACAAACTCAATAAAGAACCAGTCAATAAACTGTACAACACTGAATGAAGAACCAGTCAATAAACTGTACAAAACTCAATAAAGAAACAGTCAATAAACTGTACAAAACTAAATAAAGAACCAGTCAATAAACTGTACAAAACTAAATAAAGAAACAGTCAATGTACTGTTCAAAATTAAATAAACAAACAGTCAATAAACTGTACAAAACTCAATAAAGAATCAGTCAATAAACTCTACAAAACTCAATAAAGAACCAGTCAATAAACTGTAGAAAACTCAGTAAAGAGCAAGTCAATAAACTGTACAAAACTCAATAAAGAAACAGTCAATAAACTGTACAAAACTCAATAAAGAAACGGTTAATAAATTGTACACATACTCAATAAAGAAACAGTCAATGAACTGTACAAAACTCAATAAAGAACCAGTCAATAAATTGTACAAAACTGAATAAACTAACAGTCAATAAACTGTACAAAACTAAATAAAGAACCAGTCAAAAAACTGTACAAAACTAAATATAGAAACAGTCAATAAACTGTACAAAACTCAATAAAGAAACAGTCAATAAACTGTACAAAAACTCAATAAAGAACCTGTCAATAAACTTTACAAAACTCAATAAAGAACCAGTCAATAAACTGTACAAAACTGAATAAAGAACCAGTCAATAAACTGTACAAAACTCAATAAAGAACCTGTGAATAAATTGTACACAAACCAAATACAGAAACAGTCAATAAACTGTACAAAACTAAATAAAGAAACAGTCAATAAACTGTACATAACTAAATAAAGAAACAGTCAATAATCTGTACAAAACTCAATAAAGAACCAGTCAATAAATTGTACACAAACTAAATAAAGAAACTGTCAATAAACTGTACAAAACTAAATAATGAAACAGTTAATAAACTGTACAAAACTAAATAAAGAAACAGCCAATAAACTGTACAAAACTAAATAAAGAACCAGTCAATAAATTGTACACAAACTAACTAAAGAAACAGTCAATAAACTGTACAACTCAATAAAGAACCAGTCAATAAACTGTACAAAACTAAATAAAGAGCCAGTCAATAAACTGTACAAAACTCAATAAAGAACTAGTCAATAAATTGTACACAAACTCAATAAAGAACCAGTCAATAAACTGTACAACACTGAATGAAAAACCAGTCAATAAACTGTACAAAACTCAATAAAGAAACAGTCAATAAACTGTACAAAACTAAATAAAGAACCAGTCAATAAACTGTACAAAACTAAATAAAGAAACAGTCAATATAGTGTTCAAAATTAAATAAACAAACAGTCAATAAACTGTACAAAACTCAATAAAGAATCAGTCAATAAACTCTACAAAACTCAATAAAGAACCAGTCAATAAACTGTACAAAACTGAACAAAGAACCAGTCAATAAACTGTACAAAACTAAATAAAGAACGAGTCAATAACTATACAAAACTCAATAAAGAACCAGTCAATAAACTGTACAAAAGTCAATAAAGAACCAGTCAATAAACTGTACAAAACTAAATAAAGAACCAGTCAATAAACTGTACAAAACTCACTAAAGAACTAGTCAATAAATTGTACACAAACTCAATAAAGAACCAGTCAATAAACTGTACAACACTGAATGAAGAACCAGTCAATAAACTGTACAAAACTCAATATAGAAACAGTCAATAAACTGTACAAAACTAAATAAAGAACCAGTCAATAAACTGTACAAAACTAAATAAAGAAACAGTCAATATACTGTTCAAAATTAAATAAACAAACAGTCAATAAACTGTACAAAACTCAATAAAGAATCAGTCAATAAACTCTACAAAACTCAATAAAGAACCAGTCAATAAACTGTACAAAACTCAGTAAAGAGCAAGTAAATAAACTGTACAAAACTCAATAAAGAAACAGTCAATAAACTGTACAAAACTCAATAAAGAAACGGTTAATAAATTGTACACATACTCAATAAAGAAACAGTCAATAAACTGTACAAAACTCAATAAAGAACCAGTCAATGAACTGTACAAAACTGAATAAACTAACAGTCAATAAACTGTACAAAACTCAATAACGAACCAGTCAAAAACTGTACAAAACTAAATATAGAAACAGTCAATAAACTGTACAAAACTCAATAAAGAAACAGTCAATAAACTGTAAAAAAACTCAATAAAGAACCTGTCAATAAACTTTACAAAACTCAATTAAGAACCAGTCAATAAACTGTACAAAACTCAATAAAGAACCAGTCAATAAACTGTACAAAACTCAATAAAGAACCTGTGAATAAAATGTACACAAACTAAATAAAGAAACAGTTAATAAACTGTACAAAACTAAATAAAGAAACAGTCAATAAACTGTACATAACTAAATAAAGAAACAGTCAATAATCTGTACAAAACTCAATAAAGAACCAGTCAATAAATTGTACACAAACTAAATAAAGAAACTGTCAATAAACTGTACAAAACTAAATAATGAAACAGTCAATAAACTGTACAAAACTAAATAAAGAACCAGTCAATAAATTGTACACAAACTAAATAACGAAACAGTCAATAAACTGTACAAAACTAAATAAAGAACCAGTCAATAAACTGTACAAAACTAAATAAAGAAACAGTCAATATACTGTTCAAAATTAAATAAACAAACAGTCAATAAACTGTACAAAACTCAATAAAGAATCAGTCAATAAACTCTACAAAACTCAATAAAGAACCAGTCAATAAACTGTACAAAACTGAACAAAGAACCAGTCAATAAACTTTACACAACTCAATAAAGAACCAGTCAATAAACTGTACAAAACTCAATAAAAACCAGTCAATAAACTGTACAAAACTAAATAAAGAAAGAGTCAATATACTGTTCAAAATTAAATAAACAAAGAGTCAATAAACTCTACAAAACTCAATAAAGAACCAGTCAATAAACTGTACAAAACTCAATAAAGAACAAGTCAATAAACTGTAAAAAACTCAATAAAGAAACAGTGAATAAACTGTACAAAACTCAACAAAGAAACGGTTAATAAATTGTACACATACTCAGTAAAGAAACAGTCAATAAACTGTACAAAACTCAATAAAGAAACAGTCAATAAACTGTACAAAAACTCAATAAAGAACCTGTCAATAAACTTTACAAAACTCAATAAAGAACCAGTCAATAAACTGTACAAAACTGAATAAAGAACCAGTCAATAAACTGTAAAAAAACTCAATAAAGAACTTGTGAATAAATTGTACACAAACTAAATAAAGAAACAGTCAATAAACTGTACAAAACTAAATAAAGAAACAGTCAATAAACTGTACATAACTAAATAAAGAAAGAGTCAATAATCTGTACAAAACTCAATAAAGAACCAGTCAATAAATTGTACACAAACTAAATAAAGAAACTGTCAATAAACTGTGCAAAACTAAATAATGAAACAGTCAATAAACTGTACAAAACTAAATAAAGAAACAGTCAATAAACTGTACAAAACTCAATAAAGAACCAGTCAATAAATTGTACACAAACTAAATAAAGAAACAGTCAATAAACTGTACAATACTCAATAAAGAACCAGTCAATAAATTGTACACATACTCAATAAAGAACAAGTCAATAAATTGTACACAAACTCAATAAAGAACCAGTCAATAAACTGTACAAAACTGAATAAAGAACCAGTCAATAAACTGTACAAAACTCAATAAAGAACCAGTCAATAAATTGTACACAAACTGAATAAAAAACCAGTCAATAAACTGTACAAAACTGAATAAAAAACCAGTCAATAAACTGTACAAAACTCAATAAAGAACCAGTCAATAAACTGTACAAAACTAAATAAAGAACCAGTCAATAAATTGTACAAAACTCAATAAAGAACTAGTCAATAAATTGTACACAAACTCAATAAAGAACCAGTCAATAAACTGTACAACACTGAATGGAGAACCAGTCAATAAACTGTACAAAACTCAATAAAGAAACAGTCAATAAACTGTACAAAACTAAATAAAGAACCAGTCAATAAACTGTACAAAACTAAATAAAGAAACAGTCAATATACTGTTCAAAATTAAATAAACAAACAGTCAATAAACTGTACAAAACTCAATTAAGAATCAGTCAATAAACTCTACAAAACTCAATAAAGAGCAAGTCAATAAACTGTACAAAACTCAATAAAGAAACAGTCAATAAACTGTACAAAACTCAATAAAGAAACGGTTAATAAATTGTACACATACTCAATAAAGAAACAGTCAATAAACTGTACAAAACTCAATAAAGAACCAGTCAATAAACTGTACAAAACTGAATAAACTAACAGTCAATAAACTGCACAAAACTAAATAAAGAACCAGTCAAAAAACTGTACAAAACTAAATATAGAAACAGTCAATAAACTATACAAAACTCAATAAAGAAACAGTCAATAAACTGTACAAAAACTCAATAAAGAACCTGTCATTAAACTTTACAAAACTCAATAAAGAACCAGTCAATAAACTGTACAAAACTGAATAAAGAACCAGTCAATAAACTGTACAAAACTCAATAAAGAACCTGTGAATAAATTGTACCCAAACTAAATAAAGAAACAGTCAATAAACTGTACAAAACTAAATAAAGAAACAGTCAATAAACTGTACATAACTAAATAAAGAAACAGTCAATAATCTTTACAAAACTCAATAAAGAACCAGTCAATAAATTGTACACAAACTTAATAAAGAAACTGTCAATAAACTGTACAAAACTAAATAATGAAACAGTCAATAAACTGTACAAAACTTAATAAAGAAACAGTCAATAAACTGTACAAAACTAAATAAAGAACCAGTCAATAAATTGTACACAAACTAAATAACGAAACAGTCAATAAACTGTACAACTCAATAAAGAACCAGTCAATAAACTGTACAAAACTCAATAAAGAACCAGTCAATAAACTGTACAAAACTGAACAAAGAACCAGTCAATAAACTGTACAAAACTGAACAAAGAACCAGTCAATAAACAGTACAAAACTAAATAAAGAAACGGTTAATAAATTGTACACATACTCAGTAAAGAAACAGTCAATAAACTGTACAAAACTCAATAAAGAAACAGTCAATAAACTGTACAAAAACTCAATAAAAAACCTGTCAATAAACTTTACAAAACTCAATAAAGAACCAGTCAATAAACTGTACAAAACTGAATAAAGATCCAGTCAATTAACTGTACAAAACTCAATAAAGAACCTGTGAATAAATTGTACACAAACTAAATAAAGAAACAGTCAATAAACTTTACAAAACTAAATAAAGAAACAGTCAATAAACTTTACATAACTAAATAAAGAAACAGTCAATAATCTGTACAAAACTCAATAAAGAACCAGTCAATAAATTGTACACAAACTAAATAAAGAAACTGTCAATAAACTGTGCAAAACTAAATAATGAAACAGTCAATAAACTGTACAAAACTAAATAAAGAAACAGTCAATAAACTGTACAAAACTAAATAAAGAACCAGACAATAAACTGTACAAAACTGAACAAAGAACCAGTCAATAAACTGTACAATACTCAATAAAGAACCAGTCAATAAATTGTACACATACTCAGTAAAGAAACAGTCAATAAACTGTACAAAACTCAATAAAGAAACAGTCAATAAACTGTACAAAAACTCAATAAAGAACATGTCAATAAACTTTACAAAACTCAATAAAGAACCAGTCAATAAACTGTACAAAACTCAATAAAGAACCAGTCAATAAACTGTACAAAACTCAATAAAGAACCTGTGAATAAATTGTACACAAACTAAATAAAGAAACAGTCAATAAACTGTACAAAACTAAATAAAGAAACAGTCAATAAACTGTACATAACTAAATAAAGAAAGAGTCAATAATCTGTACAAAACTCAATAAAGAACCAGTCAATAAATTGTACACAAACTAAATAAAGAAACTGTCAATAAACTGTGCAAAACTAAATAATGAAACAGTGAATAAACTGTACAAAACTAAATAAAGAAACAGTCAATAAACTGTACAAAACTAAATAAAGAACCAGTCAATAAATTGTACACAAACTAAATAAAGAAACAGTCAATAAACTGTACAATACTCAATAAAGAACCAGTCAATAAACTGTACAAAACTGAATAAAGAACCAGTCAATAAACTGTAGAAAACTCAATAAAGAACCAGTCAATAAATTGTACACAAACTGAATAAAAAACCAGTCAATAAACTGTACAAAACTGAATAAAAACCAGTCAATAAACTGTACAAAACTCAATAAAGAACCAGTCAATAAACTGTACAAAACTAAATAAAGAACCAGTCAATAAACTGTACAACACTGAATGGAGAACCAGTCAATAAACTGTACAAAACTCAATAAAGAAACAGTCAATAAACTGTACAAAACTAAATAAAGAACCAGTCAATAAACTGTACAAAACTAAATAAAGAAACAGTCAATATACTGTTCAAAATTAAATAAACAAACAGTCAATAAACTGTACAAAACTCAATAAAGAATCAGTCAATAAACTCTACAAAACTCAATAAAGAGCAAGTCAATAAACTGTACAAAACTCAATAAAGAAACAGTCAATAAACTGTACAAAACTCAATAAAGAAACGGTTAATAAATTGTACATATACTCAATAAAGAAACAGTCAATAAACTGTACAAAACTCAATAAAGAACCAGTCAAAAAACTGTACAAAACTGAATAAACTAACAGCCAATAAACTGCACAAAACTAAAAAAAGAACCAGTCAAAAAACTGTACAAAACTAAATATAGAAACAGTCAATAAACTATACAAAACTCAATAAAGAAACAGTCAATAAACTGTACAAAAACTCAATAAAGAACCTGTCAATAAACTTTACAAAACTCAATAAAGAACCAGTCAATAAACTGTACAAAACTGAATAAAGAACCAGTCAATAAACTGTACAAAACTCAATAAAGAACCTGTGAATAAATTGTACCCAAACTAAATAAAGAAACAGTCAATAAACTGTACAAAACTAAATAAAGAAACAGTCAATAAACTGTACATAACTAAATAAAGAAACAGTCAATAATCTTTACAAAACTCAATAAAGAACCAGTCAATAAATTGTACACAAACTTAATAAAGAAACTGTCAATAAACTGTACAAAACTAAATAATGAAACAGTCAATAAACTGTACAAAACTAAATAAAGAAACAGTCAATAAACTGTACAAAAGTAAATAAAGAACCAGTCAATAAATTGTACACAAACTAAATAACGAAACAGTCAATAAACTGTACAACTCAATAAAGAACCAGTCAATAAACTGTTCAAAACTCAATAAAGAACCAGTCAATAAACTGTACAAAACTGAACAAAGAACCAGTCAATAAACTGTACAAAACTAAATAAAGAACCAGTCAATAACTATACAAAACTCAATAAAGAACCTGTGAATAAATTGTACACAAACTAAATAAAGAAACAGTCAATAAACAGTACAAAACTAAATAAAGAAACGGTTAATAAATTGTACACATACTCAGTAAAGAAACAGTCAATAAACTGTACAAAACTCAATAAAGAAACAGTCAATAAACTGTACAAAAACTCAGTAAAGAACCTGTCAATAAACTTTACAAAACTCAATAAAGAACCAGTCAATAAACTGTACAAAACTGAATAAAGATCCAGTCAATAAACTGTACACAAACTAAATAAAGAAACTGTCAATAAACTGTGCAAAACTAAATAATGAAACAGTCAATAAACTGTACAAAACTAAATAAAGAAACAGTCAATAAACTGTACAAAACTAAATAAAGAACCAGTCAATAAACTGTACAAAACTGAACAAAGAACCAGTCAATAAACTGTACAATACTCAATAAAGAACCAGTCAATAAATTGTACACATACTCAGTAAAGAAACAGTCAATAAACTGTACAAAACTCAATAAAGAAACAGTCAATAAACTGTACAAAAACTCAATAAAGAACCTGTCAATAAACTTTACAAAACTCAATAAAGAACCAGTCAATAAACTGTACAAAACTGAATAAAGAACCAGTCAATAAACTGTACAAAACTCAATAAAGAACCTGTGAATAAATTGTACACAAACTAAATAAAGAAACAGTCAATAAACTGTACAAAACTAAATAAAGAAACAGTCAATAAACTGTACATAACTAAATAAAGAAAGAGTCAATAATCTGTACAAAACTCAATAAAGAACCAGTCAATAAATTGTACACAAACTAAATAAAGAAACTGTCAATAAACTGTGCAAAACTAAATAATGAAACAGTGAATAAACTGTACAAAACTAAATAAAGAAACAGTCAATAAACTGTACAAAACTAAATAAAGAACCAGTCAATAAATTGTACACAAACTAAATAAAGAAACAGTCAATAAACTGTACAATACTCAATAAAGAACCAGTCAATAAATTGTACACATACTCAATAAAGAACAAGTCAATAAATTGTACACAAACTCAATAAAGAACCAGTCAATAAACTTTACAAAACTGAATAAAGAACCAGTCAATAAACTGTAGAAAACTCAATAAAGAACCAGTCAATAAATTGTACACAAACTGAATAAAAAACCAGTCAATAAACTGTACAAAACTGAATAAAAAACCAGTCAATAAACTGTACAAAACTCAATAAAGAACCAGTCAATAAACTGTACAAAACTAAATAAAGAACCAGTCAATAAACTGTACAAAACTCAATAAAGAACTAGTCAATAAATTGTACACAAACTCAATAAAGAACCAGTCAATAAACTGTACAACACTGACTGGAGAACCAGTCAATAAACTGTACAAAACTCAATAAAGAAACAGTCAATAAACTGTACAAAACTAAATAAAGAACCAGTCAATAAACTGTACAAAACTAAATAAAGAAACAGTCAATATACTGTTCAAAATTAAATAAACAAACAGTCAATAAACTGTACAAAACTCAATAAAGAATCAGTCAATAAACTCTACAAAACTCAATAAAGAGCAAGTCAATAAACTGTACAAAACTCAATAAAGAAACAGTCAATAAACTGTACAAAACTCAATAAAGAAACGGTTAATAAATTGTACATATACTCAATAAAGAAACAGTCAATAAACTGTACAAAACTCAATAAAGAACCAGTCAATAAACTGTACAAAACTGAATAAACTAACAGCCAATAAACTGCACAAAACTAAAAAAAGAACCAGTCAAAAACTGTACAAAACTAAATATAGAAACAGTCAATAAACTATACAAAACTCAATAAAGAAACAGTCAATAAACTGTACAAAAACTCAATAAAGAACCTGTCAATAAACTTTACAAAACTCAATAAAGAACCAGTCAATAAACTGTACAAAACTGAATAAAGAACCAGTCAATAAACTGTACAAAACTCAATAAAGAACCTGTGAATAAATTGTACCCAAACTAAATAAAGAAACAGTCAATAAACTGTACAAAACTAAATAAAGAAACAGTCAATAAACTGTACATAACTAAATAAAGAAACAGTCAATAATCTTTACAAAACTCAATAAAGAACCAGTCAATAAATTGTACACAAACTTAATAAAGAAACTGTCAATAAACTGTACAAAACTAAATAATGAAACAGTCAATAAACTGTACAAAACTAAATAAAGAAACAGTCAATAAACTGTACAAAAGTAAATAAAGAACCAGTCAATAAATTGTACACAAACTAAATAACGAAACAGTCAATAAACTGTACAACTCAATAAAGAACCAGTCAATAAACTGTTCAAAACTCAATAAAGAACCAGTCAATAAACTGTACAAAACTGAACAAAGAACCAGTCAATAAACTGTACAAAACTAAATAAAGAACCAGTCAATAACTATACAAAACTCAATAAAGAACCTGTGAATAAATTGTACACAAACTAAATAAAGAAACAGTCAATAAACAGTACAAAACTAAATAAAGAAACGGTTAATAAATTGTACACATACTCAGTAAAGAAACAGTCAATAAACTGTACAAAACTCAATAAAGAAACAGTCAATAAACTGTACAAAAACTCAGTAAAGAACCTGTCAATAAACTTTACAAAACTCAATAAAGAACCAGTCAATAAACTGTACAAAACTGAATAAAGATCCAGTCAATAAACTGTACACAAACTAAATAAAGAAACTGTCAATAAACTGTGCAAAACTAAATAATGAAACAGTCAATAAACTGTACAAAACTAAATAAAGAAACAGTCAATAAACTGTACAAAACTAAATAAAGAACCAGTCAATAAACTGTACAAAACTGAACAAAGAACCAGTCAATAAACTGTACAATACTCAATAAAGAACCAGTCAATAAATTGTACACATACTCAGTAAAGAAACAGTCAATAAACTGTACAAAACTCAATAAAGAAACAGTCAATAAACTGTACAAAAACTCAATAAAGAACCTGTCAATAAACTTTACAAAACTCAATAAAGAACCAGTCAATAAACTGTACAAAACTCAATAAAGAACCAGTCAATAAACTGTACAAAACTCAATAAAGAACCTGTGAATAAATTGTACACAAACTAAATAAAGAAACAGTCAATAAACTGTACAAAACTAAATAAAGAAACAGTCAATAAACTGTACATAACTAAATAAAGAAAGAGTCAATAATCTGTACAAAACTCAATAAAGAACCAGTCAATAAATTGTACACAAACTAAATAAAGAAACTGTCAATAAACTGTGCAAAACTAAATAATGAAACAGTGAATAAACTGTACAAAACTAAATAAAGAAACAGTCAATAAACTGTACAAAACTAAATAAAGAACCAGTCAATAAATTGTACACAAACTAAATAAAGAAACAGTCAATAAACTGTACAATACTCAATAAAGAACCAGTCAATAAATTGTACACATACTCAATAAAGAACAAGTCAATAAATTGTACACAAACTCAATAAAGAACCAGTCAATAAACTGTACAAAACTGAATAAAGAACCAGTCAATAAACTGTAGAAAACTCAATAAAGAACCAGTCAATAAATTGTACACAAACTGAATAAAAAACCAGTCAATAAACTGTACAAAACTGAATAAAAAACCAGTCAATAAACTGTACAAAACTCAATAAAGAACCAGTCAATAAACTGTACAAAACTAAATAAAGAACCAGTCAATAAACTGTACAAAACTCAATAAAGAACTAGTCAATAAATTGTACACAAACTCAATAAAGAACCAGTCAATAAACTGTACAACACTGAATGGAGAACCAGTCAATAAACTGTACAAAACTCAATAAAGAAACAGTCAATAAACTGTACAAAACTAAATAAAGAACCAGTCAATAAACTGTACAAAACTAAATAAAGAAACAGTCAATATACTGTTCAAAATTAAATAAACAAACAGTCAATAAACTGTACAAAACTCAATAAAGAATCAGTCAATAAACTCTACAAAACTCAATAAAGAGCAAGTCAATAAACTGTACAAAACTCAATAAAGAAACAGTCAATAAACTGTACAAAACTCAATAAAGAAACGGTTAATAAATTGTACATATACTCAATAAAGAAACAGTCAATAAACTGTACAAAACTCAATAAAGAACCAGTCAATAAACTGTACAAAACTGAATAAACTAACAGCCAATAAACTGCACAAAACTAAAAAAAGAACCAGTCAAAAAACTGTACAAAACTAAATATAGAAACAGTCAATAAACTATACAAAACTCAATAAAGAAACAGTCAATAAACTGTACAAAAACTCAATAAAGAACCTGTCAATAAACTTTACAAAACTCAATAAAGAACCAGTCAATAAACTGTACAAAACTGAATAAAGAACCAGTCAATAAACTGTACAAAACTCAATAAAGAACCTGTGAATAAATTGTACCCAAACTAAATAAAGAAACAGTCAATAAACTGTACAAAACTAAATAAAGAAACAGTCAATAAACTGTACATAACTAAATAAAGAAACAGTCAATAATCTTTACAAAACTCAATAAAGAACCAGTCAATAAATTGTACACAAACTTAATAAAGAAACTGTCAATAAACTGTACAAAACTAAATAATGAAACAGTCAATAAACTGTACAAAACTAAATAAAGAAACAGTCAATAAACTGTACAAAAGTAAATAAAGAACCAGTCAATAAATTGTACACAAACTAAATAACGAAACAGTCAATAAACTGTACAACTCAATAAAGAACCAGTCAATAAACTGTTCAAAACTCAATAAAGAACCAGTCAATAAACTGTACAAAACTGAACAAAGAACCAGTCAATAAACTGTACAAAACTAAATAAAGAACCAGTCAATAACTATACAAAACTCAATAAAGAACCTGTGAATAAATTGTACACAAACTAAATAAAGAAACAGTCAATAAACAGTACAAAACTAAATAAAGAAACGGTTAATAAATTGTACACATACTCAGTAAAGAAACAGTCAATAAACTGTACAAAACTCAATAAAGAAACAGTCAATAAACTGTACAAAAACTCAGTAAAGAACCTGTCAATAAACTTTACAAAACTCAATAAAGAACCAGTCAATAAACTGTACAAAACTGAATAAAGATCCAGTCAATAAACTGTACAAAACTCAATAAAGAACCTGTGAATAAATTGTACACAAACTAAATAAAGAAACAGTCAATAAACTGTACAAAACTAAATAAAGAAACAGTCAATAAACTGTACATAACTAAATAAAGAAACAGTCAATAATCTGTACAAAACTCAATAAAGAACCAGTCAATAAATTGTACACAAACTAAATAAAGAAACTGTCAATAAACTGTGCAAAACTAAATAATGAAACAGTCAATAAACTGTACAAAACTAAATAAAGAAACAGTCAATAAACTGTACAAAACTAAATAAAGAACCAGTCAATAAACTGTACAAAACTGAACAAAGAACCAGTCAATAAACTGTACAATACTCAATAAAGAACCAGTCAATAAATTGTACACATACTCAATAAAGAACAAGTCAATAAATTGTACACAAACTCAATAAAGAACCAGTCAATAAACTGTACAAAACTGAATAAAGAACCAGTCAATAAACTGTACAAAACAATAAAGAACCAGTCAATAAATTGTACACAAACTGAATAAAAAACCAGTCAATAAACTGTACAAAACTGAATAAAGAACCAGTCAATAAACTGTACAAAACTAAATAAAGAACCAGTCAATAAACTGTACAAAATTAAATAAACAAACAGTCAATAAACTGTACAAAACTCAATAAAGAATCAGTCAATAAACTTTACAAAACTCAATAAAGAACCAGTCAATAAACTGTACAAAACTGAACAAAGAACCAGTCAATAAACTTTACAAAACTCAATAAAGAAACAGTCAATAAACTGTACAAAACTAAATAAAGAACCAGTCAATAAACTGTACAAAACTCAATAAAGAAACAGTCAAAAAACTGTACAAAACTAAATAAAGAACCAGTCAATAAACTGTACAAAACTAAATAAAGAAACAGTCAATAAACTGTACAAAATTAAATAAACAAACAGTCAATAAACTGTACAAAACTCAATAAAGAATCAGTCAATAAACTTTACAAAACTCAATAAAGAACCAGTCAATAAACTGTACAAAACTGAACAAAGAACCAGTCAATAAACTTTACAAAACTCAATAAAGAACCAGTCAATAAACTGTACAAAAGTCAATAAAAACCAGTCAATAAACTGTACAAAACTCAATAAAGAACCTGTGAATAAATTGTACCCAAACTAAATAAAGAAACAGTCAATAAACTGTACAAAACTAAATAAAGAAACAGTCAATAAACTGTACATAACTAAATAAAGAAACAGTCAATAATCTTTACAAAACTCAATAAAGAACCAGTCAATAAATTGTACACAAACTTAATAAAGAAACTGTCAATAAACTGTACAAAACTAAATAATGAAACAGTCAATAAACTGTACAAAACTAAATAAAGAAACAGTCAATAAACTGTACAAAAGTAAATAAAGAACCAGTCAATAAATTGTACACAAACTAAATAACGAAACAGTCAATAAACTGTACAACTCAATAAAGAACCAGTCAATAAACTGTTCAAAACTCAATAAAGAACCAGTCAATAAACTGTACAAAACTGAACAAAGAACCAGTCAATAAACTGTACAAAACTAAATAAAGAACCAGTCAATAACTATACAAAACTCAATAAAGAACCTGTGAATAAATTGTACACAAACTAAATAAAGAAACAGTCAATAAACAGTACAAAACTAAATAAAGAAACGGTTAATAAATTGTACACATACTCAGTAAAGAAACAGTCAATAAACTGTACAAAACTCAATAAAGAAACAGTCAATAAACTGTACAAAAACTCAGTAAAGAACCTGTCAATAAACTTTACAAAACTCAATAAAGAACCAGTCAATAAACTGTACAAAACTGAATAAAGATCCAGTCAATAAACTGTACAAAACTCAATAAAGAACCTGTGAATAAATTGTACACAAACTAAATAAAGAAACAGTCAATAAACTGTACAAAACTAAATAAAGAAACAGTCAATAAACTGTACATAACTAAATAAAGAAACAGTCAATAATCTGTACAAAACTCAATAAAGAACCAGTCAATAAATTGTACACAAACTAAATAAAGAAACTGTCAATAAACTGTGCAAAACTAAATAATGAAACAGTCAATAAACTGTACAAAACTAAATAAAGAAACAGTCAATAAACTGTACAAAACTAAATAAAGAACCAGTCAATAAACTGTACAAAACTGAACAAAGAACCAGTCAATAAACTGTACAATACTCAATAAAGAACCAGTCAATAAATTGTACACATACTCAATAAAGAACAAGTCAATAAATTGTACACAAACTCAATAAAGAACTAGTCAATAAACTGTACAAAACTGAATAAAGAACCAGTCAATAAACTGTACAAAACAATAAAGAACCAGTCAATAAATTGTACACAAACTGAATAAAAAACCAGTCAATAAACTGTACAAAACTGAATAAAGAACCAGTCAATAAACTGTACAAAACTAAATAAAGAACCAGTCAATAAACTGTACAAAATTAAATAAACAAACAGTCAATAAACTGTACAAAACTCAATAAAGAATCAGTCAATAAACTTTACAAAACTCAATAAAGAACCAGTCAATAAACTGTACAAAACTGAACAAAGAACCAGTCAATAAACTTTACAAAACTCAATAAAGAAACAGTCAATAAACTGTACAAAACTAAATAAAGAACCAGTCAATAAACTGTACAAAACTCAATAAAGAAACAGTCAAAAAACTGTACAAAACTAAATAAAGAACCAGTCAATAAACTGTACAAAACTAAATAAAGAAACAGTCAATACACTGTACAAAATTAAATAAACAAACAGTCAATAAACTGTACAAAACTCAATAAAGAATCAGTCAATAAACTTTACAAAACTCAATAAAGAACCAGTCAATAAACTGTACAAAACTGAACAAAGAACCAGTCAATAAACTTTACAAAACTCAATAAAGAACCAGTCAATAAACTGTACAAAAGTCAATAAAAACCAGTCAATAAACTGTACAAAACTAAATAAAGAAAGAGTCAATATACTGTTCAAAATTAAATAAACAAACAGTCAATAAACTCTACAAAACTCAATAAAGAACCAGTCAATAAACTTTACAAAACTCAATAAAGAACCAGTCAATAAACTGTACAAAACTGAATAAAGAACCAGTCAATAAACTGTACAAAACTCAATAAAGAACCTGTGAATAAATTGTACCCAAACTAAATAAAGAAACAGTCAATAAACTGTACAAAACTAAATAAAGAAACAGTCAATAAACTGTACATAACTAAATAAAGAAACAGTCAATAATCTTTACAAAACTCAATAAAGAACCAGTCAATAAATTGTACACAAACTTAATAAAGAAACTGTCAATAAACTGTACAAAACTAAATAATGAAACAGTCAATAAACTGTACAAAACTAAATAAAGAAACAGTCAATAAACTGTACAAAACTAAATAAAGAACCAGTCAATAAATTGTACACAAACTAAATAACGAAACAGTCAATAAACTGTACAACTCAATAAAGAACCAGTCAATAAACTGTACAAAACTCAATAAAGAACCAGTCAATAAACTGTACAAAACTGAACAAAGAACCAGTCAATAAACTGTACAAAACTGAACAAAGAACCAGTCAATAAACAGTACAAAACTAAATAAAGAAACGGTTAATAAATTGTACACATACTCAGTAAAGAAACAGTCAATAAACTGTACAAAACTCAATAAAGAACCAGTCAATAAACTGTACAAAAACTCAATAAAGAACCTGTCAATAAACTTTACAAAACTCAATAAAGAACCAGTCAATAAACTGTACAAAACTGAATAAAGAACCTGTGAATAAATTGTACACAAACTAAATAAAGAAACAGTCAATAAACTGTACAAAACTAAATAAAGAAACAGTCAATAAACTGTACATAACTAAATAAAGAAACAGTCAATAATCTGTACAAAACTCAATAAAGAACCAGTCAATAAATTGTACACAAACTAAATAAAGAAACTGTCAATGAACTGTGCAAAACTAAATAATGAAACAGTCAATAAACTGTACAAAACTAAATAAAGAAACAGTCAATAAACTGTACAAAACTAAATAAAGAACCAGTCAATAAACTGTACAAAACTGAACAAAGAACCAGTCAATAAACTGTACAATACTCAATAAAGAACAAGTCAATAAATTGTACACATACTCAGTAAAGAAACAGTCAATAAACTGTACAAAACTCAATAAAGAAACAGTCAATAAACTGTACAAAAACTCAATAAAGAACCTGTCAATAAACTTTACAAAACTCAATAAAGAACCAGTCAATAAACTGTACAAAACTGAATAAAGAACCAGTCAATAAACTGTACAAAACTCAATAAAGAACCTGTGAATAAATTGTACACAAACTAAATAAAGAAACAGTCAATAAACTGTACAAAACTAAATAAAGAAACAGTCAATAAACTGTACATAACTAAATAAAGAAAGAGTCAATAATCTGTACAAAACTCAATAAAGAACCAGTCAATAAATTGTACACAAACTAAATAAAGAAACTGTCAATAAACTGTGCAAAACTAAATAATGAAACAGTGAATAAACTGTACAAAACTAAATAAAGAAACAGTCAATAAACTGTACAAAACTAAATAAAGAACCAGTCAATAAATTGTACACAAACTAAATAAAGAAACAGTCAATAAACTGTACAATACTCAATAAAGAACCAGTCAATAAATTGTACACATACTCAATAAAGAACAAGTCAATAAATTGTACACAAACTCAATAAAGAACCAGTCAATAAACTGTACAAAACTGAATAAAGAACCAGTCAATAAACTGTAGAAAACTCAATAAAGAACCAGTCAATAAATTGTACACAAACTGAATAAAAAACCAGTCAATAAACTGTACAAAACTGAATAAAAAACCAGTCAATAAACTGTACAAAACTCAATAAAGAACCAGTCAATAAACTGTACAAAACTAAATAAAGAACCAGTCAATAAACTGTACAAAACTCAATAAAGAACTAGTCAATAAATTGTACACAAACTCAATAAAGAACCAGTCAATAAACTGTACAACACTGAATGGAGAACCAGTCAATAAACTGTACAAAACTCAATAAAGAAACAGTCAATAAACTGTACAAAACTAAATAAAGAACCAGTCAATAAACTGTACAAAACTAAATAAAGAAACAGTCAATATACTGTTCAAAATTAAATAAACAAACAGTCAATAAACTGTACAAAACTCAATAAAGAATCAGTCAATAAACTCTACAAAACTCAATAAAGAGCAAGTCAATAAACTGTACAAAACTCAATAAAGAAACGGTTAATAAATTGTACATATACTCAATAAAGAAACAGTCAATAAACTGTACAAAACTCAATAAAGAACCAGTCAATAAACTGAACAAAACTGAATAAACTAACAGCCAATAAACTGCACAAAACTAAAAAAAGAACCAGTCAAAAAACTGTACAAAACTAAATAAAGAACCAGTCAATGAACTGTACAAAACTAAATATAGAAACAGTCAATAAACTATACAAAACTCAATAAAGAAACAGTCAATAAACTGTACAAAAACTCAATAAAGAACCTGTCAATAAACTTTACAAAACTCAATAAAGAACCAGTCAATAAACTGTACAAAACTGAATAAAGAACCAGTCAATAAACTGTACAAAACTCAATAAAGAACCTGTGAATAAATTGTACCCAAACTAAATAAAGAAACAGTCAATAAACTGTACAAAACTAAATAAAGAAACAGTCAATAAACTGTACATAACTAAATAAAGAAACAGTCAATAATCTTTACAAAACTCAATAAAGAACCAGTCAATAAATTGTACACAAACTTAATAAAGAAACTGTCAATAAACTGTACAAAACTAAATAATGAAACAGTCAATAAACTGTACAAAAGTAAATAAAGAACCAGTCAATAAATTGTACACAAACTAAATAACGAAACAGTCAATAAACTGTACAACTCAATAAAGAACCAGTCAATAAACTGTTCAAAACTCAATAAAGAACCAGTCAATAAACTGTACAAAGCTGAACAAAGAACCAGTCAATAAACTGTACAAAACTAAATAAAGAACCAGTCAATAACTATACAAAACTCAATAAAGAACCTGTGAACAAATTGTACACAAACTAAATAAAGAAACAGTCAATAAACAGTACAAAACTAAATAAAGAAACGGTTAATAAATTGTACACATACTCAGTAAAGAAACAGTCAATAAACTGTACAAAACTCAATAAAGAAACAGTCAATAAACTGTACAAAAACTCAGTAAAGAACCTGTCAATAAACTTTACAAAACTCAATAAAGAACCAGTCAATAAACTGTACAAAACTGAATAAAGATCCAGTCAATAAACTGTACAAAACTCAATAAAGAACCTGTGAATAAATTGTACACAAACTAAATAAAGAAACAGTCAATAAACTGTACAAAACTAAATAAAGAACCAGTCAATAAACTGTACAAAACTAAATAAAGAACCAGTCAATAAACTGTACAAAACTCAATAAAGAACTAGTCAATAAATTGTACACAAACTCAATAAAGAACCAGTCAATAAACTGTACAACACTGAATGGAGAACCAGTCAATAAACTGTACAAAACTCAATAAAGAAACAGTCAATAAACTGTACAAAACTAAATAAAGAACCAGTCAATAAACTGTACAAAACTAAATAAAGAAACAGTCAATATACTGTTCAAAATTAAATAAACAAACAGTCAATAAACTGTACAAAACTCAATAAAGAATCAGTCAATAAACTCTACAAAACTCAATAAAGAGCAAGTCAATAAACTGTACAAAACTCAATAAAGAAACGGTTAATAAATTGTACATATACTCAATAAAGAAACAGTCAATAAACTGTACAAAACTCAATAAAGAACCAGTCAATAAACTGAACAAAACTGAATAAACTAACAGCCAATAAACTGCACAAAACTAAAAAAAGAACCAGTCAAAAAACTGTACAAAACTAAATAAAGAACCAGTCAATGAACTGTACAAAACTAAATATAGAAACAGTCAATAAACTATACAAAACTCAATAAAGAAACAGTCAATAAACTGTACAAAAACTCAATAAAGAACCTGTCAATAAACTTTACAAAACTCAATAAAGAACCAGTCAATAAACTGTACAAAACTGAATAAAGAACCAGTCAATAAACTGTACAAAACTCAATAAAGAACCTGTGAATAAATTGTACCCAAACTAAATAAAGAAACAGTCAATAAACTGTACAAAACTAAATAAAGAAACAGTCAATAAACTGTACATAACTAAATAAAGAAACAGTCAATAATCTTTACAAAACTCAATAAAGAACCAGTCAATAAATTGTACACAAACTTAATAAAGAAACTGTCAATAAACTGTACAAAACTAAATAATGAAACAGTCAATAAACTGTACAAAAGTAAATAAAGAACCAGTCAATAAATTGTACACAAACTAAATAACGAAACAGTCAATAAACTGTACAACTCAATAAAGAACCAGTCAATAAACTGTTCAAAACTCAATAAAGAACCAGTCAATAAACTGTACAAAGCTGAACAAAGAACCAGTCAATAAACTGTACAAAACTAAATAAAGAACCAGTCAATAACTATACAAAACTCAATAAAGAACCTGTGAACAAATTGTACACAAACTAAATAAAGAAACAGTCAATAAACAGTACAAAACTAAATAAAGAAACGGTTAATAAATTGTACACATACTCAGTAAAGAAACAGTCAATAAACTGTACAAAACTGAATAAAGAAACAGTCAATAAACTGTACAAAAACTCAGTAAAGAACCTGTCAATAAACTTTACAAAACTCAATAAAGAACCAGTCAATAAACTGTACAAAACTGAATAAAGATCCAGTCAATAAACTGTACAAAACTCAATAAAGAACCTGTGAATAAATTGTACACAAACTAAATAAAGAAACAGTCAATAAACTGTACAAAACTAAATAAAGAAACAGTCAATAAACTGTACATAACTAAATAAAGAAAGAGTCAATAATCTGTACAAAACTCAATAAAGAACCAGTCAATAAATTGTACACAAACTAAATAAAGAAACTGTCAATAAACTGTGCAAAACTAAATAATGAAACAGTGAATAAACTGTACAAAACTAAATAAAGAAACAGTCAATAAACTGTACAAAACTAAATAAAGAACCAGTCAATAAATTGTACACAAACTAAATAAAGAAACAGTCAATAAACTGTACAATACTCAATAAAGAACCAGTCAATAAATTGTACACATACTCAATAAAGAACAAGTCAATAAATTGTACACAAACTCAATAAAGAACCAGTCAATAAACTGTACAAAACTGAATAAAGAACCAGTCAATAAACTGTAGAAAACTCAATAAAGAACCAGTCAATAAATTGTACACAAACTGAATAAAAAACCAGTCAATAAACTGTACAAAACTGAATAAAAAACCAGTCAATAAACTGTACAAAACTCAATAAAGAACCAGTCAATAAACTGTACAAAACTAAATAAAGAACCAGTCAATAAACTGTACAAAACTCAATAAAGAACTAGTCAATAAATTGTACACAAACTCAATAAAGAACCAGTCAATAAACTGTACAACACTGAATGGAAAACCAGTCAATAAACTGTACAAAACTCAATAAAGAAACAGTCAATAAACTGTACAAAACTAAATAAAGAACCAGTCAATAAACTGTACAAAACTAAATAAAGAAACAGTCAATATACTGTTCAAAATTAAATAAACAAACAGTCAATAAACTGTACAAAACTCAATAAAGAATCAGTCAATAAACTCTACAAAACTCAATAAAGAGCAAGTCAATAAACTGTACAAAACTCAATAAAGAAACGGTTAATAAATTGTACATATACTCAATAAAGAAACAGTCAATAAACTGTACAAAACTCAATAAAGAACCAGTCAATAAACTGAACAAAACTGAATAAACTAACAGCCAATAAACTGCACAAAACTAAATAAAGAACCAGTCAAAAAACTGTACAAAACTAAATAAAGAACCAGTCAATGAACTGTACAAAACTAAATATAGAAACAGTCAATAAACTATACAAAACTCAATAAAGAAACAGTCAATAAACTGTACAAAAACTCAATAAAGAACCTGTCAATAAACTTTACAAAACTCAATAAAGAACCAGTCAATAAACTGTACAAAACTGAATAAAGAACCAGTCAATAAACTGTACAAAACTCAATAAAGAACCTGTGAATAAATTGTACCCAAACTAAATAAAGAAACAGTCAATAAACTGTACAAAACTAAATAAAGAAACAGTCAATAAACTGTACATAACTAAATAAAGAAACAGTCAATAATCTTTACAAAACTCATTAAAGAACCAGTCAATAAATTGTACACAAACTTAATAAAGAAACTGTCAATAAACTGTACAAAACTAAATAATGAAACAGTCAATAAACTGTACAAAACTAAATAAAGAAACAGTCAATAAACTGTACAAAAGTAAATAAAGAACCAGTCAATAAATTGTACACAAACTAAATAACGAAACAGTCAATAAACTGTACAACTCAATAAAGAACCAGTCAATAAACTGTTCAAAACTCAATAAAGAACCAGTCAATAAACTGTACAAAGCTGAACAAAGAACCAGTCAATAAACTGTACAAAACTAAATAAAGAACCAGTCAATAACTATACAAAACTCAATAAAGAACCTGTGAACAAATTGTACACAAACTAAATAAAGAAACAGTCAATAAACAGTACAAAACTAAATAAAGAAACGGTTAATAAATTGTACACATACTCAGTAAAGAAACAGTCAATAAACTGTACAAAACTCAATAAAGAAACAGTCAATAAACTGTACAAAAACTCAGTAAAGAACCTGTCAATAAACTTTACAAAACTCAATAAAGAACCAGTCAATAAACTGTACAAAACTGAATAAAGATCCAGTCAATAAACTGTACAAAACTCAATAAAGAACCTGTGAATAAATTGTACACAAACTAAATAAAGAAACAGTCAATAAACTGTACAAAACTAAATAAAGAAACAGTCAATAAACTGTACATAACTAAATAAAGAAACAGTCAATAATCTGTACAAAACTCAATAAAGAACCAGTCAATAAATTGTACACAAACTAAATAAAGAAACTGTGAATAAACTGTGCAAAACTAAATAATGAAACAGTCAATAAACTGTACAAAACTAAATAAAGAAACAGTCAATAAACTGTACAAAACTAAATAAAGAACCAGTCAATAAACTGTACAAAACTGAACAAAGAACCAGTCAATAAACTGTACAATACTCAATAAAGAACCAGTCAATAAATTGTACACATACTCAATAAAGAACAAGTCAATAAATTGTACACAAACTCAATAAAGAACCAGTCAATAAACTCTACAAAACTGAATAAAGAACCAGTCAATAAACTGTACAAAACTCAATAAAGAACCAGTCAATAAATTGTACACAAACTGAAAAAAAACCAGTCAATAAACTCTACAAAACTGAATAAAGAACCAGTCAATAAATGGTACAAAACTCAATAAAGAAACAGTCAATAAACTGTACAAAACTAAATAAAGAACCAGTCAATAAACTGTACAAAACTATATAAAGAAACAGTCAATATACTGTTCAAAATTAAATAAACAAACAGTCAATAAACTCTACAAAACTCAATAAAGAACCAGTCAATAAACTGTACAAAACTCAATAAAGAACAAGTCAATAAACTGTACAAAACTCAATAAAGAAACAGTGAATAAACTGTACAAAACTCAATAAAGAACAAGTCAATAAACTGTACAAAAACTCAATAAAGAACCTGTCAATAAACTTTACAAAACTCAATAAAGAACCAGTCAATAAACTGTACAAAACTGAATAAAGAACCAGTCAATAAACTGTACAAAACTCAATAAAGAACCTGTGAATAAATTGTACACAAACTAAATAAAGAAACAGTCAATAAACTGTACAAAACTAAATAAAGAAACAGTCAATAAACTGTTCATAACTAAATAAAGAAAAAGTCAATAATCTGTACAAAACTCAATAAAGAACCAGTCAATAAATTGTACACAAACTAAATAAAGAAACTGTCAATAAACTGTGCAAAACTAAATAATGAAACAGTGAATAAACTGTACAAAACTAAATAAGGAAACAGTCAATAAACTGTACAAAACTAAATAAAGAACCAGTCAATAAATTGTACACAAACTAAATAAAGAAACAGTCAATAAACTGTACAATACTCAATAAAGAACCAGTCAATAAATTGTACACATACTCAATAAAGAACAAGTCAATAAATTGTACACAAACTCAATAAAGAACCAGTCAATAAACTGTACAAAACTGAATAAAGAACCAGTCAATAAACTGTACAAAACTCAATAAAGAACCAGTCAATAAATTGTACACAAACTGAAAAAAAACCAGTCAATAAACTCTACAAAACTGAATAAAGAACCAGTCAATAAACTGTACAAAACTCAATAAAGAAACAGTCAATAAACTGTACAAAACTAAATAAAGAACCAGTCAATAAACTGTACAAAACTAAATAAAGAAACAGTCAATATACTGTTCAAAATTAAATAAACAAACAGTCAATAAACTGTACAAAACTCAATAAAGAATCAGTCAATAAACTCTACAAAACTCAATAAAGAACCAGTCAATAAACTGTACAAAACTCAGTAAAGAGCAAGTCAATAAACTGTACAAAACTCAATAAAGAAACAGTCAATAAACTGTACAAAACTCAATAAAGAAACGGTTAATAAATTGTACACATACTCAATAAAGAAACAGTCAATAAACTGTACAAACTCAATAAAGAACCAGTCAATAAACTGTACAAAACTGAATAAACTAACAGTCAGTAAACTGCACAAAACTAAATAAAGAACCAGTCAATAAACTGTATAAAACTAAATATAGAAACAGTCAATAAACTATACAAAACTCAATAAAGAAACAGTCAATAAACTGTACAAAACTAAATAAAGAAACAGTCAATAAACTGTACATAACTAAATAAAGAAACAGTCAATAATCTTTACAAAACTCAATAAAGAACCAGTCAATAAATTGTACACAAACTAAATAAAGAGACAGTCAATAAACTGTACAAAACTAAATAATGAAACAGTCAATAAACTGTACAAAACTAAATAAAGAAACTGTCAATAAACTGTGCAAAACTAAATAATGAAACAGTCAATAAACTGTACAAAACTAAATAAGGAAACAGTCAATAAACTGTACAAAACTAAATAAAGAACCAGTCAATAAATTGTACACAAACTAAATAAAGAAACAGTCAATAAACTGTACAATACTCAATAAAGAACCAGTCAATAAATTGTACACAAACTCAATAAAGAACCAGTCAATAAACTGTACAAAACTGAATAAAGAACCAGTCAATAAACTTTACAAAACGCAATAAAGAACCAGTCAATAAATTGTACACAAACTGAAAAAAAACCAGTCAATAAACTCTACAAAACTGAATAAAGAACCAGTCAATAAACTGTACAAAACTCAATAAAGAAACAGTCAATAAACTGTACAAAACTAAATAAAGAACCAGTCAATAAACTGTACAAAACTAAATAAAGAAACAGTCAATATACTGTTCAAAATTAAATAAACAAACAGTCAATAAACTGTACAAAACTCAATAAAGAATCAGTCAATAAACTCTACAAAACTCAATAAAGAACCAGTCAATAAACTGTACAAAACTCAGTAAAGAGCAAGTCAATAAACTGTACAAAACTAAATAAAGAAACAGTCAATATACTGTTCAAAATTAAATAAACAAACAGTCAATAAACTGTACAAAACTCAATAAAGAACCCGTCAATAAACTTTACAAAACTCAATAAAGAACCAGTCAATAAACTGTACAAAACTGAATAAAGAACCAGTCAATAAACTGTACAAAACTCAATAAAGAACCTGTGAATAAATTGTACCCAAACTAAATAAAGAAACAGTCAATAAACTGTACAAAACTAAATAAAGAAACAGTCAATAAACTGTACATAACTAAATAAAGAAACAGTCAATAATCTTTACAAAACTCAATAAAGAACCAGTCAATAAATTGTACACAAACTAAATAAAGAAACTGTCAATAAACTGTACAAAACTAAATAATGAAACAGTCAATAAACTGTACAAAACTAAATAAAGAAACTGTCAATAAACTGTACAAAACTAAATAAAGAAACAGTCAATAAACTGTACATAACTAAATAAAGAAACAGTCAATAATCTTTACAAAACTCAATAAATAACCAGTCAATAAATTGTACACAAACTAAATAAAGAAACAGTCAATAAACTGTACAAAACTAAATAATGAAACAGTCAATAAACTGTACAAAACTAAATAAAGAAACAGTCAATAAACTGTACAAAACTAAATAAAGAACCAGTCAATAAATTGTACACAAACTAAATAACGAAACAGTCAATAAACTGTACAACTCAATAAAGAACCAGTCAATAAACTGTAGAAAACTCAATAAAGAACCAGTCAATAAACTGTGCAAAACTGAACAAAGAACCAGTCAATAAACTGTACAAAACTAAATAAAGAACCAGTCAATAACTATACAAAACTCAATAAAGAACCTGTGAATAAATTGTACACAAACTAAATAAAGAAACAGTCAATAAACAGTACAAAACTAAATGAAGAAACGGTTAATAAATTGTACACATACTCAGTAAAGAAACAGTCAATAAACTGTACAAAACTCAATAAAGAAACAGTCAATAAACTGTACAAAACTCAATAAAGAACCTGTCAATAAACTGTACAAAACTCAATAAAGAACCAGTCAATAAACTGTACAAAACTGAATAAAGAACAAGTCAATAAACTGTACAAAGCTCAATAAAGAACCTGTGAATAAATTGTACACAAACTAAATAAAGAAACAGTCAATAAACTGTACAAAACTAAATAAAGAAACAGTCAATAACCTGTACATAACTAAATAAAGAAACAGTCAATAATCTGTACAAAACTCAATAAAGAACCAGTCAATAAATTGTACACAAACTAAATAAAGAAACTGTCAATAAACTGTGCAAAACTAAATAATGAAACAGTCAATAAACTGTACAAAACTAAATAAAGAAACAGTCAATAAACTGTACAAAACTAAATAAAGAACCAGTCAATAAATTGTACACAAACTAAATAAAGAAACAGTCAATAAACTGTACAATACTCAATTAAGAACCAGTCAATAAATTGTACACATACTCAATAAAGAACAAGTCAATAAATTGTACACAAACTCAATAAAGAACCAGTCAATAAACTGTACAAAACTCAATAAAGAACCAGTCAATAAACTGTACAAAACTCAATAAAGAACCAGTCAATAAATTGTACACAAACTGAATAAAAAACCAGTCAATAAACTGCACAAAACTGAATAAAGAACCACTCAATAAACTGTACAAAACTCAATAAAGAACCAGTCAATAAACTGTACAAAACTAAATAAAGAACCAGTCAATAAACTGTACAAAACTCCATAAAGAACTAGTCAATAAATTGTACACAAACTCAATAAAGAACCAGTCAATAAACTGTACAACACTGAATGAAGAACCATTCAATAAACTGTACAAAACTCAATAAAGAAACAGTCAATAAACTGTACAAAACTAAATAAAGAACCAGTCAATAAACTGTACAAAACTAAATAAAGAAACAGTCAATATACTGTTCAAAATTAAATAAACAAACAGTCAATAAACTGTACAAAACTCAATAAAGAATCAGTCAATAAACTCTACAAAACTCAATAAAGAACCAGTCAATAAACTGCACAAAACTCAGTAAAGAGCAAGTCAATAAACTGTACAAAACTCAATAAAGAAACAGTCAATAAACTGTACAAAACTCAATAAAGAACCAGTCAATAAACTGTACAAAACTGAATAAAGAACCAGTCAATAAACTGTACAAAACTCAATAAAGAACCTGTGAATAAATTGTACACAAATTAAATAAAGAAACAGTCAATAAACTGTACAAAACTAAATAAAGAAACAGTCAATAAACTGTACATAACTAAATAAAGAAACAGTCAATAAACTATACAAAACTCAATAAAGAACCAGTCAATAAATTGTACACAAACTAAATAAAGAAACTCTCAATAAACTGTACAAAACTAAATAATGAAACAGTCAATAAACTGTACAAAACTAAATAAAGAAACAGTCAATAAACTGTACAAAACGCAATAAAGAACCAGTCAATAAATTGTACACAAACTAAATAACGAAACAGTCAATAAACTGTACAACTCAATAAAGAACCAGTCAATAAACTGTACAAAACTCAATAAAGAACCAGTCAATAAACTGTACAAAACTGAACAAAGAACCAGTCAATAAACTGTACAAATCTAAATAAAGAACCAGTCAATAACTATACAAAACTCAATAAAGAACCTGTGAATAAATTGTACACAAACTAAATAAAGAAACAGTCAATAAACTGTACAAAAACTCAATAAAGAACCTGTCAATAAACTTTAAGAAACTCAATAAAGAAGCAGTCAATAAACTGTACAAAACTGAATAAAGAACCAGTCAATAATCTGTACAAAACTCAATAAAGAACCAGTCAATAAATTGTACACAAACTAAATAAAGAAACTGTCAATAAACTGTGCAAAACTAAATAATGAAACAGTCAATAAACTGTACAAAACTAAATAAAGAAACAGTCAATAAACTGTACAAAACTAAATAAAGAACCAGTCAATAAACTGTACAAAACTGAACAAAGAACCAGTCAATAAACTGTACAATACTCAATAAAGAACCAGTCAATAAATTGTACACATACTCAATAAAGAACAAGTCAATAAATTGTACACAAACTCAATAAAGAACCAGTCAATAAACTGTACAAAACTGAATAAAGAACCAGTCAATAAACTGTACAAAACTCAATAAAGAACCAGTCAATAAATTGTACACAAACTGAATAAAAAACCAGTCAATAAACTGTACAAAACTGAATAAAGAACCAGTCAATAAACTGTACAAAACTAAATAAAGAACCAGTCAATAACTATACAAAACTCAATAAAGAACCAGTCAGCAAACTGTACAAAAGTCAATAAAGAACCAGTCAATAAACTGTACAAAACTAAATAAAGAACCAGTCAATAAACTGTACAAAACTCAATAAAGAACTAGTCAATAAATTGTACACAAACTCAATAAAGAACCAGTCAATAAACTGTACACATACTCAATAAAGAAACTGTCAATAAACTGTGCAAAACTAAATAATGAAACAGTGAATAAACTGTACAAAACTAAATAAGGAAACAGTCAATAAACTGTACAAAACTAAATAAAGAACCAGTCAATAAATTGTACACAAACTAAATAAAGAAACAGTCAATAAACTGTACAATACTCAATAAAGAACCAGTCAATAAATTGTACACATACTCAATAAAGAATCAGTCAATAAACTCTACAAAACTCAATAAAGAACCAGTCAATAAACTGTACAAAACTCAGTAAAGAGCAAGTCAATAAACTGTACAAAACTCAATAAAGAAACAGTCAATAAACTGTACAAAACTCAATAAAGAAACGGTTAATAAATTGTACACATACTCAATAAAGAAACAGTCAATAAACTGTACAAACTCAATAAAGAACCAGTCAATAAACTGTACAAAACTGAATAAACTAACAGTCAGTAAACTGCACAAAACTAAATAAAGAACCAGTCAATAAACTGTATAAAACTAAATATAGAAACAGTCAATAAACTATACAAAACTCAATAAAGAAACAGTCAATAAACTGTACAAAACTAAATAAAGAAACAGTCAATAAACTGTACATAACTAAATAAAGAAACAGTCAATAATCTTTACAAAACTCAATAAAGAACCAGTCAATAAATTGTACACAAACTAAATAAAGAGACTGTCAATAAACTGTACAAAACTAAATAATGAAACAGTCAATAAACTGTACAAAACTAAATAAAGAAACTGTCAATAAACTGTGCAAAACTAAATAATGAAACAGTCAATAAACTGTACAAAACTAAATAAGGAAACAGTCAATAAACTGTACAAAACTAAATAAAGAACCAGTCAATAAATTGTACACAAACTAAATAAAGAAACAGTCAATAAACTGTACAAAACTCAATAAAGAAACAGTCAATAAACTGTACAAAACTCAATAAAGAACCTGTCAATAAACTGTACAAAACTCAATAAAGAACCAGTCAATAAACTGTACAAAACTGAATAAAGAACAAGTCAATAAACTGTACAAAGCTCAATAAAGAACCTGTGAATAAATTGTACACAAACTAAATAAAGAAACAGTCAATAAACTGTACAAAACTAAATAAAGAAACAGTCAATAACCTGTACATAACTAAATAAAGAAACAGTCAATAATCTGTACAAAACTCAATAAAGAACCAGTCAATAAATTGTACACAAACTAAATAAAGAAACTGTCAATAAACTGTGCAAAACTAAATAATGAAACAGTCAATAAACTGTACAAAACTAAATAAAGAAACAGTCAATAAACTGTACAAAACTAAATAAAGAACCAGTCAATAAATTGTACACAAACTAAATAAAGAAACAGTCAATAAACTGTACAATACTCAATTAAGAACCAGTCAATAAATTGTACACATACTCAATAAAGAACAAGTCAATAAATTGTACACAAACTCAATAAAGAACCAGTCAATAAACTGTACAAAACTCAATAAAGAACCAGTCAATAAACTGTACAAAACTCAATAAAGAACCAGTCAATAAATTGTACACAAACTGAATAAAGAACCAGTCAATAAACTGCACAAAACTGAATAAAGAACCACTCAATAAACTGTACAAAACTCAATAAAGAACCAGTCAATAAACTGTACAAAACTAAATAAAGAACCAGTCAATAAACTGTACAAAACTCCATAAAGAACTAGTCAATAAATTGTACACAAACTCAATAAAGAACCAGTCAATAAACTGTACAACACTGAATGAAGAACCATTCAATAAACTGTACAAAACTCAATAAAGAAACAGTCAATAAACTGTACAAAACTAAATAAAGAACCAGTCAATAAACTGTACAAAACTAAATAAAGAAACAGTCAATATACTGTTCAAAATTAAATAAACAAACAGTCAATAAACTGTACAAAACTCAATAAAGAATCAGTCAATAAACTCTACAAAACTCAATAAAGAACCAGTCAATAAACTGCACAAAACTCAGTAAAGAGCAAGTCAATAAACTGTACAAAACTCAATAAAGAAACAGTCAATAAACTGTACAAAACTCAATAAAGAACCAGTCAATAAACTGTACAAAACTGAATAAAGAACCAGTCAATAAACTGTACAAAACTCAATAAAGAACCTGTGAATAAATTGTACACAAATTAAATAAAGAAACAGTCAATAAACTGTACAAAACTAAATAAAGAAACAGTCAATAAACTGTACATAACTAAATAAAGAAACAGTCAATAAACTATACAAAACTCAATAAAGAACCAGTCAATAAATTGTACACAAACTAAATAAAGAAACTCTCAATAAACTGTACAAAACTAAATAATGAAACAGTCAATAAACTGTACAAAACTAAATAAAGAAACAGTCAATAAACTGTACAAAACGCAATAAAGAACCAGTCAATAAATTGTACACAAACTAAATAACGAAACAGTCAATAAACTGTACAACTCAATAAAGAACCAGTCAATAAACTGTACAAAACTCAATAAAGAACCAGTCAATAAACTGTACAAAACTGAACAAAGAACCAGTCAATAAACTGTACAAATCTAAATAAAGAACCAGTCAATAACTATACAAAACTCAATAAAGAACCTGTGAATAAATTGTACACAAACTAAATAAAGAAACAGTCAATAAACTGTACAAAAACTCAATAAAGAACCTGTCAATAAACTTTACAAAACTCAATAAAGAAGCAGTCAATAAACTGTACAAAACTGAATAAAGAACCAGTCAATAATCTGTACAAAACTCAATAAAGAACCAGTCAATAAATTGTACACAAACTAAATAAAGAAACTGTCAATAAACTGTGCAAAACTAAATAATGAAACAGTGAATAAACTGTACAAAACTAAATAAAGAAACAGTCAATAAACTGTACAAAACTAAATAAAGAACCAGTCAATAAACTGTACAAAACTGAACAAAGAACCAGTCAATAAACTGTACAATACTCAATAAAGAACCAGTCAATAAATTGTACACATACTCAATAAAGAACAAGTCAATAAATTGTACACAAACTCAATAAAGAACCAGTCAATAAACTGTACAAAACTGAATAAAGAACCAGTCAATAAACTGTACAAAACTCAATAAAGAACCAGTCAATAAATTGTACACAAACTGAATAAAAAACCAGTCAATAAACTGTACAAAACTCAATAAAGAACCAGTCAATAAACTGTACAAAACTAAATAAAGAACCAGTCAATAAACTGTACAAAACTCAATAAAGAACCAGTCAGCAAACTGTACAAAAGTCAATAAAGAACCAGTCAATAAACTGTACAAAACTAAATAAAGAACCAGTCAATAAACTGTACAAAACTCAATAAAGAACTAGTCAATAAATTGTACACAAACTCAATAAAGAACCAGTCAATAAACTGTACAACACTGAATGAAGAACCAGTCAATAAACTGTACAAAACTCAATAAAGAAACAGTCAATAAACTGTACAAAACTAAATAAAGAAACAGTCAATAAACTGTACAAAACTAAATAAAGAAACAGTCAATATACTGTTCAAAATTAAATAAACAAACAGTCAATAAACTGTACAAAACTCAATAAAGAATCAGTCAATAAACTCTACAAAACTCAATAAAGAACCAGTCAATAAACTGTACAAAACTCAGTAAAGAGCAAGTCAATAAACTGTACAAAACTCAATAAAGAAACAGTCAATAAACTGTACAAAACTCAATAAAGAAACGGTTAATAAATTGTACACATACTCAATAAAGAACCAGTCAATAAATTGTACACAAACTGAATAAAAAACCAGTCAATAAACTGTACAAAACTGAATAAAGAACCAGTCAATAAACTGTACAAAACTTAATGAAGAACCAGTCAATAAACTGTACAAAACTAAATAAAGAACCAGTCAATAAACTGTACAAAACTCAATAAAGAACTAGTCAATAAATTGTACACAAACTCAATAAAGAACCAGTCAATAAACTGTACAACACTGAATGAAGAACCATTCAATAAACTGTACAAAACTCAATAAAGAAACAGTCAATAAACTGTACAAAACTAAATAAAGAACCAGTCAATAAACTGTACAAAACTAAATAAAGAAACAGTCAATATACTGTTCAAAATTAAATAAACAAACAGTCAATAAACTGTACAAAACTCAATAAAGAATCAGTCAATAAACTCTACAAAACTCAATAAAGAACCAGTCAATAAACTGTACAAAACTCAGTAAAGAGCAAGTCAATAAACTGTACAAAACTCAATAAAGAAACAGTCAATAAACTGTACAAAACTAAATAAAGAACCAGTCAATAAACTGTACAAAACTCAATAAAGAAACAGTCAATAAACTGTACAAAACTAAATAAAGAACCAGTCAATAAACAGTACAAAACTAAATAAAGAAACAGTCAATAAACTGTACAAAATTAAATAAACAAACAGTCAATAAACTGTACAAAACTCAATAAAGAATCAGTCAATAAACTTTACAAAACTCAATAAAGAACCAGTCAATAAACTGTACAAAACTGAACAAAGAACCAGTCAATAAACTTTACAAAACTCAATAAAGAACCAGTCAATAAACTGTACAAAACTCAATAAAAACCAGTCAATAAACTTCACAAAACTAAATAAAGAAAGAGTCAATATACTGTTCAAAATTAAATAAACAAACAGTCAATAAACTCTACAAAACTCAATAAAGAACCAGTCAATAAACTGTACAAAACTCAATAAAGAACAAGTCAATAAACTGTACAAAACTCAATAAAGAAACAGTGAATAAACTACAAAACTCAATAAAGAAACGGTTAATAAATTGTACACATACTCAGTAAAGAAACAGTCAATAAACTGTACAAAACTCAATAAAGAAACAGTCAATAAACTGTACAAAAACTCAATAAAGAACCTGTCAATAAACTTTACAAAACTCAATAAAGAACCAGTCAATAAACTGTACAAAACTGAATAAAGAACCAGTCAATAAACTGTACAAAACTCAATAAAGAACCTGTGAATAAATTGTACACAAACTAAATAAAGAAACAGTCAATAAACTGTACAAAACTAAATAAAGAACCAGTCAATAAACTGTACATAACTAAATAAAGAAAGAGTCAATAATCTGTACAAAACTCAATAAAGAACCAGTCAATAAATTGTACACAAACTAAATAAAGAAACTGTCAATAAACTGTGCAAAACTAAATAATGAAACAGTCAATAAACTGTACAAAACTAAATAAGGAAACAGTCAATAAACTGTACAAAACTAAATAAAGAAACGGTTAATAAATTGTACACATACTCAATAAAGAAACAGTCAATAAACTGTACAAAACGCAATAAAGAACCATTTAATAAACTGTACAAAACTGAATAAACTAACAGTCAATAAACGGCACAAAACTAAATAAGGAACCAGTCAAAAAACTGTACAAAACTAAATATAGAAACAGTCAATAAACTATACAAAACTCAATAAAGAAACAGTCAATAAACTGTACAAAAACTCAATAAAGAACCCGTCAATAAACTTTACAAAACTCAATATAGAACCAGTCAATAAACTGTACAAAACTGAATAAAGAACCAGTCAATAAACTGTACAAAACCTTAATAAAGAACCTGTGAATAAATTGTACCCAAACTAAATAAAGAAACAGTCAATAAACTGTACATAACTAAATAAAGAAACAGTCAATAATCTGTACAAAACTCAATAAAGAACCAGTCAATAAATTGTACACAAACTAAATAAAGAAACTGTCAATAAACTGTGCAAAACTAAATAAACAAACAGTCAATAATCTGTACAAAACTCAATAAAGAACCAGTCAATAAATTGTACACAAACTAAATAAAGAAACTGTCAATAAACTGTGCAAAACTAAATAATGAAACAGTCAATAAACTGTACAAAACTAAATAAAGAAACAGTCAATAAACTGTACAACACTAAATAAAGAACCAGTCAATAAACTGTACAAAACTGAACAAAGAACCAGTCAATAAACTGTACAATACTCAATAAAGAACCAGTCAATAAATTGTACACATACTCAATAAAGAAAGAGTCAATAATCTGTACAAAACTCAATAAAGAACCAGTCAATAAATTGTACACAAACTAAATAAAGAAACTGTCAATAAACTGTGCAAAACTAACTAATGAAACAGTCAATAAACTGTACAAAACTAAATAAGGAAACAGTCAATAAACTGTACAAAACTAAATAAAGAACCAGTCAATAAATTGTACACAAACTAAATAAAGAAACAGTCAATAAACTGTACAATACTCAATAAAGAACCAGTCAATAAATTGTACACATACTCAATAAAGAACAAATCAATAAATTGTACACAAACTCAATAAAGAACCAGTCAATAAACTGTACAAAACTGAATAAAGAACCAGTCAATAAACTGTACAAAACTCAATAAAGAACCAGTCAATAAATTGTACACAAACTGAAAAAAAAACAGTCAATAAACTCTACAAAACTGAATAAAGAACCAGTCAATAAACTGTACAAAACTCAATAAAGAACCAGTCAATAAACTGTACAAAACTAAATAAAGAACCAGTCAATAAACTGTACAAAACTCAATAAAGAACTAGTCAATAAATTGTACACAAACTCAATAAAGAACCAGTCAATAAACTGTACAACACTGAATGAAGAACCAGTCAATAAACTGTACAAAACTCAATAAAGAAACAGTCAATAAACTGTACAAAACTAAATAAAGAACCAGTCAATAAACTGTACAAAACTAAATAAAGAAACAGTCAATATACTGTTCAAAATTAAATAAACAGTCAATAAACTGTACAAAACTCAGTAAAGAATCAGTCAATAAACTCTACAAAACTCAATAAAGAACCAGTCAATAAACTGTACAAAACTCAGTAAAGAGCAAGTCAATAAACTGTACAAAACTCAATAAAGAAACAGTCAATAAACTGTACAAAACTCAATAAAAAAACGGTTAATAAATTGTACACATACTCAATAAAGAAACAGTCAATAAACTGTACAAAACGCAATAAAGAACCAGTCAATAAACTGTACAAAACTGAATAAACTAACAGTCAATAAACGGCCCAAAACTAAATAAGGAACCAGTCAAAAAACTGTACAAAACTAAATATAGAAACAGTCAATAAACTATACAAAACTCAATAAAGAAACAGTCAATAAACTGTACAAAAACTCAATAAAGAACCCGTCAATAAACTTTACAAAACTCAATATAGAACCAGTCAATAAACTGTACAAAACTGAATAAAGAACCAGTAAATAAACTGTACAAAACTCAATAAAGAACCTGTGAATAAATTGTACCCAAACTAAATAAAGAAACAGTCAATAAACTGTACAAAACTAAATAAAGAAACAGTCAATAAACTGTACATAACTAAATAAAGAAACAGTCAATAATCTGTACAAAACTCAATAAAGAACCAGTCAATAAATTGTACATAACTAAATAAAGAAACTGTCAATAAACTGTGCAAAACTAAATAAAGAAACAGTCAATAATCTGTACAAAACTCAATAAAGAACCAGTCAATAAATTGTACACAAACTAAATAAAGAAACTGTCAATAAACTGTGCAAAACTAAATAATGAAACAGTCAATAAACTGTACAAAACTCAATAAAGAAACAGTCAATAAACTGTACAAAACTCAATAAAGAACCAGTCAATAAACTGTACAAAACTGAACAAAGAACCAGTCAATAAACTGTACAATACTCAATAAAGAACCAGTCAATAAATTGTACACATACTCAATAAAGAACAAGTCAATAAATTGTACACAAACTCAATAAAGAACCAGTCAATAAACTGTACAAAACTGAATAAAGAACCAGTCAGTAAACTGTACAAAACTCAATAAAGAACCAGTCAATAAATTGTACACAAACTGAATAAAAAACCAGTCAATAAACTGTACAAAACTGAATAAAGAACCAGTCAATAAACTGTACAAAACTAAATAAAGAACCAGTCAATAACTATACAAAACTCAATAAAGAACCAGTCAACAAACTGTACAAAAGTCAATAAAGAACCAGTCAATAAACTGTACAAAACTAAATTAAGAACCAGTCACTAAACTGTACAAAACTCAATAAAGAACTAGTCAATAAATTGTACACAAACTCAATAAAGAACCAGTCAATAAACTGTACAACACTGAATGAAGAACCAGTCAATAAACTGTACAAAACTCAATAAAGAAACAGTCAATAAACTGTACAAAACTAAATAAAGAACCAGTCAATAAACTGTACAAAACTAAATAAAGAAACAGTCAATATACTGTTCAAAATTAAATAAACAAATAGTCAATAAACTGTACAAAACTCAATAAAGAATCAGTCAATAAATTGTACACATACTCAATAAAGAACAAATCAATAAATTGTACACAAACTCAATAAAGAACCAGTCTATAAACTGTACAAAACTGAATAAAGAACCAGTCAATAAACTGTACAAAACTCAATAAAGAACCAGTCAATAAATTGTACACAAACTGAAAAAAAAACAGTCAATAAACTCTACAAAACTGAATAAAGAACCAGTCAATAAACTGTACAAAACTCAATAAAGAACCAGTCAATAAACTGTACAAAACTAAATAAAGAACCAGTCAATAAACTGTACAAAACTCAATAAAGAACTAGTCAATAAATTGTACACAAACTCAATAAAGAACCAGTCAATAAACTGTACAACACTGAATGAAGAACCAGTCAATAAACTGTACAAAACTCAATAAAGAAACAGTCAATAAACTGTACAAAACTAAATAAAGAACCAGTCAATAAACTGTACAAAACTAAATAAAGAAACAGTCAATATACTGTTCAAAATTAAATAAACAGTCAATAAACTGTACAAAACTCAGTAAAGAATCAGTCAATAAACTCTACAAAACTCAATAAAGAACCAGTCAATAAACTGTACAAAACTCAGTAAAGAGCAAGTCAATAAACTGTACAAAACTCAATAAAGAAACAGTCAATAAACTGTACAAAACTCAATAAAAAAACGATTAATAAATTGTACACATACTCAATAAAGAAACAGTCAATAAACTGTACAAAACGCAATAAAGAACCAGTCAATAAACTGTACAAAACTGAATAAACTAACAGTCAATAAACGGCACAAAACTAAATAAGGAACCAGTCAAAAAACTGTACAAAACTAAATATAGAAACAGTCAATAAACTATACAAAACTCAATAAAGAAACAGTCAATAAACTGTACAAAAACTCAATAAAGAACCCGTCAATAAACTTTACAAAACTCAATATAGAACCAGTCAATAAACTGTACAAAACTCAATAAAGAACCAGTCAATAAACTGTACAAAACTCAATAAAGAACCTGTGAATAAATTGTACCCAAACTAAATAAAGAAACAGTCAATAAACTGTACAAAACTAAATAAAGAAACAGTCAATAAACTGTACATAACTAAATAAAGAAACAGTCAATAATCTGTACAAAACTCAATAAAGAACCAGTCAATAAATTGTACACAAACTAAATAAAGAAACTGTCAATAAACTGTGCAAAACTAAATAAAGAAACAGTCAATAATCTGTACAAAACTCAATAAAGAACCAGTCAATAAATTGTACACAAACTAAATAAAGAAACTGTCAATAAACTGTGCAAAACTAAATAATGAAACAGTCAATAAACTGTACAAAACTCAATAAAGAAACAGTCAATAAACTGTACAAAACTAAATAAAGAACCAGTCAATAAACTGTACAAAACTGAACAAAGAACCAGTCAATAAACTGTACAATACTCAATAAAGAACCAGTCAATAAATTGTACACATACTCAATAAAGAACAAGTCAATAAATTGTACACAAACTCAATAAAGAACTAGTCAATAAACTGTACAAAACTGAATAAAGAACCAGTCAGTAAACTGTACAAAACTCAATAAAGAACCAGTCAATAAATTGTACACAAACTGAATAAAAAACCAGTCAATAAACTGTACAAAACTGAATAAAGAACCAGTCAATAAACTGTACAAAACTAAATAAAGAACCAGTCAATAACTATACAAAACTCAATAAAGAACCAGTCAACAAACTGTACAAAAGTCAATAAAGAACCAGTCAATAAACTGTACAAAACTAAATTAAGAACCAGTCAATAAACTGTACAAAACTCAATAAAGAACTAGTCAATAAATTGTACACAAACTCAATAAAGAACCAGTCAATAAACTGTACAACACTGAATGAAGAACCAGTCAATAAACTGTACAAAACTCAATAAAGAAACAGTCAATAAACTGTACAAAACTAAATAAAGAACCAGTCAATAAACTGTACAAAACTAAATAAAGAAACAGTCAATATACTGTTCAAAATTAAATAAACAAATAGTCAATAAACTGTACAAAACTCAATAAAGAATCAGTCAATAAACTCTACAAAACTCAATAAAGAACCAGTCAATAAACTGTACAAAACTCAGTAAAGAGCAAGTCAATAAACTGTACAAAACTCAATAAAGAAACAGTCAATAAACTGTACAAAACTCAATAAAGAAACGGTTAATAAATTGTACACATACTCAATAAAGAACCAGTCAATAAATTGTACACAAACTGAATAAAAAACCAGTCAATAAACTGTACAAAACTGAATAAAGAACCAGTCAATAAACTGTACAAAACTTAATAAAGAACCAGTCAATAAACTGTACAAAACTAAATAAAGAACCAGTCAATAAACTGTACAAAACTCAATAAAGAACTAGTCAATAAATTGTACACAAACTCAATAAAGAACCAGTCAATAAACTGTACAACACTGAATGAAGAACCATTCAATAAACTGTACAAAACTCAATAAAGAAACAGTCAATAAACTGTACAAAACTAAATAAAGAACCAGTCAATAAACTGTACAAAACTAAATAAAGAAACAGTCAATATACTGTTCAAAATTAAATAAACAAACAGTCAATAAACTGTACAAAACTCAATAAAGAATCAGTCAATAAACTCTACAAAACTCAATAAAGAACCAGTCAATAAACTGTACAAAACTCAGTAAAGAGCAAGTCAATAAACTGTACAAAACTCAATAAAGAAACAGTCAATAAACTGTACAAAACTAAATAAAGAACCAGTCAATAAACTGTACAAAACTCAATAAAGAAACAGTCAATAAACTGTACAAAACTAAATAAAGAACCAGTCAATAAACAGTACAAAACTAAATAAAGAAACAGTCAATAAACTGTACAAAATTAAATAAACAAACAGTCAATAAACTGTACAAAACTCAATAAAGAATCAGTCAATAAACTTTACAAAACTCAATAAAGAACCAGTCAATAAACTGTACAAAACTGAACAAAGAACCAGTCAATAAACTTTACAAAACTCAATAAAGAACCAGTCAATAAACTGTACAAAACTCAATAAAAACCAGTCAATAAACTGTACAAAACTAAATAAAGAAAGAGTCAATATACTGTTCAAAATTAAATAAACAAACAGTCAATAAACTCTACAAAACTCAATAAAGAACCAGTCAATAAACTGTACAAAACTCAATAAAGAACAAGTCAATAAACTGTACAAAACTCAATAAAGAAACAGTGAATAAACTACAAAACTCAATAAAGAAACGGTTAATAAATTGTACACATACTCAGTAAAGAAACAGTCAATAAACTGTACAAAACTCAATAAAGAAACAGTCAATAAACTGTACAAAAACTCAATAAAGAACCTGTCAATAAACTTTACAAAACTCAATAAAGAACCAGTCAATAAACTGTACAAAACTGAATAAAGAACCAGTCAATAAACTGTACAAAACTCAATAAAGAACCTGTGAATAAATTGTACACAAACTAAATAAAGAAACAGTCAATAAACTGTACAAAACTAAATAAAGAAACAGTCAATAAACTGTACATAACTAAATAAAGAAAGAGTCAATAATCTGTACAAAACTCAATAAAGAACCAGTCAATAAATTGTACACAAACTAAATAAAGAAACTGTCAATAAACTGTGCAAAACTAAATAATGAAACAGCCAATAAACTGTACAAAACTAAATAGGAAACAGTCAATAAACTGTACAAAACTAAATAAAGAACCAGTCAATAAATTGTACACAAACTAAATAAAGAAACAGTCAATAAACTGTACAATACTCAATAAAGAACCAGTCAATAAATTGTACACATACTCAATAAAGAACAAGTCAATAAATTGTACACAAACTCAATAAAGAACCAGTCAATAAACTGTACAAAACTGAATAAAGAACCAGTCAATAAAATGTACAAAACTCAATAAAGAACCAGTCAATAAATTGTACACAAACTGAAAAAAAAAGTCAATAAACTCTACAAAACTGAATAAAGAACCAGTCAATAAACTGTACAAAACTCAATAAAGAACCAGTCAATAAACTGTACAAAACTAAATAAAGAACCAGTCAATAAACTGTACAAAACTCAATAAAGAACTAGTCAATAAATTGTACACAAACTCAATAAAGAACCAGTCAATAAACTGTACAACACTGAATGAAGAACCAGTCAATAAACTGTACAAAACTCAATAAAGAAACAGTCAATAAACTGTACAAAACTAAATAAAGAACCAGTCAATAAACTGTACAAAACTAAATAAAGAAACAGTCAATATACTGTTCAAAATTAAATAAACAGTCAATAAACTGTACAAAACTCAATAAAGAATCAGTCAATAAACTCTACAAAACTCAATAAAGAACCAGTCAATAAACTGTACAAAACTCAGTAAAGAGCAAGTCAATAAACTGTACAAAACTCAATAAAGAAACAGTCAATAAACTGTACAAAACTCAATAAAGAAACGGTTAATAAATTGTACACATACTCAATAAAGAAACAGTCAATAAACTGTACAAAACGCAATAAAGAACCAGTCAATAAACTGTACAAAACTGAATAAACTAACAGTCAATAAACGGCACAAAACTAAATAAGGAACCAGTCAAAAAACTGTACAAAACTAAATATAGAAACAGTCAATAAACTATACAAAACTCAATAAAGAAACAGTCAATAAACTGTACAAAAACTCAATAAAGAACCCGTCAATAAACTTTACAAAACTCAATATAGAACCAGTCAATAAACTGTACACAACTGAATAAAGAACCAGTCAACAAACTGTACAAAACTCAATAAAGAACCTGTGAATAAATTGTACCCAAACTAAATAAAGAAACAGTCAATAAACTGTACAAAACTAAATAAAGAAACAGTCAATAAACTGTACATAACTAAATAAAGAAACAGTCAATAATCTTTACAAAACTCAATAAAGAACCAGTCAATAAATTGTACACAAACTAAATAAAGAAACTGTCAATAAACTGTACAAAACTAAATAATGAAACAGTCAATAAACTGTACAAAACTAAATAAAGAACCAGTCAATAAACTGTACAAAACTAAATATAGAACCAGTCAATAAATTGTACACAAACTAAATAACGAAACAGTCAATAAACTGTACAACTCAATAAAGAACCAGTCAATAAACTGTACAAAACTCAATAAAGAACCAGTCAATAAACTGTACAAAACTGAACAAAGAACCAGTCAATAAACTGTACAAAACTAAATAAAGAACCAGTCAATAACTATACAAAACTCAATAAAGAACCAGTCAATAACTATACAAAACTCAATAAAGAACCTGTGAATAAATTGTACACAAACTAAATAAAGAAACAGTCAATAAACAGTACAAAACTAAAAAAGAAACGGTTAATAAATTGTACACATACTCAGTAAAGAAACAGTCAATAAACTGTACAAAACTCAATAAAGAAACAGTCAATAAACTGTACAAAAACTCAATAAAGAACCTGTCAATAAACTTTACAAAACTCAATAAAGAACCAGTCAATAAACTGTACAAAACTGAATAAAGAACCAGTCAATAAACTGTACAAAACTCAATAAAGAACATGTGAATAAATTGTACACAAACTAAATAAAGAAACAGTCAATAAACTGTACAAAACTAAATAAAGAAACCGTCAATAAACTGTACATAACTAAATAAAGAAACAGTCAATAATCTGTACAAAACTCAATAAAGAACCAGTCAATAAATTGTACACAAACTAAATAAAGAAACTGTCAATAAACTGTGCAAAACTAAATAATGAAACAGTCAATAAACTGTACAAAACTAAATAAAGAAACAGTCAATAAACTGTACAAAACTAAATAAAGAACCAGTCAATAAATTGTACACAAACTAAATAAAGAAACAGTCAATAAACTGTACAATACTCAATAAAGAACCAGTCAATAAATTGTACACATACTCAATAAAGAACAAGTCAATAAATTGTACACAAACTCAATAAAGAACCAGTCAATAAATTGTACAAAACTGAATAAAGAACCAGTCAATAAACTGTACAAAACTCAATAAAGAACCAGTCAATAAATTGTACACAAACTGAATAAAAAACCAGTCAATAAACTGTACAAAACTGAATAAAGAACCAGTCAATAAACTGTACAAAACTCAATAAAGAACCAGTCAATAAACTGTACAAAACTAAATAAAGAACCAGTCAATAAACTGTACAAAACTCAATAAAGAACTAGTCAATAAATTGTACACAAACTCAATAAAGAACCAGTCAATAAACTGTACAACACTGAATGAAGAACCATTCAATAAACTGTACAAAACTCAATAAAGAAACAGTCAATAAACTGTACAAAACTAAATAAAGAACCAGTCAATAAACTGTACAAAACTAAATAAAGAAACAGTCAATATACTGTTCAAAATTAAATAAACAAACAGTCAATAAACTGTACAAAACTCAATAAAGAATCAGTCAATAAACTCTACAAAACTCAATAAAGAACCAGTCAATAAACTGTACAAAACTCAGTAAAGAGCAAGTCAATAAACTGTACAAAACTCAATAAAGAAACAGTCAATAAACTGAACAAAACTCAATAAAGAACCAGTCAATAAACTGTACAAAACTGAATAAAGAACCAGTCAATAAACTGTACAAAACTCAATAAAGAACCTGTGAATAAATTGTACACAAACTAAATAAAGAAACAGTCAATAAACTGTACAAAACTAAATAAAGAAACAGTCAATAAACTGTACATAACTAAATAAAGAAACAGTCAATAAACTATACAAAACTCAATAAAGAACCAGTCAATAAATTGTACACAAACTAAATAAAGAAACTGTCAATAAACTGTACAAAACTAAATAATGAAACAGTCAATAAACTGTACAAAACTAAATAAAGAAACAGTCAATAAACTGTACAAAACGCAATAAAGAACCAGTCAATAAATTGTACACAAACTAAATAACGAAACAGTCAATAAACTGTACAACTCAATAAAGAACCAGTCAATAAACTGTACAAAACTCAATAAAGAACCAGTCAATAAACTGTACAAAACTGAACAAAGAACCAGTCAATAAACTGTACAAAACTAAGTAAAGAACCAGTCAATAACTATACAAAACTCAATAAAGAACCTGTGAATAAATTGTACACAAACTAAATAAAGAAACAGTCAATAAACTGTACAAAACTAAATAAAGAAACGGTTAATAAATTGTACACATACTCAGTAAAGAAACAGTCAATAAACTGTACAAAACTCAATAAAGAAACAGTCAATAAACTGTACAAAAACTCAATAAAGAACCTGTCAATAAACTTAACAAAACTCAATAAAGAACCAGTCAATAAACTGTACAAAACTGAATAAAGAACCAGTCAATAAACTGTACAAAACTCAATAAAGAACCTGTGAATAAATTGTACACAAACTAAATAAAGAAACAGTCAATAAACTGTACAAAACTCAATAAAGAACCAGTCAATAAACTGTACAAAACTGAATAAACTAACAGTCAATAAACTGTACAAAACTAAATAAAGAACCAGTCAAAAAACTGTACAAAACTAAATAAAGAAACAGTCAATAAACTGTACAAAACTCAATAAAGAAACAGTCAATAAACTGTACAAAAACTCAATAAAGAACCTGTCAATAAACTTTACAAAACTCAATAAAGAACCAGTCAATAAACTGTACAAAACTGAATAAAGAACCATTCAATAAACTGTACAAAACTCAATAAAGAACCAGTCAATAAACTGTACAAAACTCAATAAAGAACCAGTCAATAAACTGTACAAAACTGAACAAAGAACCAGTCAATAAACTGTACAATACTCAATAAAGAACCAGTCAATAAATTGTACACATACTCAATAAAGAACAAGTCAATAAATTGTACACAAACTCAATAAAGAACCAGTCAATAAACTGTACAAAACTGAATAAAGAACCAGTCAATAAACTGTACAAAACTCAATAAAGAACCAGTCAATAAATTGTACACAAACTGAATAAAAAACCAGTCAATAAACTGTACAAAACTGAATAAAGAATCAGTCAATAAACTGTACAAAACTCAATAAAGAACCAGTCAATAAACTGTACAAAACTGAATAAACTAACAGTCAATAAACTGTACAAAACTAAATAAAGAACCAGTCAAAAAACTGTACAAAACTAAATATAGAAACAGTCAATAAACTGTACAAAACTCAATAAAGAAACAGTCAATAAACTGTACAAAAACTCAATAAAGAACCTGTCAATAAACTTTACAAAACTCAATAAAGAACCAGTCAATAAACTGTACAAAACTGAATAAAGAACCATTCAATAAACTGTACAAAACTCAATAAAGAACCAGTCAATAAACTGTACAAAACTCAATAAAGAACCAGTCAATAAACTGTACAAAACTGAACAAAGAACCAGTCAATAAACTGTACAATACTCAATAAAGAACCAGTCAATAAATTGTACACATACTCAATAAAGAACAAGTCAATAAATTGTACACAAACTCAATAAAGAACCAGTCAATAAACTGTACAAAACTGAATAAAGAACCAGTCAATAAACTGTACAAAACTCAATAAAGAACCAGTCAATAAATTGTACACAAACTGAATAAAAAACCAGTCAATAAACTGTACAAAACTGAATAAAGAATCAGTCAATAAACTGTACAAAACTCAATAAAGAACCAGTCAATAAACTGTACAAAACTAAATAAAGAACCAGTCAATAAACTGTACAAAACTCAATAAAGAACTAGTCAATAAATTGTACACAAACTCAATAAAGAACCAGTCAATAAACTGTACAACACTGAATGAAGAACCAGTCAATAAACTGTACAAAACTCAATAAAGAAACAGTCAATAAACTGTACCAAACTAAATAAAGAACCAGTCAATAAACTGTACAAAACTAAATAAAGAAACAGTCAATATACTGTTCAAAATTAAATAAACAAACAGTCAATAAACTGTAAAAAACTCAATAAAGAATCAGACAATAAACTCTACAAAACTCAATAAAGAACCAGTCAATAAACTGTACAAAACTCAGTAAAGAGCAAGTCAATAAACTGTACAAAACTCAATAAAGAAACAGTCAATAAACTGTACAAAACTCAATAAAGAAACGGTTAATAAATTGTACACATACTCAACAAAGAAACAGTCAATAAACTGTACAAAACTCAATAAAGAACCAGTCAATAAACTGTACAAAACTGAATAAACTAACAGTCAATAAACTGTACAAAACTAAATAAAGAACCAGTCAAAAAACTGTACAAAACTAAATATAGAAACAGTCAATAAACTGTACAAAACTCAATAAAGAAACAGTCAATAAACTGTACAAAAACTCAATTAAGAACTTGTCAATAAACTTTACAAAACTCAATAAAGAACCAGTCAATAAACTGTACAAAACTGAATAAAGAACCATTCAATAAACTGTACAAAACTCAATAAAGAACCAGTCAATAAACTGTACAAAACTCAATAAAGAACCTGTGAATAAATTGTACACAAACTAAATAAAGAAACAGTCAATAAACTGTACAAAACAAAATAAAGATACAGTCAATAAATTGTACACAAACTAAATAAAGAACCAGAAAATAAACTTAACAAAACGCAATAAAGAACCAGTCAATAAACTGTACAAAACTGAATAAAGAGCCAGTCAATAAACTGTACAAAACTCAATAAAGAACCAGTCAATAAATTGTACACAACTCAATAAAGAACCAGTCAATAAACTGTACAAAACTAAATAAAGAACCAGTCAATAAATCATACACAAACTCAATAAGGAACTAGTCAATAAACAGTACAAAACTTAATAAGGAACCAGTCAATAAACTGTACAAAACTCAAAAAAGAACCTGTCAATAAACTGTACAAAACTGAACAAAGAACCAGTCAATAAACTGTACAAAACTCTATAAAGAACCAGTCAATAAACATTACAAAACTGAATAAAGAACCAGTCAATAAACTTTACCAAACTGAATAAAGAACCAGTCAATAAACATAACAAAACTGAATAAAAAACCAGTCAATAAACTGTACAAAACTCAATAAAGAACCAGTCAATAAATTGTACAAAACTCAATAAAGAACCAGTCAATAAACATTACAAAACTAAATAAAGAACCAGTCAATAAACTGTACAAAACTGAATAAAGAGCCAGTCAATAAACTGTACAAAACTCAATAAAGAACCAGTCAATAAATTGTACACAACTCAATAAAGAACCAGTCAATAAACTGTACAAAACTAAATAAAGAACCAGTCAATAAATCATACACAAACTCAATAAGGAACTAGTCAATAAACAGTACAAAACTTAATAAGGAACCAGTCAATAAACTGTACAAAACTCAAAAAAGAACCTGTCAATAAACTGTACAAAACTGAACAAAGAACCAGTCAATAAACTGTACAAAACTCTATAAAGAACCAGTCAATAAACATTACAAAACTGAATAAAGAACCAGTCAATAAACTTTACCAAACTGAATAAAGAACCAGTCAATAAACATAACAAAACTGAATAAAAAACCAGTCAATAAACTGTACAAAACTCAATAAAGAACCAGTCAATAAATTGTACAAAACTCAATAAAGAACCAGTCAATAAACATTACAAAACTAAATAAAGAACCAGTCAATAAACATTACAAAACTGAATAAAAAACCAGTCAATAAACTGTACAAAACTGAATAAAGAACCAGTCAATAAACTGTACAAACCTGAATAAAGAAACAGTCAATAAACTGTACAAAACTAAATAAAGAACCAGTCAATAAATGGTACACAAACTAAATAAAGAAACAGTCAATAAACTGTACAAAATTAACTAAAGAACCAGTCAATAAATGTACACAATCTCAATAGAGAACCAGTCACTAAACTGTACAAAACTAAATAAAGAACCAGTCAATAAATGTACACAATCTCAATAAAGAACCAGTCAATAAATTGTACAAAACTTAATAAAGAACCAGTCAATAAACTGTACAAAACTCAATATAGAACCAGTCAATAAACATTACAAAACTGAATAAAGAACCAGTCAATAAACTGTACAAAACTCAATAAAGAACCAGTCATAAAACTGTACAAAACTAAATAAAGAAACAGTCAATAAACAGTACAAAACTAAATAAAGACACAGTCAATAAACTATACAAAACTAAATAAAGAACCAGTCAATAAATTGTACACAAACTATATAAAGAAACAGTCAATAAACTGTACAAAACTCAATAAAGAACCAGACAATAAACTTAACAAAACTCAATAAAGAACCAGTCAATAAACTGTACAAAACTGAATAAAGAACCAGTCAATAAACTGTACAAAACTGAATAAAGAACCAGTCAATAAACTGTACAAAACTGAATAAAGAAACAGTCAATAAACTGTACAAAATTAACTAAAGAACCAGTCAATAAATGTACACAATCTCAATAGAGAACCAGTCACTAAACTGTACAAAACTAAATAAAGAACCAGTCAATAAATGTACACAATCTCAATAAAGAACCAGTCAATAAATTGTACAAAACAGAATAAAGAACCAGTCAATAAACTGTACAAAACTCAATAAAGAACCAGTCAATAAATTGTACACAAACTCTATAAAGAACCAGTCAATAAACTGTACAAAACTGAATAAAGAACCAGTCAATAAACTGTACAAAACTGAATAAAGAACCAGTCAATAAATTGTACAAAACTAAATAAAGAACCAGTCAATAAACTGTACAAAACTCAATATAGAACCAGTCAATAAACATTACAAAACTGAATAAAGAACCAGTCAATAAACTGTACAAAACTCAATAAAGAACCAGTCATAAAACTGTACAAAACTAAATAAAGAAACAGTCAATAAACAGTACAAAACTAAATAAAGACACAGTCAATAAACTATACAAAACTAAATAAAGAACCAGTCAATAAATCATACACAAACTCAATAAGGAACTAGTCAATAAACAGTACAAAACTTAATAAGGAACCAGTCAATAAACTGTACAAAACTCAAAAAAGAACCTGTCAATAAACTGTACAAAACTGAACAAAGAACCAGTCAATAAACTGTACAAAACTCTATAAAGAACCAGTCAATAAACATTACAAAACTGAATAAAGAACCAGTCAATAAACTTTACCAAACTGAATAAAGAACCAGTCAATAAACATAACAAAACTGAATAAAAAACCAGTCAATAAACTGTACAAAACTCAATAAAGAACCAGTCAATAAATTGTACAAAACTCAATAAAGAACCAGTCAATAAACATTACAAAACTAAATAAAGAACCAGTCAATAAACATTACAAAACTGAATAAAGAACCAGTCAATAAACTGTACAAAACTGAATAAAGAACCAGTCAATAAACTGTACAAACCTGAATAAAGAAACAGTCAATAAACTGTACAAAACTAAATAAAGAACCAGTCAATAAATGGTACACAAACTAAATAAAGAAACAGTCAATAAACTGTACAAAATTAACTAAAGAACCAGTCAATAAATGTACACAATCTCAATAGAGAACCAGTCACTAAACTGTACAAAACTAAATAAAGAACCAGTCAATAAATGTACACAATCTCAATAAAGAACCAGTCAATAAATTGTACAAAACTTAATAAAGAACCAGTCAATAAACTGTACAAAACTCAATATAGAACCAGTCAATAAACATTACAAAACTGAATAAAGAACCAGTCAATAAACTGTACAAAACTCAATAAAGAACCAGTCATAAAACTGTACAAAACTAAATAAAGAAACAGTCAATAAACAGTACAAAACTAAATAAAGACACAGTCAATAAACTATACAAAACTAAATAAAGAACCAGTCAATAAATTGTACACAAACTATATAAAGAAACAGTCAATAAACTGTACAAAACTCAATAAAGAACCAGACAATAAACTTAACAAAACTCAATAAAGAACCAGTCAATAAACTGTACAAAACTGAATAAAGAGCCAGTCAATAAACTGTACAAAACTGAATAAAGAACCAGTCAATAAACTGTACAAAACTGAATAAAGAAACAGTCAATAAACTGTACAAAATTAACTAAATAACCAGTCAATAAATGTACACAATCTCAATAGAGAACCAGTCACTAAACTGTACAAAACTAAATAAAGAACCAGTCAATAAATGTACACAATCTCAATAAAGAACCAGTCAATAAATTGTACAAAACAGAATAAAGAACCAGTCAATAAACTGTACAAAACTCAATAAAGAACCAGTCAATAAATTGTACACAAACTCTATAAAGAACCAGTCAATAAACTGTACAAAACTGAATAAAGAACCAGTCAATAAACTGTACAAAACTGAATAAAGAACCAGTCAATAAATTGTACAAAACTAAATAAAGAACCAGTCAATAAACTGTACAAAACTCAATATAGAACCAGTCAATAAACATTACAAAACTGAATAAAGAACCAGTCAATAAACTGTACAAAACTCAATAAAGAACCAGTCATAAAACTGTACAAAACTAAATAAAGAAACAGTCAATAAACAGTACAAAACTAAATAAAGACACAGTCAATAAACTATACAAAACTAAATAAAGAACCAGTCAATAAATTGTACACAAACTATATAAAGAAACAGTCAATAACTGTACAAAACTAAATAAAGAAACAGTCAATAAACTGTACAAAACTCAATAAAGAACCAGACAATAAACTTAACAAAACTTAATAAAGAACCAGTCAATAAACTGTACAAAACTGAATAAAGAGCCAGTCAATAAACTGTACAAAACTCAATAAAGAACCAGTCAATAAATTGTACACAAACTCAATAAAGAACCAGTCAATAAACTGTACAAAACTAAATAAAGAACCAGTCAATAAATCATACACAAACTCAATAAGGAACCAGTCAATAAACAGTACAAAACTTAATAAGGAACCAGTCAATAAACTGTACAAAACTCAAAAAAGAACCTGTCAATAAACTGTACAAAACTGAACAAAGAACCAGTCAATATACTGTACAAAACTCAATAAAGAACCAGTCAATAAACATTACAAAACTGAATAAAGAACCAGTCAATAAACTTTACCAAACTGAATAAAGAACCAGTCAATAAACATAAAAAAACTGAATAAAAAACCAGTCAATAAACTGTACAAAACTCAATAAAGAACCAGTCAATAAACTGTACAAAACTGAACAAAGAACCAGTCAATATGCTGTACAAAACTGAACATAGAACCAGTCAATAAACTGTACAAAACTCAATAAAGAACCAGTAAATAAATTGTACAGAACTGAACAAAGAACCAGTCAATAAACTGTACAAAACTGAATAAAGAACCGGTCAATAAACATAACAAAACTGAATAAAGAAACAGTCAATAAACTGTAAAAAACTCAATAAAGAACCAGTCAATAAACTGTACAAAACTGAACAAAGAACCAGTCAATAAGCTGTACAAAACTGAACATAAAACCAGTCAATAAACTGTACAAAACTCAATAAAGAACCAGTCAATAAATTGTACAAAACTCAATAATGAACCAGTCAATAAACTGTACAAAACTGAATAAAGAACCAGTCAATAAACTTTAGAAACTCAATAAAGAACCAGTCAATAAACTGTACAAAACTCAATAAAGAACCAGTCAATAAACTGTACAAAACTCAATAAAGAACCAGTCAATAAACTGTACAAAACTCAATAAAGAACCAGTCAATAAACTGTACAAAATTGAACAAAGAACCAGTCAATAAACTGTACAAATCTAAATAAAGAAACAGTCAATAAACTGTACAAAACTAAATAAAGAAACAGTCAATAAACTGTACAAAACTAAATAAAGAACCAGTCAATAAATTGTACACATACTAAATAAAGAAACATTCAATAAACTGTACAAAACTAAATAAAGAACCAGTCAATAAATTGTACAAAACTCAATAAAGAACCAGTCAATAAACTGTACAAAATTGAACAAAGAACCAGTCAATAAACTGTACAAATCTAAATAAAGAAACAGTCAATAAACTGTACAAAACTAAGTAAAGAAACAGTCAATAAACTGTACAAAACTAAATAAAGAACCAGTCAATAAATTGTACACATACTAAATAAAGAAACATTCAATAAACTGTACAAAACTATAAAAAGAACCAGTCAATAAATTGTACACAAACTCAATAAGGAACCAGTCAATAAACAGTACAAAACTGAAAAAGGAACCAGTCAATAAGCTGTACAAAACTCAAAAAAGAACCAGTCAAAAAACTGTACAAAACTGAACAAAGAACCTGTCAATAAACTGTACAAAAATCAATCAAGAACCAGTCAATAAACATTACAAAACTGAACAAAGAACCAGTCAATAAACTGTACAAAACTGAATAAAGAACCAGTCAATAAACATAACAAAACTGAATAAAGAACCAGTCAATAAACTGTACAAAACTCAATAAAGAACCAGTCAATAAATTGTACACAAACTCAATAAAGAACCAGTCAATAAACTGTACAAAACTAAATAAAGAACCAGTCAATAAATCATACACAAACTCAATAAGGAACCAGTCAATAAACAGTACAAACCTTAATAAGGAACCAGTCAATAAACTGTACAAAACTCAAAAAAGAACCTGTCAATAAACTGTACAAAACTGAACAAAGAACCAGTCAATAAACTGTACAAAACTCAATAAAGAACCAGTCAATAAACATTACAAAACTGAATAAAGAACCAGTCAATAAACTTTACCAAACTGAATAAAGAACCAGTCAATAAACATAAAAAAACTGAATAAAAAACCAGTCAATAAACTGTACAAAACTCAATAAAGAACCAGTCAATAAACTGTACAAAACTGAACAAAGAACCAGTCAATAAGCTGTACAAAACTGAACATAGAACCAGTCAATAAACTGTACAAAACTCAATAAAGAACCAGTAAATAAATTGTACAGAACTGAACAAAGAACCAGTCAATAAACTGTACAAAACTGAATAAAGAACCGGTCAATAAACATAACAAAACTGAATAAAGAAACAGTCAATAAACTGTAAAAAACTCAATAAAGAACCAGTCAATAAACTGTACAAAACTGTACAAAGAACCAGTCAATAAGCTGTACAAAACTGAACATAGAACCAGTCAATAAACTGTACAAAACTCAATAAAGAACCAGTCAATAAATTGTACAAAACTCAATAATGAACCAGTCAATAAACTGTACAAAACTGAATAAAGAACCAGTCAATAAACTGTACAAAACTCAATAAAGAAACAGTCAATGTGTACAAAACTCAATAAAGAACCAGTCAATAAACTTTAGAAACTCAATAAAGAACCAGTCAATAAACTGTACAAAACTCAATAAAGAACCAGTCAATAAACTGTACAAAACTCAATAAAGAACCAGTCAATAAACTGTACAAAACTCAATAAAGAACCAGTCAATAAACTGTACAAAATTGAACAAAGAACCAGTCAATAAACTGTACAAATCTAAATAAAGAAACAGTCAATAAACTGTACAAAACTAAATAAAGAAACAGTCAATAAACTGTACAAAACTAAATAAAGAACCAGTCAATAAATTGTACACATACTAAATAAAGAAACATTCAATAAACTGTACAAAACTAAATAAAGAACCAGTCAATAAATTGTACACAAACTCAATAAGGAACCAGTCAATAAACTGTACAAAACTAAATAAAGAACGTCAATAAATTGTACACAAACTCAATAAGGAACCAGTCAATAAACAGTACAAAACTGAAAAAGGAACCAGTCAATAAACTGTACAAAACTCAAAAAAGAACTAGTCAATAAACTGTACAAAACTGAACAAAGAACCAGTCAATAAACTGTACAAAAATCAATAAAGAACCAGTCAATAAACATTACAAAACTGAACAAAGAACCAGTCAATAAACTGTACAAAACTGAATAAAGAACCAGTCAATAAACATAACAAAACTGAATAAAGAACCAGTCAATAAACTGTACAAAACTCAATAAAGAACCAGTCAATAAACTGTACAAACCTGAATAAAGAAACAGTCAATAAACTGTACAAAACTAAATAAAGACCAAGTCAATAAATGGTACACAAACTAAATAAAGAAACAGTCAATAAACTGTACAAAACTAAATAAAGAACCAGTCAATAAATGTACACAATCTCAATAAAGAACCAGTCAATAAATTGTACAAAACTGAATAAAGAACCAGTCAATAAACTGTGTGTACAAAACTCAATAAAGAACCAGTCAATAAATTGTACACAAACTCTATAAAGAACCAATCAATAAACTGTACAAAACTGAATAAAGAACCAGTCAATAAACTGTACAAAACTAAATAAAGAACCAGTCAATAAATTGTACACAAACTCAATAAAGAAACAGTCAATAAACTGTACAAAACTGAATAAAGAAGCAGTCCATCAACTGTACAAAACTCAATAAAGAACCAGTCTATAAACTGTACAAAACTCAATAAAGAACCAGTCAATAAACATTACAAAACTGAATAAAGAACCAGTCAATAAACATAACAAAACTGAATAAAGAACCAGTCAATAAACTGTACAAAACTGAATAAAGAACCAGTCAATAAACTGTACAATGCTGAATAAAGAACCAGTCAATAAACTGTACAAACCTGAATAAAGAACCAGTCAATAAACAATACAAAACTTAATAAAGAACCAGTCAATAAACTGTACAAAACTAAATAAAGAAACAATCAATAAACTGTACAAAACTAAATAAAGAAACAGTCAATAAACTGTACAAAACTAAATAAAGAAGCAGTCAATAAACTCTACAAAACTCAATAACGAACCAGTCAATAAACTATACAAAACTCAATAAAGAACCAGTCAATAAACTGTACAAAACTCAATAAAGAACCAGTCAATAAACTATACAATACTCAATAAAGAACCAGTCAATAAACTGTAAAAAACTCAATAAAGAACCAGTCAATAAACTTTACGAAACTAAATAAAGAAACAGTCAATAAACAGTACAAAACTAAATAAAGACACAGTCAATAAACTGTACAAAACTAAATAAAGAACCAGTCAATAAATTGTACACAAACTATATAAAGAAACAGTCAATAAACTGTACAAAACTAAATAAAGAAACAGTCAATAAACTGTACAAAACTCAATAAAGAACCAGACAATAAACTTAACAAAACTCAATAAAGAACCAGTCAATAAACTGTACAAAACCGAACTAAAAAACAGTCAATAAACTGTACAAAACTCAATAAAGAACCAGTCAATAAACTGTACAAAACTCAATAAAGAACCAGTCAATAAACTGTACAAAACTCAATAAAGAACCAGTCAATAAACTGTACAAAACTCAATAAACAACCAGTCAATAAACAGTACAAAACTCAATAAAGAACCAGTCAATAAATTGTACACAAACTCAACAAGGAACCAGTCAATAAACTGTACAAAACTAAATAAAGAACCAGTCAATAAATTGTACACAAACTCAATAACGAACCAGTCAATAAACAGTACAAAACTGAATAAGGAACCAGGCAATAAACTGTACAAAACTAAAAAAAGAACCAGTCAATAAACTGTACAAAACTGAACAAAGAACCAGTCAATAAACTGTACAAAACTCAATAAAGAAACAGTCAATAAACATTACAAAACTGAATAAAGAACCAGTCAATAAACTGTACAAAACTGAATAAAGAACCAGTCAATAAACTGTACAAAACTGAATAAAGAACCAGTCAATAAACTGTACAAAACTCAATAAAGAACCAGTCAATAAACTGTAAAAAACTGAACAAATAACCAGTCAATAAACTGTACAAAACTCAATAAAGAAACATTCAACAAACTGTACAAAACTGAATAAAGAACCAGTCAATAAACTGTACAAAACTGAATAAACAACCAGTCAATAAATTGTACACAAACTCAATAAAGAAACAGTCAATAAACTGTACAAAACTGAATAAAGAAGCAGTCCATCAACTGTACAAAACTCAATAAAGAACCAGTCAATAAACTGTACAAAACTCAATAAAGAACCAGTCAATAAACATTACAAAACTCAATAAAGAACCAGTCAATAAACATTACAAAACTCAATAAAGAACCAGTCAATAAACTGTACAAAACTGAATAAAGAACCAGTCAATAAACTGTACAAACCTGAATAAAGAACCAGTCAATAAACTGTACAAACCTGAATAAAGAACCAGTCAATAAACAATACAAAACTTAATAAAGAACCAGTCAATAAACTGTACAAAACTAAATAAAGAAACAATCAATAAACTGTACAAAACTAAATAAAGAAACAGTCAATAAACTGTACAAAACTAAATAAAGAAACAGTCAATAAACTGTACAAAACTCAATAAAGAACCAGTCAATAAACTATACAAAACTCAATAAAGAACCAGTCAATAAACTGTACAAAACTCAATAAAGAACCAGTCAATAAACTGTACAAATTCAATAAAGAACCAGTCAATAAACTGTACAAAACTTAACAAAGAACCAGTCAATAAACTCTACAAAACTCAATAAAGAACCAGTCAATAAACTATACAAAACTCAATAAAGAACCAGTCAATAAACTGTAGAAAACTGAATAAAGAACCAGTCAATAAACTGTACAAAACTAAATAAAGAAACAGTCAATAAACTGTACAAAACTCAATAAAGAACCAGTCAATAAACTGTACAAAACTGAACAAAAAAAAGTCAGTAAACTGTACAAAACTGAATAAAGAACCAGTCAATAAACTGTACAAAACTCAATAAAGAACCAGTCAATAAACTGTACAAAACTCAATAAAGAACCAGTCAATAAACTGTACAAAACTCAATAAAGAACCAGTAAATAAATTGTACAAAACTCAATAAAAAAATAGTCAATAAACATTACAAAACTGAATAAAGAACCAGTCAATAAACTGTACAAAACTGAATAAAGAACCAGTCAATAAACTGTACAAACATGAATAAAGAACCAGTCAATAAAACTTACAAAACTGAATAAAGAACCAGTCAATAAACTATACAAAACTAAATAAAGAAACAATCAATAAACTGTACAAAACTAAATAAAGAAACAGTCAATAAACTGTACAAAACTATATAAAGAAACAGTCTATAAACTGTACAAAACTCAATAAAGAACCAGTCAATAAACTGTACAAAACTCAATAAAGAAACAATTAATAAACTGTACAAAAACAATAAAGAAACAGTCAATAAACTGTACAAAAACTCAATAAAGAACCAGTCAATAAACTGTACAAAACTCAATAAAGAACCAGTCAATAAACTGTACAAAACTTAACAAAGAACCAGTCAATAAACTGTACAAAACTGAACAAAGAACCAGTCAATAAATGTACACAATCTCAATAGAGAACCAGTCACTAAACTGTACAAAACTAAATAAAGAACGAGTCAATAAATGTACACAATCTCAATAAAGAACCAGTCAATAAATTGTACAAAACTGAATAAAGAATCAGTCAATAAACTGTACAAAACTCAATAAAGAACCAGTCAATAAATTGTACACAAACTCTATAAAGAACCAGTCAATAAACTGTACAAACTGAATAAAGAACCAGTCAATAAACTGTACAAAACTGAATAAAGAACCAGTCAATAAACTGTACAAAACTAAATAAAGAACCAGTCAATAAACTGTACAAAACTCAATATAGAACCAGTCAATAAAGATTACAAAACTGAATAAAGAACCAGTCAATAAACTGTACAAAACTCAATAAAGAACCAGTCAATAAACTGTACAAAACTAAATAAAGAAACAGTCAATAAACAGTACAAAACTAAATAAAGACACAGTCAATAAACTGTACAAAACTAAATAAAGAACCAGTCAATAAACTGTACAAAACTGAATAAAGAACCAGTCAATAAACATAACAAAACTGAATAAAGAAACAGTCAATAAACTGTAAAAAACTCAATAAAGAACCAGTCAATAAACTGTACAAAACTTAATAAAGAACCAGTCAATAAGCTGTACAAAACTGAACATAGAACCAGTCAATAAACTGTACAAAACTCAATAAAGAACCAGTCAATAAATTGTACAAAACTCAATAATGAACCGGTCAATAAACTGTACAAAACTGAATAAAGAACCAGTCAATATACTGTACAAAACTCAATAAAGAAACAGTCAATGTGTACAAAACTCAATAAAGAACCAGTCAATAAACTGTACAAAACTCAATAAAGAACCAGTCAATAAACTGTACAAAACTCAATAAAGAACCAGTCAATAAACTGTACAAAACTCAATAAAGAACCAGTCAATAAACTGTACAAAATTGAACAAAGAACCAGTCAATAAACTGTACAAATCTAAATAAAGAAACTGTCAATAAACTGTACAAAACTAAATAAAGAAACAGTCAATAAACTGTACAAAACTAAATAAAGAACCAGTCAATAAATTGTGCACATACTAAATAAAGAAACAGTCAATAAACTGTACAAAACTAAATAAAGAACCAGTCAATAAATTGTACACAAACTCAATAAGGAACCAGTCAATAAACTGTACAAAACTAAATAAAGAACGTCAATAAATTGTACACAAACTCAATAAGGAACCAGTCAATAAACAGTACAAAACTGAAAAAGGAACCAGTCAATAAACTGTACAAAACTCAAAAAAGAACCAGTCAATAAACTGTACAAAACTGAACAAAGAACCAGTCAATAAACTGTACAAAAATCAATAAAGAATCAGTCAATAAACATTACAAAACTTAATAAAGAACCAGTTAATAAACTGTACAAAACTGAATAAAGAACCAGTCAATAAACTGTACAAAACTGAACAAATAACCAGTCAATAAACTGTACAAAACTCAATAAAGAAACATTCAATAAACTGTACAAACCTGAATAAAGAAACAGTCAATAAACTATACAAAACTAAATAAAGAATCAGTCAATAAATGGTACACAAACTAAATAAAGAAACAGTCAATAAACTGTACAAAACTGAATAAAGAAGCAGTCCATCAACTGTACAAAACTCAATAAAGAGCCAGTCAATAAACTGTACAAAACTCAATAAAGAACCAATCAATAAACATTACAAAACTGAATAAAGAACCAGTCAATACACATTACAAAACTGAATAAAGAACCAGTCAATAAACTGTACAAAACTGAATAAAGAACCAGTCAATAAACTGTACAAACCTGAATAAAGAACCAGTCAATAAACTGTACAAACCTGAATAAAGAACCAGTCAATAAACAATACAAAACTTAATAAAGAACCAGTCAATAAACTGTACAAAACTAAATAAAGAAACAATCAATAAACTGTACAAAACTAAATAAAGAAACATTCAATAAACTGTACAAAACTAAATAAAGAAACAGTCAATAAACTGTACAAAACTCAATAAAGAACCAGTCAATAAACTGTACAAAACTCAATAAAGAAACAATTAATAAACTGTACAAAAAACAATAAAGAAACAGTCAATAAACTGTAGAAAACTCAATAAAGAACCAGTCAATAAACTGTACAAAACTCAATAAAGAACCAGTCAATAAACTGTACAAAACTTAACAAAGAACCAGTCAATAAACGGTACAAAACTCAATAAAGAACCAGTCAATAAACTATACAAAACTCAATAAAGAACCAGTCAATAAACTGTACAAAACTCAATAAAGAACCAGTCAATAAACTGTACAAAAAACAGCTTCCAATTTCTCTTGAGCATTTCCATATGCTCAAATCGCCATTGGCCATGGATAAAGGTAAATCGCATTTTAACATGTCGGAAGATATATATAGTATTTGTTGAAAATCTGCAAATAAAGCTTATCCAGATTTAGATAATATTGAGAATATCGTTTTAAACTTTATAATGTGTGGTATCAGGATTTGGATAAGAGAGATTATAAACACGTACCATGCAACAATAATTGATACACGGCAAAAAACAAATAGAATATTATACTGGTAGTCTTTCGCTATTACAGCTTATCCGAATTCAGATAATTCTTATCATTGCTTGTTGTTGCAGATATTATATAGTCTTCTATTAACACAGTAGATAATACAAGTCTTGTCCGAATTCGGATAAGACTTACTGTGTATAATTTGATGTGCAAACTATAATGAAATGTATTCTTCGTGAACTTAGAATAGCAATATAAAACTTATCCGAATTCGGATAACATGTAAAGAGAATCGTATATAAATAATGTCCAGTCGTGATAGGTGTATAAAAGCCCTCCATTGGTACAGTAAGGGATATAAAAATTATCTGAATTCAGATAAGAATGTCCAATCATGAAATTTAGATTTTGGGATGGTTTAAGCAAAAAACATGTTAACACATTAATCTAAAACAATGTATTAATCAAACTATATTATAAACTACACAGTTGCGGAAATTGCAAATAATATAAACAAGTTATTGCTTACACTGAAGACAAAATATTAACCTTATTCAGTTCCCTTTTTTAAATTTAGATGCAAATAAATGTGACAGACCATAAATAATTTTAGATACTACATGTATCAATAGTAATCAATAACATTTAAAGTTTGATAAGTTAAGGACTAAATACAACTTATGGTATAGTAAAACTAATATACACTCGTCTACTACAATCCTAAAAGAAAAAAAATCATTTTTACATATTTCATAACGTATCTTCTATCCATCGTTTTTTAAGGAAAACGAACTTATTAATATATGTATAACAATTTGTTTTTAATCTCGCACAAACTGCCTAGAGTAATGGTCACTTGAAAAGCAATATATCCTATATTGAACCCTTTATTCGTTTAAAGGATCTGGGAAAAAATCTCGATAATAAAGTTGGGAACATGAATGGAAACAGAATATCATAAAAAAATTCTTAAATGAATAAAAAATGCACATTATTATAACCACATGAACCCAACTCTAAAAAAGCCTTAAAAGGAAACCTGTAATATATTTTAAATCAGCAACTGCTGCTACGTTAGTATGGGCAACGTTACGTTGAAAACAAAGAGAAGATACTAACTAATTGATTGAAGGATTGACAGCTTTTTCTGTTAAGCCATTCACAGAATGAAGTTGCGCCTTTGGTGTTTTCAGGTATGCAATAATGGTAATGGCCGTCATTAAATAAGCTCCAATGATCTATTTACATCTTTATTACCTTAGACCCTTATATATGCAATATTTGGTTAAATTGAATATTGGTGACATTGTAGTGTTTTCCACTATTACGCCTCGTGACATGGCGACAGAGAGATAGATAACCATAACACCAATTTACCGATGATTATTTAATCGATTATTTAATCGTGCAATATATTTGAGTGTGTATGTGTGGTAAGAAGCTACAAATAGAAAATTTAAACAACAATAAATACTTATACTAAACATATCAAACATATCAAATACAAAATGTAGTAAATAATTAACGCAATTGAAAAATACAATGTCCTTACAGAGTACAAGAACATAGATGCAAAATTTATGAAAAATAAAAAAGGCAAGTGAAATAAATACCTGAAAATTCGTCATAGTTTCGTTTCGTTTAATGATATGGAAAAAAGTAAGAACTTCAAAATAATACAGTTCACCTGTTCAGACGGGGTTTCGTATCTTAAACTAATATGTTTGTTTGTTTGTTTGTTTGAATGGTGTTTTAACGCCACTTTCAGCAATTTTTAAGCTATTTCATGGCGTCCAGTTTTTATTGGCTGAGGAAGCCGGAGTACCCGGAGAGAACCCCCGACCTGCGGTAGGAAAACTGGCAATCCTTGTCAATTAAGATTGGAGTCGAGAACACCCTGCCTGCAGTGAGAATCGAACCCGCAATCTCAGTGTTGACAGACCCGTGATCAATAGTAAACGAACTACCGTGACCACTCGGCCACCGAGGCCCCTAAACTAGGCTGTTCAATAGACATTTTGACATTTAAGATAATCTAATGGAAATTGTTGTTACTGATTGATATGTCCTTACCATTTATTTATCTATCTATATTTTTCATTGGATAGTCTATGGTCCAATCAAAAATGTCCATTTTCTATTTTCAATTTTAAAAACGATTGTGATTAAAGGGAGGTAGCCAAAGTTAAAATTTGTAGTTTTGTGTACTATGGGAGATAACTCTAATTTAACTTACCACACTTATTATTTTATAGTCTGTTTTTCATAAGTTAAAAAATTCTTTGTTTGCAATGTTTTATTTATCTGTAAAATAAATAAATATATATACATAAATAAATTAATTAATGAAATTAATGTTCATTGCAAAGTATACCTATATATCAATATCAGATTTACATGAAACTGAAACTCACTGGATCAACTGATTCTTGAGGTGTCTGTGCATACTCTAAATCAGAAATCCATTGGCTATCATAATCATCAAATCAAGAAGACTGACTTGGTGATTCTGTTAGCAGATGGATTTCTGAATCATCAGAATCGGATCCCAAAATGGTTGCTGCAACATTTGAAGTTGCATGAACTTCAACTGTTGCAGCAATCAGATCACTGAAAATTAATGAAAAAGTGGCATTAAACACCATTTAACAAACAAATTAAAGTAATAACAGAAAATATTTGAGAGCTTTTTAGCTGGGACTAGTTATTTATTCAAAATCTGCACACAAAGAAAATACACTTCAGCCCCAATGATAAGATGCCCCCTTAAATTTTATTGATGGATATACTTACACTTTTTCAGTTTACTAGTACAGCATTATTTTCTAATGATTGTGTAAATGTCCTTCTGTGTAATAAGTAATAAGTCTGAAATAAAAATTGAAAAATTTTATAAATTGTTTTTATTAAGCAAAATATTGCTGCGTCTCATTTTTTTACGAACAGTTCTCATATTATGCTAAAATGTGAAATTGATTCATATTATTAAATAACAACATATACAACAACTTTTTGTTTTGGTGTTCATTAATTTATTTTTTACTATAACATCAATCTCAGTCTGTTTCTGATAAATTATCTTGCACAAGGGTACATATGTATTTTATTAAACATAACGGTATCTAACGGTATTCGTTAATAGTTATCAAGCAAAACACGGAAACAAACTATAGTCTAAGGGAGACAACTGATACAATAAATAACGGACTATTACTAAAAAAAATCCCCGAAAAAAAACGGTCTAGTAAAAAATTACGATAAAATATGAAAATAAAGGACAAAATAGTCAATGCAGGAAAACGTGTCTTTCTATGATACTGTGCTATAAAAGTATTTTATTTTTCATAAAAAAGACGAGGTGCTTCAACTGCCTTGCCGCTAAAAGTCAACTTTTGTTGTTAAAATAATTCTATTTACGTATCTAATTGTTGCAAAAATAACTGTTAATATATGGCTTTCGATTCATTAAGATATACCAAATTAAATGAACGTGTAGCTTCTCAATTCTTTTTTCCTTTCCGATTGCACACTCTCCACGTGAATTTGATCCATTAAATCACAACTTCCGGTACATAGAGTTATCTCCCATATTTGACAGTTGAACAGCCTACGGCTAAACTAATATGAAATATGCTTGAAAATTCTGTGTACAAAAACATCAAATATAATTCATTAAACTCAAAAGTAAGTACGCAAATATGATAATTAAACCTTATATATGATAATTCAACTTACATAGTGGACTGCCATGAAAGGATGCCTTTGAAATTTGATCAAACTTGCATTGATGCAATGCCTAGCATAGTGGTACACAAAAACTCAAACAGGAAACAGGAAATGAACAAATCAATATTCAAATCAAACACACCCTTATATCAAACACACCTTTATATTCAAACATACCTTTGGGTCAAAAAATAGAACATAGATACAAGTTTAATAATTAGGACGTATCTAATTATGTCAAATTCTAAATAAAAACAATATGAAAATCCAATACAGTGATAGAATAGAAATGAAATTATAAAACGTTTGAATCATGAACATCACATCCACCAACTGTTACAGATGAATACGGTGCCCACATTCAAACATGAAAACCACCTTTACACAAAGACATCCTGATAAACATTGTATCAAGTTCAACAAGATTTAATAAAAATTGCACGAAAAATACTTATACTACTTAAGTGACACAAATACTCTTAAAACTCTGTACCAGTATTGAAAAAATTATATTCCTATCCAGCAATAAATGGAACAATTAAAAAAATATATTCATTTGACTGGTTTATTTGATATAACAACTACAGACTATTGGATGACACACAATTCGGCATTTTAGGTTTTAAATTCTATTTGATGACCGTGTTCGAAACTTGTAAATGATCCTTTTTCAATTTCACATTTAAATGTAGTAATTATGTAGCTTTTAGAAAGGACACATCTTCAGTTGTGCAAACGCGTTATAGGGCTTCGAAAGAGTACTCCAAAATTTATGGTATACGGCGAACTTGACAGATTCCCGCTTGATATCAATATAAAAATAAGAATGATTTCTTTTTATAAAAGATTGATGAAAGACGAAAACAAACAGTACTTTGATACTTTACTTGCATCAAAATAATATTTGTAACTTTAAATTAATTTTTGACGACTGTGGTTTAAGTTATAAATGTAATAACCGTCAATACTATGACATCATTCTGATTAAACCGGTTATTAAACAGACATTAAGAGATCAGTTTATACAAAAATGGTTTAGATCTATAGAGGATTCATCTACAGAAAATTATAGAGAAAATTTTTACAGCTTCTTCAAAAATCAATTTGGCATGGAAAAATATCTCACTAATCTCCAGCCCCGTGCGGGATCCGGGTGGCTAAAAGAATAGACCGCAGTCGCGCTAGCTTGTCGTAAAAGGCGACTAAATAGCGCCCAGTACCCTGACCGGCGTGTCAGGTCGGTTTGCCTAAAGACCGACTGGGATGTGTGCCCCAGGTGGTTGAATGGGGTAACCCTGGCAAGCTGGGCTTGTCAGGCCATAATACGGAAAACCTGACCGCAAACCATATTAGTGCACCGTGTTGGGAAAATGCCACGTTCCTCGCACGTTAAAGAACGCTTCTGTAGTATTCGCTCTGAGTAGGGATTTCGATCCCGCTACAGGAGGCTAAATTGCCCGACCCTATCCATCCTCCCATTTGCCAATGGCAATCTAAAATCCGTTACCCCTTTTTTTCCTTGTGTCCCATCCCATTTTCATTCATTATCATTTCATGTTCATTTTATCATCCATTTCATGTTCATCGCCTGAATATTGCTGAAATATTGCTGCTCGGGCGTTAAACACCATTAATCAATCAATCAATCAATAATCTCCATGCAAATGCAAAAATCTGGATAATAAAATTTCATGCTGTAACAGAAATATTCCAAATAAAAAATGGGAGATGGTACAATATCGCAACGGAAAACAGAACATGTACATCGTGTAACGAAAATGTAGTAGGGGATAAATACCATTATCTTTTTATGTGTGGAAACTGAAAGGTGTTAGAACTGAGAAAAAAATTCTTTTCATCATACTATTTTCTACACCCTTCATAAGATAAAATGAAATATATGTTTATGTACTATAATTCAAAGTTATTCAGTAATATTGCTGTATTTGTTAAAAAAATTAAGTTCACTTTTTTAAAATGCTAGTTCTATGTATTTGTCTATCTGTTCTGTCATCTTATGTATTTATAGTGTCCTCGTGTAACACAAAACATGTGTCTGAGTGTAATAAAGATTCTGAATCTGAATTTACAGATTGAATATCCTTATTATTTAATATGTTTGATGCTAAAATATTTGAATGAATTAAATTATTGTCTTTGTCTATCAAACCTAACGGTTCTTTACAAAATTTCACAGTGTCTTTATCCACCTTTTCGCACAAATTTTTGTGTTCCAGTCTATTGCCATAATTTCCATGTCTGTTGTATCATCTAAAATATAAATATAACATTTACTTATTATCGAGTACATGAGAATTTTATTAATCAGACTATTATTACTATTTAGTTATTTTTTAGATAAAATATTGTTATCAACAGTAGACATTAAAATATGCATGTTAAATTCATTAATACGTCAGCAACTCTAACAACAGTTAAATCCCAAGTATATTTACAAGATATTTATTTCTTTACATCTGACTTCAACCATTATCTGTTGTAATTCGAATAAAAATTAATCACACAATTGAAGCAGTTTCAAAAATTAATTTATGACGCAAATATTATGTATTTTTGTATATTAATTATTTAGTTCCAATTGAAGAAAATTACTATTGTGTAAAAAAAAAACTTACGCTATCGTTTCCAGACTTCTAGTTTGTTTCTACACTAAATGGATAACGGTGTTATTTACACAAAACAGACCAATTGTGCATTTCATTAACAGAACAACTGTACCATGTTAATGTGTAAGAACAACAAATACATGGAATTGCACAAAAAATAACAGGCTGTATTTAAGAGACTTGTGGGCTGGGTCACTTTATAGCGAAATCAGATGCAAAATAACATACATCAGAATGTTTTGCATCAGATGTATTTAATTGATACAGTTCCCCTTTTAATGTTCAATATTTAAGAATAAGTTAATATCCTATACAACCCCGTGGAGTGCATTTTTTGCTTGCATTTTTTTTATTATTCCATATGTTACCTTTTTATTATAAAAATCCATCAGAACAAAATTAGTTACGATAACCCGTCAATGTTTTATACTATGCCTTTGTTGTTTATTTTTACAAATCGTCCTTGAAACTTTACAGGGACCTTGCGTTGTTTACAAATGTTCGTCTGCTTTCGTGACGTTCAATGGTATTCGGACAAACCGCGAGACTTTTCCCGTCTTAATATTCTGAAGAAGGATTTCTGCTATATAAAATAATGCTAATAATGAAAAAAATATTCTGTCCCGACGCCTTCAAAAAATAAAAAAACAATTTCTGACCACAACAAAAAACCACGGTCCCCCCCCCTTTTCAAGTTAAATGGTCCGTCCCTACCTGCAGACAAAGTTACCCGAATAGACAACAATCGATTGTTCCTGACGTACACTTCCGTTCTAATTTAGGTCAAATTTGCAATGGAAAAATCGCCATTTTTGCGAGAAATTGTAAGAATAAGACTAATTCAGCGTAAATGATTTCCATTCAGAACTATTTTATGAATCTGTTAAGTCGTGATCGTCAAGTAAAAAAACGTGTTCACTGCCATCTGGGATACTCTAAATTTACACACAGTTTCTCGCCAAAACCAAGAGAGGGGTACATTGTTGTATACAAGTATGTACCCGAGGTACATTTTTGTAGCATCCCATACGACAAAGAACAATTCAGCTTCACGCTTCACTTGTAGTATAGTTCATAACAATTTGTGTAATAGAAAACAGTATTAACAAACCTTCGTGTCTGTATTTTTTTTCTTTCTATTCCGTTCATGTTCAATAGCTTCCTATAATTTAGAAAAAAAATGTTAGTATAAGACATGAATATTATGCCAGTGAAGAAAGAAACTTTGTTCACGCAGACATTTTGAAAATAACTTAATTAATACTTAGCTCACCCATATGATCTCATAACCTAAATAAAATGATGATCTGTCTGAAGCGTAAGGTATAGATATTTTTTTTTTTACTAAATAAGTGTTGTTTGTGACCATGCTGAAAACGGGGTTGTTTAAATCGGTTCACTCACTGCTTTGATTCCTAAATCTCTACCATTGAAAGCAATTATAGCATTGACAGTGAACTGAGTGAACTGCATTAGCATCTTTGTGTAAATTTACAGCTTTCCAATAGATTTTTACAGTCTTCTAGGGCCATGTCAACAAACCTAAGTAGGGACTATAATCTGTCTTAGGGTGGTCCTGAGGACACATCTTAGTCCTATGACATGTCAACAAAAACGTCCTTAGTTAGGACTGTTAGGACATCTCTTAATTTGTATCCTAAATTCTGGATAACTAGCTAGGTGTCCTAAGATGGCCTTTAGACAAGAATGATAGATGTCCTAAAATTGTATTAAATTACATACTTGAGAGTACATTTGTGCAATAAGGTGTCATGACGAAAAATAGGAATAATATATAATTTTTTTCAGTCTTCTATATTTTAGGGATTTCAGAATCTCTTTGTCAATGATTATCCTGAATAATTTACTGACGTGCGAAAATAATTTTTATAAAGTAAAGTTATCAGGCCTCCCACCCCACCCCACCCCATCCCACCCCAATCAATGAATAAATGCGGCAACCCAAAACAAAAAGTAGTACAAACAAAATACAATTTCCTCATTACCTGAAGCCAGTTTTCTAACGAAGGTCGGAGGTTTTCTCCCGCGGTACCGGCTTCCTCCCCAATAAATAATGCATGCCACGATATATCTCAAATTTTAATTATAAACTTTATAAAGGTCCCTCCAATATACATTGTGGCCAAGTTTGGTTTCAATCGGCTCAATGGTTGCAGAGAAGAAGATTGAAATATAAACAATTTTATAGACGCCTACTACGCTTGACGACAATGATGGACACAAAGTGATGACAGCATTCATATCTTTCATTGAAGTTTTTTAAATTTTGTGTTTGTTTTGTTGTATTTTGTTTCGTTCATTACGCAGAATAATAATACATAATAATAATAATTATAATACAGTACAGCGTCCAATACGGGAAGATATTGTACTAGTCGGCATTGTACTGAAAATCCGTATTAGACGAGAAGCCGCAGGTGTCAGGCCAAGGCAGGTTTTAAGTACAATATCTTCCTAAATATTATAAAAATACAAGATGTTGTTTTGTTCATACATATATGTATCTGATTTATACTATACAAACACGATGGGGCCTCGTCGGCCGAGTGGTTACAGTAGTTCGTCTACTATAAATCACGTGGTCTGTCAACACTGAGATTGTGGGTTCGAGTCTCACTGCGGGCAGGGTGCACTCAACTCCAATCTTAATTGACAAGAATTGCCAGTTTCCTACCAAAGGTCGGGGGTTTTCTCCGGCTTCCTCCACCAATAAAAACCGGACGCCATGATATAGCTGACCCGATCTTCGGACGTTCCGCGCTTTTGGAGAGTCCGCTAAAATTACGCAACGATTTGCTGCACAATAAATATTTACACTTTGTTGCTATGTTGTATCAAGCATAGACATAAACACAAAGCAAGTATTTTTACGGTCATCCGCTCACCCTCCTTAACAGCTAAAAAAACCTCATTACTAAAAATCCATATATTAATTACTTTTTACTTTAGATACTTTTTTACAAGATAAGTCAAGAAATATGAAAAACAAAGCAATTTCTATTAATTTAAAAGAAAGTTAAAACATTAACTTTCCCATCTCTGCTCTTGAATCGTTTAACATGTTTAATAACCTTGATTCTCCATGCACGGCGGACATTTTTGCAACTTTCTGACCTACATAAGAGATTTTAAATTAAAACTTATTCCAACTTTTGACGTCACATTTATAATAGTCCAATCGTTTCAAACTGCAAAAGGCGCCGTAAACTTTTAACCATGGATTACACATTACATATTTTGTATGTGATTTCAAAAAAGACTTGGATATGCACATAGTATAGAAAGTAACCACATGAAATGTATTTTTTGTGGATCTGAAACATTATATAACGAATGTCCCAATGAAATCTTTTGTTGACCGCCTTATGCAGGAAAACATCACAAACGGGCTGCATTATGTTGGACTATCAAGGTAAGAAGTATTTAGTTTTAATATATATAATTTAATTAATATATTTACTTTTAATCCACAATCCAGTCTGACCCACAGACACATTTTTGCATTTTGTTTTATAATTCGTAAATTTTTTAAAAGCTTACGTCATCTTAATGTAAGATAAAAGCTTTTTGTTTTGGTTTTTTTTTCAAAGTTTTTTCTTTCCTTTTATTGCAATCGATACTATTAACTGAGTAAATTTTCCATAAAATATATAGGACCACTTGATATTTGCTTACAATTGTCAGAATCTTGCTTGATTATGCAATCTAATTAGACTAGTTAGATCTCGTGGTTCATAATACATTTTAGTGGAACAATATCGCTTTGTATATTTAATTTACAACAATTAAAACCATTTTATATTCTTTATATTCGTTAGTTTCTTTCATATTCGGTTAAAAGCTCCTTTTTAGGTCTTTCCACCTTTCTGTGGAAAGACCTATAGTTATTGTTCTGATTATTATTAGGTCTTTCCACCTTTCTGTGGAAAGACCTCTAGTTATTGTTCTGATTATTATTATTATTATTATTATTCTCCCACTTCTTGCGCAAAGTTATGTGTGTTTTTTTTTTATTTCGCGAAATGTCGCTTTCATATTTTATATCTGATATCGGTGACCCATTGCGCTTTCGCAGTTCACCTTGACTGACCGCACCCTTTTTCTTTGCGGAGTTATCTCCCCTTTTACTAAAAAGCTTGTTCCTGCTACTCCTCCTAAACCAAAAAAGATATCAATACCAAACCTTTACCAAAATGTGTCCTATATCCTTTCGCAACTTTGGGACAGATTGATTGAAGGGTTTTGTCGATGTCTTATAGGAGTTATCTCCCTTTAAATAAAAAGCAGTAAGTGATATTCAAACAAATCTCAACAACTAAAAGAGATAGAGGCATGGGGTCTTCACCATAGATCATCTTGACCTTTGACCTTGAAAATGGACACAAGGTCAAAGGTCAAGGTCACGTTCTAAATTTTGACGCAACTTTGTCACATTCGGAGCGAAGTAATTTGACTTCATTTTATAGGAGTTATCTCCCATTATATATGTAACTGATTGGTTTTTGACATCGTACTCATAAACTATAAATGATAGAGGGAAAGGAAAGAGTGCAAAATGTTGATCTCCTAAAGGAGCAACTTTGTTACATTTACAGGGAAAGGATTTGACTTCATTTTATGGGAGTTATCTCCCATTAAATATGTAACTTATTGGTCTTTTACACGTTACTCATTAACTATTAATGATACAGGGAAACTAAAGAGTGCAAAATGTTGGTCTTTTAAAGGAGCAACTTTGTTACATTTGCAGGGAAAGGATTTGACTTCATTTTATATGAGTTATCTCCCATTATATGTGTAACTTATTGGTTTTTCACATGTTACTCATTAACTATTGATGATAAAGGGAAACTAAAGAGTGCAAAATGTTGATCTTTTAAAGGAGCAACTTTGTAACATTTACAGGGAAAGGATTTGACTTAATTTTATAGGAGTTATCTCCCATTATATATGTAACTAATTGGTTTTTTACATGTTACTCATTACCTATTAATGATAAAGGGAAACTAAAGAGTGTAAAATGTTGGTCTCTTAAAGGAGCAACTTTGTTACATTTACAGGAAAAGGATTTGAAGTCATCCTATAGGGGTTATCTCCCATTATATTTGTAATTTATTAGTTTTTCATATGTAACTCATTAACTATTAATGATAAAGGGAAAGTAAAGAGTGCAAAATGTTGGTCTTTTAAAGGAGCAACTTTGTTACATTACAGAGAAAGGATTTGACTTCGTTTTATAGTAGTTATCTCCCATTATATGTGTAACTGATTGGTTTTTCACATGGTACTCATTAACTATTAATGAAAGAGGGAAACTAAAGAGTGCAAAATGTTGACCTCTTGAAGGAGCAACTTTGTTACATTTACAGGGAAAGGATTTGACTTCATTTTATAGGAGTTATCTCCCATTATATATGTAACTTATTGGTTTTTCACATGTAACTCATTAACTATTAATGATAGATGGAGACCAAAGACTGCAAAATGTTGATCTTTTAAAGGAGCAACCTTCTCACATTTAAAGGAAAAGGATTTGAAGTCATCTTATAGGAGTTATCTCCCATTATATATGTACCTTATTAGTTTTCATTAACTATGAATGATAGAGGCATGGCGTCTTAACCATAGACCCTCATGACCTTTGACCTTGAAAACTTGCATGGGTCAAGGTCGCGTACTAGTTTTTGACCTTTGCTATTTTCAAAGATATTGAAATGATTTTCTTCATAACATGTTCTATTAATAATTACGAGTAAATTAAGACATGCCGTGAAAAGTTGTATCACAATGTTATAAGAGTAATCTTTCTTAGAATGCCAATCTGTAGCAAATAATACTAAGTAATTTCTTTTTTAAATATTTATAGCAAATTATGACATTTCGGAAAAAAGTTCATTATTTTGAATGTCATCACGTAATGCAAAATTAAAATTAATATGGAAAGACCCTCAAATGTTCAACCGAACAGTTGATCTTTAATTTTATTTTTCTATTTGTTCTAATTCATTCAAATATAATGCTAAACATTTCTACATTAAACGGATAAATCTATTTGTCTTTACGTTAAAAAATGTAATATATTGCAAGCAAACAACTATTACGATTTATTAAAACAATTGTATATTGACAACATATAAGAAACATTATAAACGCTTTAAAGACTCAGATAGATGTTGAATAACCATTTTTATTCGTTAACAAGTGAAGAAATCTGCAATCTGTACTTTTAAGTTAAAAAGTTCGAGTAACTTTTGCTTATATATCTAAGACTCTTAATATTTATAGGATTTACAAAATCGTAAGAATTGTTTATTGCTTTATATTATCTCGAGTTATTTAATTTCAACAAAATATTAAACGAGCAAATGGCGAGTTTATTAGTTTGTTGAAATGAAATAACGAGAGATTATCAAGGGATATACAATTCTCAGGATTGGTGAAATCTTCTCTTATGATGAAAAATTTAATTTGCATGGCTAACTTTGTCGCGCGAAAAAAGGGTATCGTTAAAACACGGATGAAATTTCAGGCTATAACAGTACAACAGTATAACGATGCGCAAGATTCACAAAAGAACTCACATAGAATGAAAACATTTTTTTCAAATTCAAAATAACATAATAAACGACATTGTTCACATTTGAAATGTTTAGTAGGCTGATGCTCATCACGAAAGTTCTTTTACTCCGTGGAAGTGACATCAAAATGTTTTTTTTGTCAGGGACTGACGTCACAATGTATTTTCTATATCTCTTCGTATCACATCATTGCCAATTGTATACCATTGAGAGATAGATAAATAATTACAATCATATGAACATTATTATTATAGATATATATAGATAGTGGGTATATATAACTATATATCTATTAATAAATAGATAAATTCAACACCCAGCGGAATAATGTTTAAATAGAAATTCTTAATAAAAAATAAATAAATAAATAAATAAATAAATAAATAAATAAATAAATAAATAAATAAATAAATAAATAAATAAATAAATAAATAAATAAATAAATTAATTAATTAATTAATTAATTAATTAATTTATTTATTTATTTATTTATTTATTTATTTATTTATTTATTTATTTATTTATTTATTTATTTATTTATTTATTTATTTATTTATTTATTTATTTATTTATTTATTTATTTATTTTAATTAATTACAAATTAATTTATTTGGTATCTCAACGTTTGATTGTCACTTTTTATATTTTAGAATGGATAAAGTTAACACAAAAAAATGCAAGTGACGGCAGAATTTATTCATTTTCCATTAGCTTATAAATAATTTATTATTGTTTACAGTACAAATTGTTATTTTTAATATAAGACAAACATATAAACATTATTAAACGAATAAATTAACGGTAAAACCACCAATTTATCAATATTTATTTTAAAAAATCTGGCTTCCAGAATTAAAATCTAAATCAGCTATTCAGTTATATTTAAGTTATAGTTTATAGTTTAATGTGTCGTCACATTATTTCCAGCGTATCACAGAACCTAAATTGCCAAATGATAATCACTTATTTATAAAGGTGTGTTCACGTTTCTCCAACTTTTGATAATTAACTATAACAACATCCAATTAGGGGTGGGGATTAGGGGGCCATCAAAAGGATTGCTAAGATTTTTACCTGTAAAGTATGTAGGAAAAAATACGTTTTTAAGTAGCATAAGAGAATGTGAATATAATTTAAGAATATATTAATGTTAATAAAACTAGTATTCTTATATGTTAAATAAGCAGATATTTTTATTTTATAATTGAATATTTTCTTCATCATTTAGTTTCATTCTGCATAAATGTAAGAGATGAATAAAATATTTGAAAATTATTAAATAAAAAATATTTAAAATTCAATAACTTTCTTAATTTTTTTTCTAATTATTTCCTAATTTAAATGCAGATTTGTCAGCTTGTCTAAGTATTTATATTAGCTTGGCCAAAAAAAAGCTGTGAATTTCCAAATGATTATTAGTAATTTATGCATCAAAGTAAGCTTGGTCAAGACAGCATGCCAAGAACGTGGACTACTACTCTCCCCAACCGTCTTCTTCACTGACTTTGAGACCGCTACCCGTAACGCCGCACGCAGAGCCTTTCCAGCAACATCACTCAAGAGCTGCTTCTTCCACTACACACAATGCATCTGGCGGAAAGTACAGAAACTCGGGCTGGCCACCAACTACAAAGAGAATCATGACCTAAAACTCCTAGTAAGACGCGCAGCCGTACTCCCACTGATACCGACAGCACTAGTAGAAGATGTATGGTTCAACGCCTTAGAAGACGCAGAAGTTATACCCATGGACACCACCGACTTCTGTATTTTTGAGGAATTGATCTTTATTCCAACGTCTACAAATAAACCATTTACTTCCATGTATAGTTAATGTATTAATATTTATTAATTCTTTATTAATAAATTTCACAACTGCTTGCCATTATTTTATGCTTTTTAATGATTTAATTAACACATGAACAAAAAAGTTATATAAAAAAAATAATAATAAGCGTTTAAATTTCTTTAACAAAAATTATCTTACCGTAAAGCGAATAGTAACAGCTTCCGGCTCTATTGTAATGTTCAGATGCAAATGCTGGAAATGCTAGGAAATTAGTTCCTCCCATAAAATAGCCGGTGTGAATGGACATGCGTTCATGATTTCCGTTATCAATTAGTGTTGCACACAACAATAATATCAAAATTACCATTTTGCGCAAACAAAACCCCGAAACATAAATGACATACCATGCTAATAAAATATCTAGTTTATCATTAGAATAATTACAGTCATTCAATTAAAATGTCTTCCGTGAATGTGTTAACATCTGGACCATAGCGTTTATTACTTATATTGATGAGGCAAGGAAGACCATGAACTTTATAAATTACATTTAATGTGAATGTTATACGACGTAAGCAAATTGCACAGTTGACACTAAAATACTGGTACGCATCTGATTAAACTTCCGCGTACTCGTTTAATCAGATGCGTTATGCGGCACTAGTGATCATAATTTGGATATTCACTCCGCCCAATTAATTATCCTATAAATATTGCATTCTTTGATCGCAGTCCATATGGTTCATTAACTTTATAAATGTCTAAAATTAATCACACATGTATAAATTCTTTACATTTTTTAGAAAATACAAACGACAGAGTAATGACATCTTTATAATGATGAATATAGGATTCATTCGGTGTGAGGTCTAAGACACGTACGTTCTAAGACTGTCTTAAGTCGTTCTTAAATTATGTCCTAATACATGTCGTAAGACATATTTTAGGATCGTTTCGTACACGGTACCTGGCTTTGAGCTTTATGGTTAACAAGTAGTCTGATTAAGGGATATTTTGGCAGTGAGTAATAAAGCAGAAAACGAATTTTAATTTAGAGTAATTCGTCTTTCTTAGTAACAAAACTTTCGACGGTGGCTTAAACATACATGTCGAAACCTGCGTCTAACTGTTTATTCCCCGAACGGCTACTGGATTTAAAAAACATCTAATTAATGTATGGGATTAAGGGGCCTTCTTAGGGGTGTTTAAATTAGTGTCACCTGTTTTTTGTAGTTGGAATATTGTAGCAGACAAATGTAAGGTTGAAAACAAAGTCAAACTAAAGAAAATACTAAAATCATACATTTTATTAAATTAAATTAAATTCGTTACATCTATTTCATGATATAGCACTATAATCTAATAATGTAATAACAATAATTAAGTAACAAAAAAAAAACCAGAACAATAAACACACAGAGTCAGTTTGTCACTTATTCGAGATGGAGGAGGTCTGATGCTGTCGGCGTAAGTCATTCGTCGTCACGTAATTTGTTAAGTTCTTCTGCATAAATAGTCGGTATCCGTCGGAATTCTTTTAAGCAGCGTTTGGTAATGGCGTTCACTATCTGCTTAGCAACTACTTCTGTGTGGTTTGGTGCAGGTGTGTGTTGTCTACCAAAACAAGTTGGTGTGTTGTTCTCTGTAGACATTGATGCTGAACATCCAGGTTCGACGCCTCTCAAGAAGACCTTGTAGGGTTCCTACGGTTGACTCTGTATATGATGCCATCGAGACTAATATTTTGGCCACCACGTCTGTTGGTGATGAATTTCACATTCAGCTGAGCATTGGCCATATTGGTTTAGAATGGGGGTTTTGACTTTTTACACATTTTTATACTATTTCTTAGCTTGCAATGTTCAAAGGTTTGACATGTGAACAGTATTAATTGGTAATGGTACAAACTCAGCATATCAATCTCTTTTAAAGCTTATTTGAAGCTTAATAAATTGGCTTGGGACATTATGAAGACAAGTTTATTTTATTGACAAATAATGTATATTTTTGTAACTTTTTAGTCAAGTTTTTAATTTAATTTTAATTAATTTGAAACCAATTATTCTTTTTTTTTATATTTTAAAAGTTTATTTTATTGACAAATTATGTATATTTTTGTAACTTTTTAGTCTAATTTAATTTGAAACCATCCATTCTTTTTTTATAATTTATTTTGAATTTTTTCTTGTCAATTCAGCTTTTCAATGTCTACTATACTTTTTTTATAATTTTCAAGGTAAATACAGGTAAACTAATTATGGCATTCCCCTTGATAAGCCCCTTAATCCCCCTACCTAAAGAGGTGTTGTTTTTATCCAGTAGGCGTTCGGGGAACACACCCATCTAACACACATGACACACGTAATTAATAATGGGTCTTTGAAACGGAAATAAATTACACAAGATGGTCATTGTTAACAAAAAAAACGTTGATGTAAAATATTGGTGAAAACGACTTTTTCACAAGCATTTAATTCCTCCAAATTTTTCTTAATGATCCATAAAAATGTGCAATGTACAAGTTCAATATAAATTATGTAAGACTAACTAACGTGTCTGGTTCAACACACGTGTCAGTTTTGACTGTGACGTCAGTTTTGAAAATCAGTTGAGGAAAGTAATAATTCTCCACAAACAAAACAAATTTCCACAAGTGTTTCCAATTTGAAATTCAATATGCTATTTTGCATGTTTATATGTCCTACAATCCCTGACAGGAAGTTTGGCATGAACAAACGCACTATGCTGCACGTTTAACACAGCTCGAGGCTATAGGTGGAATGTTTAACACAACTTACTCTGCTAAATAAGATGTTTAACAAATGTCCTACGAAGCGCTGTACAGGCCGTGTTAAACATCTGAATTTGCTTTTTGCACATCTTACGGCGCCAAACAGGAGGTTTAACGCAAACTACAGAGCTGAACAGAAGTTTTACAACGCTTAACACAGCCTACGGTGCTAGATAGGATGTATAACTCACCTTACAGCGCTAGATAGGACGTTTGATATATTATAAGGCGATGTTAAGACAGGACGTTTAATATATAAGTTTGATAAAACTTGAGGTGCTAGATAGAACATATGACACAGCCTACCTCGTAGACTAGACGATTAACACAGGCTACGATATTAGTCATTATGATTGGCAAAGTCTACGGTTTTAAACAGGATATCTGTTAAGATTTATAAACTAAAACTGAACCTTTTTTTAGCTCTAGCAGAGATACATCAGGCTGCGCTAGACAGGACATATAGGACACAGCCTACGGCGCTAGACATGACATATAGGACACAGCCTTCAGCGCTAGACAGGACATATAGGACACAGCCTTTCGGCGCTAGACAGGATATATAGGACAAAGCCTTCGGCCCTAGACATGTCGTTTGAAACGACGTTAGAAAAAGTATTTGACACAGTCTACGGCGCTCGACAGAATAGTTGACATAAAAATACTTCAAGATGACTTCCTTCTGTTCTTATTTTCTTTGATAGTTTCGCTGCTCCCTATTCTGGATTTTCGTTCCAAATTACAAAATTTCTACTGTGACGTGATATTACCTATAGTTTTGCGCGGAATGTCCTAATATACGACTTAGGACAATACTTTAAATGATCTTAGGACATATCTTAGTACTGACTTAGGGCGTTCAACGAAGCTATCTTAGGATAGTCCTTCCAAGGATTATCTAAGGACCATCCTAAGACGTATACTATTCATAAGTTAGCTTCGTTGACATGGGCCCAGATGATTTATTATTGAATTGCAGTTTCAGCTGGTTTAAAAAAATATGATCATTTTTTAATTAGTGTTACGTGCTAGTATGTGTTTCTTTTTTTCCTTCCGATTTTCAGCGTAACTTTACGATTAATTGAACCTCCGCGGTACATGAGCGTAAAAACTGAGCATGAAAATCATGCATTATAACATTGCTAATTACGACACTGTAAGGAAGCTGTACTATCATTTATCACATATTTGGTAGTAATATGAACTTTTTTGCATATTTGATATAGCCGGAAGTGATGGATCGATATCATGCCCTCGGGTCTAATATCGATATCAGCCCTGGTGGCTTATATCTGCTTTTAGCTTCCGCTTTAATTTTGCACTTCCTCTCATATGTCAACATAGCAGACGAACTTTAACTAACAAAATGACGGATGATAACTTCAACTAACAAAATTACGGATGACAAGTTTGTTGCTGTCACTTCAGAAAAAACTTCTATATTTGTTGATAGTATGAAAAATGAAAATACTAAACGAAAAAAAAAATGAGTTTTTACTGAGTGACACATCTATGATAAATACTTGCTTTCTTCTAAACCTATGATATTGAACTAATTAAAGTTTTATATATGTTTTTGTGTTTTATTACGTTTTATTTAAATATTAAACTGTTTTCATCTGCTTTATTTTCGGATAAAAGGTTGAATAGTGGTTATCAAATATGTGATAAACAGATTATAGCATGTCATTTTCCATATCGACCCTGGTATCAGCCCTCGACCCATATCAGCCCTCGAGCAAGCTCTCGAGCTTGATATGGGAGTCTCGGGCTGATATCATGGCCGATATTGAAAATGCCATGTACGTAATAATCTATAATTATAATTATATTTAGAAATAGGTTGTCTTAACAAGACTATTCGCGGAAGCAAACTACCCGAACGGTTTATCTCCATTACACACGATATACTAAACTTGAGGAATCCCAGTTCATTTTTGTATTTATATTATGAAAACGAAAGAAACAAGAAACTAATAAAATGTTAAGACAGTGCCATACTATGCTACGTTTTAGATATTAAGTCAAAATCTTAACGTTGCTAGTTTATTGGAGATAGGTTTCAAAGATACGATTTGCTTGCTTGCTTGATTGATTGGTTGATTTTAAAGTGAATCATTGAAAACTTGCAGTGAGCAGTATTTCAGCGTACTATGTTTTTAATTAATTGGTATAGTGGAAGGGTTACACTTTTTCGTGCGCTCTCCAAACACTGTATACCCACTATGGTCCGCGGTCAGGATTTCCAAATTAGACCTGACTGGCCTCCCACCTCTTTCAAGCCCCTAACTCAAAGAATTATCCTATCTATCATTTAGGGACGATGGGAAACTTTAAGCGTCGAACGATGAGAACAGTCACGTGTTTTATAATTTTGTAAAAATATATTTGCTGGAAATGACTATCAAATATTACATTATTTGTAATCCTATGTATTGTTATTTAATAATAAAAAGTAAAAACACCATGAAAACATCTACTGAAATACGAAGAGACTTCAGCGCTCTGGAATTAACGATACTGTGCTCTATAATGATCCAATAAAAACAGATTTACCGTTGTACTATACAACTGTAATTTGTAATATAATAAATACAAAATAATTGTGAGATCGATACCCAATAACTGACAAAGATTGCCAGTTATGTTTCCCAAGATCGGAGGTTCTTAACAGGTACTCAAAAACAAGTGGACGCCATGATATAGCAAACAAGTTGTTGACAGTAGCTTAAACCCCATTTAAATGACACAGAATATTTGTTTGTTTGTAGGATGGTGTTGAACGCCACTTTCAGCAATTTTTTATTTGGGGGAAGAAGCCAGAGTACCCGGAGAAAACCCCCGACCTGCGGTAGGAAACCTGGCAATCCTTGTCAATTAAGATTGGAGTCGAGTACACCCTGCCTGCAGTGAGAATCGAACCCGCAATCTCAGTGTTAACAGACCACGTGATCAATAGTAGACGAACTACCTTAACCACTCAGCCACCGTGGCCCCTGACAAAAATAGCACTGGCAATTATTTGCGTTGGAAATCAGAGTCATAATAAAAACAGCTGAGACTAAACTATGCAACATTACATAACGAGAGTGAAATATATCACGTCACAAATATAAAATTGAAAACATCTCGATTATCGAATCGTCCGCGCCTTCAATAAGTTTTACTTTAGATATCACTTCCTTGTTGAAAAATATTCTATCTCGTTTGAAAATATGGTTGCAGATAGGTTTCCCAATTTTTGAATTCAGTGTACAGTGAATGTGCTACGATGATTGTTGGATACACCTATTAGTGACTAGTGGTATATGATACCAATCCATTTTAATCAACTATAGCCAACTCACATTCTACAGTAATGGAAGCGGGAGGTTTGGCATGCCATAAAACCTGGTTTAAACCACCATTTCTTTTGAAATGCATGTACCAAGTCAGGACCATTGCCTTAGTTACTATATTTTTGGTTGTTGGTTCCGGAGTTTCCCGGTTTCTCGGACTTTGGTTTGTGGATTGTCTTTTTAGGTCACCTGACCCAAAGGGTCAGTGAGCAATTGTCATCACTTTGCGTCCGTCGTCGTCGTCAGCGTCGGCGTCTGTAAACTTTTTTTTACATTTTAATCCTCTTCTCTGAAACCACTTGGCCAATTGAAACCAATGCAAGCGAAACGTACTAGCAATATTGTTTGGATGGTCCTCTAAAAAGTTTATGTTTTTTATCCCTATCAGAAATTCAAAATGGCCGCCACCACAGGACTTAGTTTAACATAGGACCCAATGGGAAAGCAGTTAAAAACGGCTTCTTCTCTGAAACCAGTTGACCAATCGAAACAAAACTTACAACCAATTCAATATTGTTTGGATATATAGTCATCTAAAAATGTTTTTTATGCCAATCGGAAAATCAAAATGGCCAACACCGCAGGACTTAGTTTAACATAGGACCCTATGAGGAAATGTTTTTAAAAGGCTACTTCTCTGAAACCGGTTAACCAATGGAAACAAAACTTACTAGAAATATTGTTTGAATGGTCCTCTATTAAGTTTATGTGTTTATGCCAATCGGAAAATCAAAATTGCCGCTACCGCAGGACTTGATTAAACATAGGACCCTATGGGAAAAAGTTTTAAATGGCTCTGAAACTGGTTAACCAATGGAAACAAAACCTTCTAGCAAAATTGTTTGGATGGTCTTCTTTAAAGTTTGTTTTTTATGCCAATTGGAATTCAAAATGGCCACCACCTCAGAACTTAGTTTAACATAGGACCCTATGGGAAAAAGTTTAAAAAGACTTCTTCTCTGAACCGGTTCACCAATGGAAACAAAACTTACTAGCAATATTGTTTTGGATGGTCCTCTATGAAGTTTATGTTTTTATATCAATAGGAAAATCAAAATGGCCGCCACAGCAGGACATAGATTAACATTGGACCCAATGGGAAATTAAACAAAAAATCTCTGAAACCGGTCAACCAATGGAAACAAAACTTACTAGCAATATTGTTTGGATGGTCCTCTTTAAAGTTTATTGAAAATTACAGGACTTAGTTTATCAGGGAAATGCCATCTTCATTGCCTATAAAATCAGGTGAGCGAAACAGTCTCTTAAGAGCCTCTGGTTTTTGACAGTTTCATCGGAGTTCGGTATTTTGTTATTACTTTCATTTATCGATGTTTTGATTCTCGAATTGTTTACTGGTATGTACTAAACGGACTGATACATATCATCAAATGATATGTATTATGCTGGGTTATAGCTGATTACTACATATGTATTATTGTTATGCAAATTCATTATTGCCTTTCCCTGTCCATTATACATTTATGGGTTTTCTTGGTCTTTTAAAGACTTTTGCCAATTCATTATGAATTGAAGAAAGAAAATGAAATGTTGAAAAGTTCTCTACTTTGTACAAATTTCCAACGTTAGTTTCTAAACTTTTATTTCTTGTGTCTTTCTTATAAAATTTACATGATTGTTCTAATAAACAGCTGCGCCATGAGCGCATGAAGGACAAACGCCACACATTTCATGGTTGCATAATTCTATCTGCACTAAGGAGACATAATAAAGTCTATCAATATCAATTATGCCATAAATTAAGAACACTAATGGAAGCTATTTCGAGTCCACTAACTAAACTATAAAAATATCTTTTTCACCAATATAGTCTCATAACTCTAAAATGAACAAAACCAGACAAGTCGGGACCAGGGACGTACAGACAGACGGACGGAATGTTTCTTATACTATAATAGTATAGTGTTGTTCGGAAAGTGTGCAAGTCAATAAATTCTTAAAAACCATCGACTAAAGGAAATCATCCTCTTTATGGAACATTTAAATTTAAATACATTTCTACTCGTTTCTCAAAAAGTAGTTGTAGCTGCCCAAAGTGCATTTCAACTGATACAAGACGATTGAAAAACAATTTCCTAGGTAAAGTTTTGTTTAGTTTTGATTTTTGTTTGTTTTTTATTTATTTTTTTTTTATTGTTTTTGCTTTTTGTTATTGTTTTTGCTTTTTGTTTTCGGTTTCTTTGTTTTTCTTGTTTTTTGTTAATGTCGTCCGTCTGCTCACTTATACTATGTTAAATTCTTAAAAATGTATCGGTCTATCACGCGATTAATGGTAAGGAGCGACCTAAAATGTGTTATAAATATACCACATTTTCTCAACTTGACCAAGGAAATCACAAGGAAAATGAGAATCAAAGGAGCACTTTATTTATGATGTAAATTTTATGAATACGTGCCCAGAAGTCTTAAATGTTTATATTGCTTTCCTGCCGAAGATAGGGGTTCCAAATAGGAACTCACGCTTTCTTTCACAATAAAAACTGGATACAATGGTATAGCTCAACATTACTGATATTGACATGAAACCTGAAACAAAAAAAATATGATATCTCAAAAGGAGACTTTGAACAGTTCACCACCCAACCCCACTGAAAAAAGACTAGAACATTTATAATTAAATCCTTTTCAAATTTAATTTCAAACGAGGTCAACAGGTCAATCGTTGATTGGTTGGAAATAATCATGCAGGATAACAGGCGTCAAAATTGAATTAACTGGTAATTTAAAGTGGAATATAACACTTAAGTGTTATATGGAGAAAAATATTTTAGACAATACTTTGATAACCCGTTTTTATATTCAATCTATGATGAAGGCTTTTTACTGCCATAAATAAGAGATTTGTTTTTAAGAGACACTTTTTAAAAACATATTACCATTAATATAAATACTAAAAAACTAAAATTGACACGAACTGCATGAGTGGGATCAGTTGGGCCTAACAAGAATGAAATGTGCTTTGATTAAATCATCAATAAGCACGGAAGCTTATTCGGGCCACTTTGTTGGAAAAAATGTTTGAATTACGTTTAAATGCAAAATTGTTGAGATGGAAGGCAATACGCAAAACGTATTGCGATTAATCTCATACTTGGCGTTTAAACGCAAAAGTTATTGCGATTAAACGCAAAATGCAAAGCTTATTGCGATTTAACGCAATACTTTGCGTTTAAAACTTAATAATTATTGCGATTAAACGCAATAATATTGCTATTAAACGCATTAATTCTTGCGATTAAACATAAAAGTATACCGTAATGGTAGTGTGATATGATAGAAGGAGTTGCGTGTGATAAAGTGTGCGAGTCAAAGAAACAAAATTGCCGTTGTCATATAAAACAAAAATAAATATCATATATCAACTATTTATGTAATAATACAGTTGTTGTTCTAACGCTGTAGTACACACCCTTGTCTCAATATAGCACCTTGATTCTACGTTGCATATCTTAACCTCAACACTGTATGGTTGAAATATGGTTTAATGCACTTATCATGCCGATATCTCGAACTATATCACCCCTCGAACCAGCCTAGGGGTGATATAGGGTTCTCGGGTTGATACAGCTTGTGATATATACACATTACATACATTATGTGTAGGTACAACTACTTGTATCACGTCGAGACAGTTGTGTACATTCGTATCACTACGAGACGCGCAGCGTCGAGTTGTGATGCGGAATGTATGCAACCGTCGAGACGTGATACAGGTAGTTGTACCTACACTTAAATGTATGTAATAAGTTTATCTAAAATTAAGAAGTATAAAAAGGGCAGAATAAAACTGAATGTTTACAATTTAAAATTTAACATTCAACGAAGCATTTGTTTATAAAATATAGCCCCTAACGTCACACGCATTATGACGTCATATTTCATTCATAAAATGAAAGTCATTCAACGAATCATTGGTTATATCATTCATTGTGACGTCAAGAAGTAGTTCCGACAAAAGTACATCTTGTATCACATATATAGATGATACAAGGTTTTGTATCACACAGTCGTATCAATCGCTAATTTTCCAGAGTTTGACGAAATACATACTTAATTTTAGATAAATACACATTACATACATTATGTGTAGGTACAACTACTTGTATCACGTCGAGACAGTTGTGTACATTCGTATCACTACGAGACGCGCAGCGTCGAGTTGTGATGCGGAATGTATGCAACTGTCGAGACGTGATACAGGTAGTTGTACCAACACTTAAATGTATGTAATAAGTTTATCTAAAATGTAGAAGTATACAAAGAGCAGAACACAGCTGAATCGTAAAAAATTTTAATTTAACATTGAACGAAGCATTTGTTTACAAAATATAGTCTCCAACGTCACACGTATTATGACGTCATATTTCATTCATAGAATGAAAGTAATTCACCGGATCATTGGTTATACCATTCATTGTGACGTCAAGAAGTAGTTCCGACAAAAGTACATCTTGTATCACATATATAGATGATACAAGGTTTTTTTATCACACAGGTTGTATCAATCGATATTTTTTCAGATTTTGACTAAATACATACTTAATTTTAGATAAAGATTCTGACATTTATTACATTTCGCATTTTTAGCTTCTCTCACTAACCCATATTTTCTGATATTGCACTATTGACGATTTTACAAGTGATATTGTACGGCTGAATAACGAAATCCAAAAAAATGATTAGCCGTGCAATATTACTAAACGTCAATTGTGCAATATCACATTGTGTTAATGTTTTTAAAATTGTTTCCTTTGGCAAAATAACGACAAAATCAGATAATGAACACGACAACAATAAGTGCATAATTATACATACTTGTAATGGTAAAAAACCCAACAATATATTAAAAAGACATAGAATAAAAGTGGGAAATGTACAGTGAAATGTAATACAAAATTTATGGCATACGATATTATACAATTAATGACTTTGATATAAGTCGCTATCAGGATTTATCAGCCAGAGAAAATGTAATATTCAGCGAGCCGCTAGGCGAGGTGAATATACATTTTTGAGGGCTAATCAATCTTGATAGCGACCGTATACCAAAGTGATTAATTGTTTTATTACATGAATAAAACCACCATCTCTCTTGATCAGAAAAACAGAGGATGCCTTTTCTACTGGAGCCCCTGCTTACATTTTGTAATTGTTGTTACCCTTAATATTTTGTATTTAATACTGCATTTTGATATCAATTTGCTAGTAATCCTGAAATTCCAGTTTCGAATATTGAGATGAGTATAAATGAATCAACATATCGCTGAGCAGACGTTTCTCCCATGTGTTTGTTGTCACGCACGATGTACAATTAATACAATCGATTTGATTGGACAAATGAATTTGTTCAGACGGCTATTCTGATTGGCTTAAACATAAAAACCAGGTCGATATCGTATTCCGCTTGACTACTATGCAGCGGAATCGTGCAGCGTACAAACATTTTATGTAATTTTAGTACTGTTGCAATTTATCGTGACCCAAAAGTTGTTTTTAGACCAATCAAAAACACGCAAAATTCTATTCATGAAATAACATGCTTTATGGAACACTTAAAAGGAATATCGACCACGGCCATTTGCCGATATCTGTTTTGAGTGTTCCATAAAACATGTTATAATATACTTAGAAATAAGATTTTTGTTTTTGCATGTGATACAGACAATGTCAGTCAACCATATCACAAAAGGGTGTGATCATGATATCAAGGGGTGTGATATGGATGTAATATCACACTCCTAGGAATCCATATCACGTACACCCCTCGATAAACTGACATGGATTTCCAGTCTGTAGGAAATATACTATATATTTTTTTAATTTAATTTATTTCCGTGTAACATTAACATGTGTGGATCCGTTTTGGACAATCTTATATTATTGGGGGATTTTCCTCCTTTTATGTCGTCTGCTAAAACAAGGAATTAAACGAGAACGCAAGGTTTGCAGTTGAAGAAGACAAATATTCTTTCATTGAAACTTCACAGAAAGATTTCTCATTTTTTGAAGTTGTGACTTGATATTATAGAATTGGGAACTTTTTCAGAACATTTGCAGAAGACGCTACCTATTTTGTGTATTCAACTCCTACTACAGTTTTCAATCCAGATCTCTGAAATTTCACAGAAAGAATGCACATGATTGAAGTAAACCTGCAATTATTTTATTGTTCGAGGATTTGTTCCTAATTTTCCAGACTTGGGAACTTAGTAATTTCTCATGACATTTGCAGAAGAATGTACCTATATATTTTGTGTAAACTCCTTCTACAGTTTTCAACCCAGATCTCTGAAACTTTACAGAAACATGTGGTTTTGATTTTGATGCGCTTGTTCCTGATTCAAACATGTGCACACTTATTACATGTATAATAAAGAAAATATTAACAGTTATTGTTATTGATTTATTAAACATTTCAAGTTCATATTTTATTATTCACTTCCATACCTGATGAACAAATCGATATCATTGCAATTCTCACATCGGAATATCTAAACTATATCATAAAAAGGTTATTATATGGAAATTTTCATATCACACCCCATACCAACCATCGACCCATATCTACCCTCTGACCTAAATGCCCTATGGTAGATATGGGGGTCTCGGGTTGATATGGGGTTTGATTTGAAAATCGCCATATAATAACCTCTTAATATCCCATGTACTGAGCTGCCATAATTGTATAGTAATATTCAGTATATATTTAATACTAAGTACAGTACACGGTGTTCATTCCATATAGCGAAACCTTTTACCGCACCTCCTTTTATCACATCACACCCCATTACGGTATACTTTTGCGTTTAATCGCAATAATTAATGCATGTAATCGCAATATTATTGCAAGCATCATCAAAACAGTTCCGTCCAAATTCTCGATTCTTAATAGTCACACATTTCGATCCGTTTTATTCCCATCGTCAGCATAGATAAGGTCCGTGTCCGCATCCTTTTGACAATTCTTTTTTTTTGATGATTTTTTCAGTCTTTATAGATCGTTATGTGATAATAATAAAGAAGATAAATTTTTAAACCTTGTAAGAGACGGACCATTTAACTTGAAGGGGGGGGGGGGGGGGGCCTTGGTTTTTTGTTTTGGTCAGAAAATATTTATTTTTTGAAGGCGTCGCGACAGAATATTTTTTTCATTATTAGCATTATTTTATATAGCAGAAATCCTTCTTCAGAATATTTTTATTCTTACCCTCTGCTTCCAAAATATTTTTTCATCAAAAATCATTTTCAATCCACAAATCAAAGGCCGAGAAACCAGCAAACTCCAGAACCAACAACCAAAAATATAGTAACTATAGGCAATGGTACTGACTTGTACACGAATTTCAAAAGAAATGGTGGTCAAACCAGGTTTTATGGCATGCCAAAATTCCATTACTGTAGTCTGTGAGGTGGTTTGCTGAATAAAATGGATTGGTATCATATATACCACTGTTATGGTTGTTTTTTGAATAACAACTCGAGCTTGAATATGAAGTTGTCTATATAGATTAGAACATTCACTGGCGTAGCAAGCTGTACGAACGGAACCGTACCACTTTAAATTGCTGGTACGGAAAATCGCACGAGTTTTTTGTCAGTTGAAATAAAACATGCCTGTTTTCAACTGGTCAGGTAAAAAAATTGTGGTTTTTAGTCATTCACTTTTAGTACCTAGAAACTCACAGAATGCAGGATTTCGGATCATTTACCCTAGAGTTTCTGGGGGTCGCTTGCCGTAAAGATTTCCCTACTGGTCACATCTCCGACCATACCGCTATTTTTCTGGGTGCTACACCAATGACGTTCCCTTAGAAGATGCCACGTCATACCCACCATGAAGAGGTACGCTTCTACGTCATTGATTTCGGGATGCTGTACTTAGTGGCACTTCGCTACACCTATACTTTCATGCGTTTTTGCAAAAGCCCTTGTGAAGCTTCTATGACAGAAATTGTGTATGTCTTTTTGTTCGTACCGCTGCGCTCAATGGAGATTGGTACACTGATACAGTTGACTATCCCGAGCATTTTTCTGAAAAAAATAATTGACGCGGTAGCCGCCATTTTGTAAAGGCAGCCATTTTACCACCCCACCCCCCAAATTGGATCGATATGAACTTCAAGCAAAAATAGGTCACGACCTGAAGTAGTGCTCGCTAGTTTGACAATTTTAAAATTGGTGGACATTGGAAATGGCGGCCATTTTGGAAATGAAAAAATCCTTCGAAATCCAAAAGTTTATGGATTTTAATAAAAATTGGTATATAAGTGGAGTATGTTATACCGCACCATTTGACGCACATGTTGATTCCTATATCTTGGATTCAAAATGGCCGCCAAAATTCAAAATGCTCCGATTTGCAGGAAACTTGGTTTTCAGGTAGATTAAGATGTTGCAAAGGTATGTTAGTCATAAAAATTTGAATTTGATCATTTTGAAAATGAAAAAGATCTTAAAGATCCAAAACTGTATGGATTTTAATGAAAATTGGTATATAAGTGGAGTATGTTATGCTGAACCATATGAAGCACATGTTGACTTTCAATGGCGGCCATTTTGATTCCAAGATGGCTGCCCAAAATAAAAAAAATACTCCGATTTGCACGATACTCGAAACTTTGTATTCTGATAGGTTAGGATTAATAGGTTAATTTTCGTAATTTAATTGAGCTTGATGCCGTAAGAAAGTATCGGCAAAATGCCGACATGAGTGTTTAATGTCTATAATTTCAAAAATCGCTACAGGTTGAAAATGCAAATAGTCACCAAACTTTACATTTGTTCAGTTATATGACATCAGTATAGCGGAATATACAATGACATGTCTGAAAACAACATGAGACGGCTGAAGGTTAAAGGACAATTACAAATCCGCATTCAGGCAAAACTATAAAATTAATTACCCGACCCCAAAAATGAATTCAGGTGCTCTGTACGAGTAGACATTACCAGCCTCAAATTTATGCTGTGTACAAAACGTCTGGGTTCTTTGATTCTAGAATTATTAATATCCGACTTGGGCCATCTCCTTGAATAATAACACTAGTAAACGTTTTTAAAAGTAGTCTAGGTTTACATGAGATATGTTTTGGCATTTTTCTCATGTCTCCTAGTGACCTCTGGTCTTGTGTAGTCCAGTTTCCCTATTCTATTTAGACTTTACATTGTATAACGTTGTTTCATAGTATTTAGTTTTTGTTAATTTGTGGTATTTAATGATGAGACAGGACACACCACAGTGAAATATAAAAAACGCATATATTTTGACGGAATGGAAACCATTATTTAATGCGCCACCATTGTAAATATTTAAGATAATGGAACCGGTTCTCCTGACTGGCTCATGCCAAAATTGGATGAACAGGAGTGGGTTGATTTCAAAAGGTAAAATGGCTTTTGTGATTAATGAAAAAATAAACATTAACTACTAAAGTTTTTTAAGTTTTTTTTATACATGCATGAAATAGATATGCCTTGCTTGATATTAATTAAATATGTGTGATATTTCCAACTCTTTCACTGTTGTTCTTATTCCAGATCAATAAAAAAGCATTTTCTCCTTGCCCAGTTCACGCAAGAACATTTAATGGGCAAGATTTTACCAACATCCACTAGAAGCTCCAACAGTGAAGACTAAACATATTTAAAAACAAAGAAATCAGTAAAATGACTGAGAAAGAGAAATAAATAATTGAGTAATACCAGCAAAATCGGAATTCGCAAAAACTGGTAAGTTGCTTTAATTACAAGATAACACATTTCAACCAAACTCAATTGTCATAATATTCGTTTATGAAGATAATGGCTATACATTTTTAAGCCCTAATAATTCATGTTTTGAAGGAATTATATCGATTCGGATTATGACAAATACACTAATGATTTAAGTAACGCGTGTACAATTGTGTGTTTTTGTGGTTCTGTGTTTGGGTGTTTCCAAATCTCTCTCTCTATCTTATTAGCTATATTATCAAACCTTATCAAACACATCCATTACAACATATTACAATATGGAAGCTGTCAGTAGCATAAACTCTAAGTGTCACCATAATTTGTAAGGTAAGGAACGTGGTCGCATCGTTGGTCTTTGTCAATATGCCTGGAACCTTATATGAACAAAGCCTAAAATCGTTGGCCTTTATAGTCTATACCTCAGATCAATATCTGTATTATCTGTTGGTCCAACGAGTATTATCTCTTAAAACTCTATTAGTGCGTATATTTTGATCACTTCCGCAGTCATAATGTTTAATTGGTAATGTTAAAGTAAATTGGTGTTTATATTTTAAAAAAAAGTAGTCTACACCGGAGTTTACAGTTGAATTACTAATATGACGTTACACCCCGGAAATATAATTACACAAAAATCGATCGAAAGCTGACCCAAAATGTTAACAATATGACCCGGACCTGTAATTATACGACACCGTAATAGTTGCATATGCTTTACAAAGGTTCTTAAGTAAGGTTATTGTTTAATCTCGGCTTAAAACTATGTATGGATATATCGTAACATTTTGATTAGTATATACATGCATATGAAATGTTACTTAAACATGGTATGGAAGAATTATATCTGGGCGTGAGGAGCCTAGTTGTTAAGATGACTAATGGTCACGTGCTTATCAAAACTGAGGTTAAGTCTCACTGCGGGCAGGGTGCGCTCGACTCCAATACTGCCAGTTTTCCTACTTAGGTTCGGGGAATTTAACCAGGTACTCCGACTCCCCAATACAAACTGGAATCCACGATTTTGCTGAAAAATTGCTGAAAGTGGCGTTAAACTCATTTATAAACGTCAGACAAGAAAAAGGACTATAGAATTGTCGTCTGACGACGTGGCATTATTTAAAATAAAATCTGATCGATTGATTGATTGGATGTCTGCTTTAAGTCCAGCGAGCAGTATTTCAGCTATATTCTAGACGGGAACAAGTTAACAAACAATAAATCAACGGAAAATGGGGGTGGGATGGGTCACATGGAATACAATTTTGACTGCCACTGGAAAAGAATGAAGTTTTGAGTACGGGCGGAGAATTTAGCCTTTTGTAGCGGCTACAATGAGCCTACTCTTTTTCGAAATCTTCAAAAGGGGTCTTTATCGTGCAAGGAGCTTGGCACTCTCCAAACACGTTACCCACTACGGTCCGCGGTCAGGCTTTCCGTATTATGACCTGACAACCCCCCAACGAGAGAGTCTCCCCTATCCGCCACCCGGGGACGCGCTGGGCTGCTCTGTGGGTCGAGCACTGGGAACCCTCCCAGTATGGTCCCTGAAAAAAAATCTGTAAATACTTTACAACTCAATGGCGTTATTGGTATTTATCTCGCCTAACGATTGATACTGCAAAAATACACATAAACTTTTGCAGATTACACGGAACACATTCTTATTCGTAAACGGACTATACTTAACAAATGCTTCATTTTCAGGTATTTACTAAGTTGGAGGTCAAATACTTCATTTTCAGGTATTTACTGGTTGGAGGGGACCACGTGGACAATATCAGGACAGGGGAATTACTGCTTAGAACAGATGTTAATGTCCCTGAAAGGCCAAGATGAGAATGTGATAGGACAAATCATACAAATAACGAATAATGAAAATTACTCGAAGTTTTTGAAAGAACAAATGGATAATATGAAAGTACTAAAGACAAAGTCACAGTTCCTATAGATAATTGTTAGTGTGGGCGCAAGCGGAAACATTCCATCAGAATAAGAGAAACGATAACAAGCAAACATATAAACGGAATCATCTAAATTGAAATACTCAGACTAACTGTACGTTTTTTATCTCAAACTACATGTTATATTCTTTGTAAGGCTCACTTTGGGGGCTTCACAGGGAATAATATATACACTAAAGACTAATAGTATTGAGGAAACTTCATAAAACCTAATGCATATGTTTGAACACTTCCAAAATCCTATCATCATCAATTTTAATAACATTATTTTTATAGTGATTTTTACTTTTTATTTTTTCTCATTCAGTTTTTGTGTCTGCGACGATATTATATATTGACATCCGGCTGCGGCGTTAACACTTAACAGTCTGCTTTATATCTTTGTAAGCTAAGCCCGAGGGCCATCTAAAAAATTCGGTCCAATGGTAGCTTAAAATGAGTACTCGCCAGTCAGTCACCTGTCACCTGACCTTGACTTCAATTTCACCGTCCAGTGACTACGTTAAAGTTTTTGGTTTAGGAATGTTGTTCTATAACCATGAATGGTAGGATGATAATATTTGGTACATAGATTGCTGATGAATAGTACATGACTATCAGGTAGGTGTCACCTGACATTGACCTCAATTTCACGGTCCAGTTACTACGTCATAAAGTTATCGAATTAAGGGACTTCCTCTGTAACGATGAATGGTAGGATGGCAATATTTATTAAATATGTTGTTGATAAATAGTAAATGACACCTGACCTCAATATCACGGTCCAGTGAGTACGTTAATGTTGTTTGGAATAAGGGATTTCTTCAGCAACCGTTAATGATAGGATGACAATGTTTGGTTTATAGGTTATAATGAATAGAACATGACTGTCTGGTAGGTGTCAACTGATCTTAACCTCAATTTCACGGTCCCAGTGACTATGTTAAAGATTTTTGGATTGGGTCAGTTCCGCTGTGACTATGCATTGCATATTTTATATGATGACAATTTAATGTTATTTACATGTTACTCATGAAGTAATTTTTCATTACTGATATACGAAATGCAGGCGAGAAATATTGTGATGTGCAAAGTTGCAAATACCATTGTTTGCACTATAAAGTTGATACTTTTAGTTAAGGTTTTACTGTTTATTGTTATTTAATAGCAGTAGGTTAGTGTTATACAGTATTTAATCCTCTGTTTTACAGCTTTCACTGAAGGTCTTTAAAATGCAAATAGAAATTAACCCTGACATAAACCCATGAACTACCATGAAATTGACTAAATTACACACTTGGGTGTTATTCACACTAGGTAAACGCTGTCCGCGAGAGCAAAGATATTTCGCGTTTTTTCTGTACTGATATTTCGCGTTATTGTTTACATTGGACACCAGAACATCTTCGGACTAAAATCGGTTTGTATAATAATAATATAAAGCCATGAAATTGTATATGCTGGTCCTATGTCTTTGTTAAAACTATATTTTCATCTTTTTTTCAGTTTCAAGAAATTATTTGATACTTTATATCCATAGTTTATATCTTTTTAGCAGTAGAATGCATTTGATGTTAATTTTGACAAATTAACCATTTTCCCAATATGTTTTTAATGAACCGCGATTTAAACCATCTCAAAATAGGATTATAATTTGTACAAAATCCAGTTGTACCCTTTTCCCTTATTATAAATAGTGGAAAAGGCACGAAATCGAGAACCTTCTGCCTGTCAAAACATTACTGTCCTGTTACTTCTATTAAAACTGTACTGATATTCTGTGTTCCTAAAAACTGAAATCGTGAAAAAATACAGAATTTTAGGGCATTTTTCGAGTTGCTAGATTGACTTGTCGTATATACATCTACGACAATGTAACTTAAAATGAAAATATACTTATATAGATGTGTGATTTTTTCCTAGTCTATAAACATTCATGTACGTCTTTTATAACAAAGAAAAATAACTCGTATAGCCAGAAAATACGTAATTGTTTTTTCCATTTAACATTAATTTACATTTACATTTAACGTTAATTGGTATATGTAGTCGCTAATTGACGAATATCTCCTTTTAATTGATGGATTTGATTTTAATCATGTGTTCAATATATGACTGCAGACCATAATAGCAAAATTGTCGAGAAAGATTTTTCTGCAACACATGGGCCTTTAATGTTTAATTTGGTATTTACAGACGGGCGTATCATGCGCTCTAGGTGCAGCTGTTTATTTGTAGGTGGACAACATCTTTAACAGTCAATCCAGAAAAATGGACACTATTAGAAACAAAAACATGGAACAAAAATAAAGTATTTAATTTCTTTAAATTGTTAATATTGTTTGCTTGTAGCTTATCTACAGTATACATTGGCAGATTTTCACACACACAATAGTAATAGTTTTGAAATTATACTCTGTTAAACTTGGGTACCATTTTTGTTAGTTACGGAACATACAGTGTGCCTTATACAAGTGTCTACAATTTTTTGACTTAATAAAACCATTTAATTTGATGGGAAGTATCAATAATTGATGAGATATTAGATAACAAGATACTTATTCATTGTTTGCAGACAACGGGCATAAACATTGAATAATCAAGAGTAAAACGAAAATTTATTTATAAACGAACATCATACAACACAATGAAACAACAATCGTAATTAATCAGATGTTTCCAATGAAAATAATGCTTTTTACTATGTCTATAGAAACATGTTCAGAAAAAAACTTTATAAGAGAACCATGAATTAGAATTTTACACCATAACATTTTTTTATGAGCACATAATTTGTTAAGGAAGTTATGCTGTTATAGAATTTTTAAAAATGTTTTAAATGGTAAAAACTTTAATATTATTTGAGTTAAAAGTTTTGGAATTTGGCTTTTTAAACTTTTGGAATAATTTGTATATCTAAAAAATAATTCTAAAAAAAAATGTGCTAAAACCACGAAAAAAGAAATAAAAAATCTCATTTTAGTCTAGATCCATCATCAAATTCAAATTGCAGTGAACAGCGGTGTTCTGTAATATTAAAATAACAAAATGTATCAACTTATTCTGATATTTTATTATTTTTTGCGCTTAGACACATGAATAAATTTCTTTTGTGTTATTATGATATTTCTTATCTCCATAACATATTGGTGACTTTTGACATCCGTAACGACGACAGGAGAGAAAAAGTATGATTAAAATGGAATATTGTGTTAAAACTAAGATAGTTTTAGCATATACTACGTATTTAAATAATATAAATTATTAAAATTTACTATCTTGATTGGTAAGGATTATTTAAAGTGATTATGCAAGGTAAAGTTATATTCGTCTGACATCCATAACGTTAATTATTTTATGGATAGTTCCTCAAATGCAGTAAAACCTAAACTTTATAGGGGTCTTTCTCACTACTTCAAAAAATTCGAAAACATACATATAAAATACATTTTTCGGTCCCATTATAGAACAGAATAACTGTGTTTTTCGTCTAACCTCCGTAACATTTTACAAGTCTAACGTAAATCGGTATATTTTTTTCTTTTACTTGCAATATGTCGTCATTATCATTCCAAATGATTTTCCTGATCTTCAACGACAATTTTGTCTAAAAACTTATAACAAAACAAGTAATCATCACTTCGGCGTATATAATGCATAGCAAAATATAATTAAAAAAAACTGCTTGATTTTGTCTTCTGTCCAAATTTTTTGGCAATAAAATCGCTTTTGTCATAGTTAGTTCTTGTCGTCTGCATATACCGGTGGCAAATAAAATAATACACTTGGTTAAAAGTCAGATATTTCCATTTCTTTTTCTTCAGAAAGATCTATTGTTATGGATGTCAGAGGTAACGGATGTCAGAACACTAATTATTTTTTGAAAAAATAATAAGATGAATCTGGATTTGTACAGAATAAATAAGTAGTTTTATTCTATATAGCGTACCGAATCCCAATGAATGATCTGCATTCATTCTTGCACTTTCTTATTTAAAAAAATGCGTTATGTAGGTCAGAGCCTTAAATGTGACATTCAAAATATATTAATGTTTTGATTCGTAGTTTTGAAATCGACTTATATCATTAATAATTTAAGATAGGTTCTTATTCTTTGTCTAATTTCAACTTATAAACAAGAGTATTACCTTCAAATTTTCGCTAATTAAGGCTTTTTATGCTGGTCTAGATTCTTGTTACGGATGTTGTATACAGTTTGGCGACAACAATTTAAAATCTAACACAAAGATAGATTCTTGTTGATATTTTCTATGCTAATGCTGTTTGAATCTATATAGTTATCTGTAACTTTTCTAGTAAAAAACGTCTACATTTCATATTTAAAATCTGTGTATTCAGCCACCGCTTTTCTGTTATTACCGATGCGACACAAATTGCATTTTCCGGTACATTTCCGGCCCAAGTAAGACAAAATGTCTATAAAAAACGATAGGTTCTTACTTGGTTTTTCTTCTCTTGACTATAGTCTAAAGAATGAAAGCATAAAAACATTGTATTGTAATATTATAATTGCACAACCAGCAAGCGACACGTAGTCGAATTTGAACGAAAAAAGAAGGCCCGTTTTTCCGGAATGACTGTTAAAGTGAAATTACGGAACACATTTTCTCCTTGAACTTCCGTCCAAAAGCATATGTTACACGTACTGCTTAGTACTTCAGGTATCAATGACGTGTTTCTACTAGTCAGAATATACAAACCCGAAATAACAGTACAGTATCGATAGATTAATACACGAAGTAACAGTACAGAGCGATTTCATGAACACAGAATAACAGTACAGTCGATATTTTAAAGATTGCTGCATTTCAATTAATATTATATAAAATTAGCAATTTTATAAAGTATACTGACGAAAGGTTTTATTAAAAAGCATTTACACTGCTTTTTCATTCAAAACTATATGTTTTCATATGTAATAACTGTGTTTCCACTGTTTTGCTAGTAAGTATGCTACATTGTTCATTTATCTTTATGTTTTATGCTATTTATTTTAAAGGTAAACTTAATAGGTTCACGAAAAATATTTATTGACTTACAGTTTTACCACAAGCAGTATTAAAAAGGTAAAAACTCGCCAAAATAACGTGTTTATTGAACCACCCATGCCACTAGACTGACAACATGAAATATCAGTACAGAAAAAAACGCGAAATATCTTTGCTCTCGCGGACAGCGTTTACAGTGTGTTATTGGTCACGAGGTCAATTACTTGTATTTATTGACACAATAACGACATCTGCAATACAACCGAATTATAATTTGGCAGAAAAGATAAATTCAAATAGGAATATAAATATTTAATATTGCATGATTAAAGATATTTTTTGCAATACTTTTATTGACATTAAAATTATTTCACTAGACAATGAGAATGGATTATAGTTATAAGTATAACTAACTTTATTTTGGTTTGTAAAAATTATTATTTATAATTATTAGTTTGCCGAAGTCATACTGTTATCCAGTTATAACATATGTATTTTCTTTATTCTCTACCTTTTTCAGATAATAAAATGTATTATGATGGTACTATACACTATTCTCATTGGTAGCCAAGGGTCACCTATATAGATAAGAGATCTAAGATTTCCCCTCAGTTTGCTGAGACTGGCCAGGGCTTGTACATGCATAAAATTTGTCTCTTAATTTGATAATGAAGTTAATAAATGATCATCCGTTTGATTCTGACATGTTAATGGATACAATTGTTATGTATCAGGCAAATGAACATTTTGAGAATTTGAATTGTTTTCATGAAGATGAAAATTTGGATACTCTTAATAGAGATGAACTTGTAAGGAGACTAGATAAAAGTTTTGACATTAAGCTTGAAAAAGTTATCAAAGTGTTAAAGAAAGACCTGGATCAGACTGATCTAGTAAACCTGACGCATTGTGCTATACATATAGCAAATCAAAAGTGTGGCCCTCAAAAAGAAAGAAGCAGGAGGATAACGCAAACAAGTCAGGAGCAAAAAAAGGGAAAAATGATGAAGCATCGGTAAGCAATACTTTATGATGTTTGAGTTGAAAGATCTTAGAGTAAATAAGAAAATAAGATAAGCTGTTTTAAGATATTTACAATATTGGTATAATTATAATGGTTCAAAATACGGGAGACAGTGAATAACATCAAATAACTCAGAGAGATTGTATTATTTATTTATTTATTTATTTATTTATTTATTTATTTTTTGGGTGAGAGTAGTTGCCTTACTATAATTGCATTACATTTAGCAGATAATTTTTCGATTGCTTACCAAGTTTGGTAACAGGTGCATCTGTTGTATCTAAAATGCAGAACACCTTCTCAAAAAGTCATTGAGTGTAATGCAAAATTTTATGATGTTGTTTTTCTGTTTATGGAGAAAAATGAGATTAAAAATATTATGGTATGGATTTAAGACAGTTTGTCTCATGGGAGAGAGTAAAAGCTACCGTTTTATGGTGTTTTGGGCAGAAGGTAGTAAAAAGATGTAAGAATAAAAAGCTTTGGAATTGTAGAAGACTGTACGATAAATAAAAGATGAATTATGGAGAGGCAGAAGTAATTCTATGATTTTATGGTTTCTTTAAACCTTTAATACGGGAAGTTACAGGACAAAATTAAACGGAAACATACGGGTGAAGGAAGAAAATATGTCACTTTAATTTACGGAAGGGATAAATGAATTCTCGTGCAAGCCTGTGTAGTTTGTCTAAGTTAATAGGTAAATGTCATGTATGCGGAAAATAATTGAGAGAGTTAAGAAATTACCAGCTTCGTTATGTTTGCTTTATGATTAATGTGTAATGTTGTTTTGTTTGGTATTCAGTAAGCTAAAGGATTTTAGAAGAGATAGAAATTTTAAATAAGAAAGAGACTTACGCTGAACCGTTTTATGTTTTTCATAATGAAATGACGGAACTTAAGACCATAGTCTTCTTTAAAATCATAAAATAATATTGGATATATAAGAAAGTAAAAAAAAAATTAAATACAAATATTAAGTAAATAAATGATATATATATATATGATATTGATGATTCATGATAATAGCCGATATATAACAAGATTTCAAGATTTCACGATTTATAATTAGGAAACACTCAGACACATATACAACGTGTAACAAGAGGTCATGGTATCACGAACTGTAACATGTCTTCACAGCTCAAAAGCCTGAATCCAAAGTTTATTATATAACTTTAAATGTTCCACATGACCTTCACACACTCTTACTGAACAAGCAGTTAAAATGTAGCCTAACATATTTTATTAGTCTGACCCAGACGCTACCACTGGCAGATTAAGCTATCTGCAGACTAGAAAAACGATCTTTCATTAATCATTTGCCTCATTTAACAATTAGTAAACATTTCTTTCACAAAATATAAGTTATTACATGTTACACTTTATATGAAAAAAAAAAAAATTAAATAAAATTAAATTGAAAAAAAATAATAATAACAATAATAATAATAAATAAATAAATAAATACCATTCTCCCCATTAACATGAATTTTTAATTATTCACAGGGAAAGTGCTCGATTGACGAGGATAGAATTAATAAGAGAATAGATGAGTTAGATGCTCTTTTAGATAACAAAAAATATGCAAAATAAAAGGGATCATTAAAAAATTATTTAATTACATTTCTGAACAAGATGAATCCTCCTTAAGATTTGTCAGACGCGTGTCCATCTGATGTTCGAATGTTTCTAGTGTTTAAAGAAAAAGATGGGAAAACAAAAGTTCATAGATCTGGTTGTGCATTTATGTCATAGAGGCAACACAATTCAAAATGTGATTGCCCTGTGAGAAGATCAGCGGGATCAGTCGATAGTCTCATTGGTCAGGTTGGAGCTATTTTTCGTGACTTTGGTAGAGGTTCAGATTGGAATGCAGTATTTGGAATAGGGAATCCTGTCGCCGCTCCTATTATTAAACGTTATCTAGCAGCAATACGGTTAGAACAGTCACTACTACGCCAAGAAGAGCACCACCTTTATTCAGAGATAAACTTTATAAAATACTTAGACACATTACTTATAAACTCACAAATCCTAATCTTTCGATGATTTATAGATATATTTCATTTCGAGACCGGGCTTTTTAAAAAATCTTTTGTCTTATACTGGGGATCGAGCAGGCGATTTGGGAACGCTTCTATTAGATCAGATATTTGCTATTCCTAATAATGAGGGCATAATTTTAAATTTATGTACTGGAAAAACTGCAGATATTCATGATCCAAGAGTTGTTGTAGTTTTGAAGTGTGATAGTTTGGAGTTTTGTCCGGTGAATGACCTCAGAAAGTATTTAGAGTTTTGTAAGGAGAATGGTTTTGTGTTAACGGGTGGTTATGTGTTTAGACCGATTGACGCTCATTCAACAATAAGTGATAAACCGTTAACATCGTCTACAGTAAACGGGCGCCTTAAATCCTACCTGTGCAAATTGAAATTATGGGAGGGAGAGAAACCTCATAGCACAAGAGGTGGTTGTGCTTTAACTTTAGCTTGGATGGGAATCGATCAGGAGTCCATAAAACAACATGTAGGTTGGAAATCTGATACAATGTTCCATCATTATACTGTGGGTAATGACATGTGTAGTAGATACGCTTCTGCGAAAGCTCTTTCGGTCGTGCATAGTAAAACGCCTCGTCAAAAGATTTATGAACACTGTAAAGGCTATTTAAATTTGAAAAAATTCAGTGAATGTTAGTTCTGGCCTGTATCTTAAGAACTTTATTTCTTTTGTTTTAGAACTCTGATTTGAAGCAACAATTTCAGGAATTAAAAAACAGCTTGAGTGTTGATAATGTGGCTAACGCGTTGCGTGAAGTAAAGGAGTATGTTGCTAGGGCAAATGATATCAATATCGACACTTTGCAGATGAAATTTATGCATCTTGATGAGATGGGCAGGCGTTTTAATCACAGTGATAGGGAATTGTATTCGTTGGTCCTTCAACGTTTTCTATGTAACAAAGATCAGCCTCGCATTGGTCATTTAGTCACTTCGCTATTATGTTCTCCAGCAGAAGCTAAGGTGTATGAAAAGGAACAAAAGTTCTTGAAATTACACGCTAATAAAGGAATTGATATGGACCTCTCCAACTTTAATTTGGCGCCCAAAGTAGAAAATGCACAGATTGAAGAACATGCCGTCGTTCGATCAATTTGCAACAATGTTGCAATTTATGCAAAACTTTGTTTCACCTCATCAACAACCTATGCGTTTTTCAAGGCCACCAAGACCATTTTTCTTTCAGCAAAGGATAGGGGTTAACCCCAATGTTAGGCCTCGCCCAGGTCCAAATTATTCCGGATGTCACATCTGCGGTGACGTGTCTCATTTCCAAGTAGACTGCCCACGTAGACAATAACTTGTACATTAAACTTGTTATCTTTACAGATACCGTTTTATTCACCTATGTTGCCTTTTCCATGGGAGTTTCATGACCAGTTTTTGCACTTGAAAGTTGAGAAACGTTTACAGACTCCATTTTTAGTATCATTGGAAAGTGATGCGAACAGCTTAGAAACTCACGATATATTGAGTTTTGACCTTGATTTTAAATTAGATAATGTGCATGAATTATTATCAGAGCCATTTTGTGTATATAACCAGGATAACTTTGTAGCTGGCAATTTGCATCGTAACTTTACGCAGTGGAACCCCTTAATTACAAATTCTGAAAGTAATGTCCTAAAGTGGATTAAAAACGGTGTTGATATCAATGACTTCATCCAACCATTTAATGGAGAATTCTGGGGTTTACAGTATGACCATAAGTATCCACTGCCTAGACAATTACAGAACGCCCAAAATTGCAAGGATTTTGTATATTTCATAAATTCAGAACTTCAAGAAAGAGTCATTTCCGGTGCAATTTCTTGTGTAGGAAAAGTTGGAGAGGTTGCACCACCTTACATCGTTTCACCAATAACTATAGAACCGACCAAACCAAGATTGTGTATAAATCTTATGTACCTTAATTGTTTCATGATAGATACTCATTTTACCTTATTATATACATTGTGATAAGTCCCAAAAATTGTAAAGAAAAATAGTTTTCTTACTAAACTCGATGATAAATCAGGTTATGATAATGTTTTGATGTCAGAAAATTCTACGAGTCTATTGGGCTTTCAATGGGGTGGTTATTATTTTCAATGTAATGCATTACCATTTGGATGGAAAAACTCTGCTTTTGTTTATCATACAATAAATCTAGAAGCTGTTTCACGTTTACGACAAAAGTCCGTTTCATGCCTCCTGTACATTGATGATGGATTAATTGAAGAATTCAATGGATATTTACCACCGCAGTTGGACAATTCTACAACACGTGCTAAAATAGCCATTAAATTAGCTGTAAAGTTATTTGTTAGTCTAGGATATTTTTTGAACATTGAAAAGTTTTAAAACCAACACAATCTTTAGTCTTTTTGGGAATGATTTTAGATACAGGAAAGATGTCGTTCTTTTTAACTGAGAAAAGAACAGAAAAACTAAAAAATGTCAGAAAAATGATTTTACAAAATAAGAAGGTACCAGTCGCTGTTATACAAAAATTCACAGGTTTGTGTATTTCAATGTGTTTGGCCATACCTGCGGCAAAGTTGTATACTTCTGTTTGTAATCAGGCGATTTCAAATGCAATAAAAAACTCTTCTGATATTATCATTGATGAAAAACTAAGGGAAGAAGTTCGGTTTTGGGAGTTTCATGGGATAAACCTTTTCCTTGGGTACCAGACAGACATTTTACTCTAAAATTCACATCTGATTCATCTGATTACAAATGGGCTTGTACTATTTCAGGTCCTAATTTGGACCGAGTTTTTTCAGATTATTGGAATGACTCAATTATGTCAGCACCAATTATGATTAAGGAGGCTCTTGCTCTAAAAAACTAATAACAAGCGTATTGTTGCATATGTAGACAATCAGGCTGTGGTGTACGCCTGGGAAAATCAATACTCGAAGAATTATGATTTAGCAGCAATTATGAAAGACATTTTTCAAATAATGATGGAAAATAATTGTACATTGTCACTGGTTTATGTTCCCTCTTCTGAAAATCCAGCAGATCTTCCCTCGCGTACACTGTCCAAGTCAGACACAACAATTAGTAAACGCACATGGGCATATATAGAATACTTGTTCGGAAAACACGATGTTGACATGTTCGCCTTAGACAGCAATGCAATGGTCGATTATAATGGTGTTACTTTAGAACATTTCACACCTATGGCGTCTCCCTTTTAAGCCGGTATTAATGCGTTTAGTCAATGTTATATAGTTGAGAAAAAATATTATGCTTTTCCTCCTTATTGCTTAATACCAGCTGCCATTAATTTTTTGATAGAGGAAAAAATCAACTGTACTTTAGTTTTTCCTCATTTTGTTCCCACTCCACCTTGGTTCCCTTTAGTTCTGAGATATGCATATATTGTAACTGTGGGTTTTCAAGGAGATAAAGGAGTTTTATTATTTCCTTCACGGAAATGGTACCAAGTTGATAAGCGCGGACTACAATTTGATATGTTAGCAGCAAGGTTTAGTTTTGGAGACGAAAGAAGGAAGAACTTTTATCCTGATAAATTCATGTCAAGTAAACCCGATTATTTTTCTCCTGTTCTTTTGATAGGAGATTCAATGGTAAGATTTTTGGAGGGTTTCAGATCAGAAGTTTCTGTTATATCACTTGGGGAGCAAGAATTAATGATGTATTTGGTATTTTGAAAAATGAATTGGAGAGATTATCAACTTTTGTTGTAATTATTCATATAGGAACAAATGATATAAACAAAGTTTATACACCTGTGAAAGATCAGCTGATATGCGTAAAAGAGGGATTAAGGTTCTTGTTTGAGAATATAAAACAATTACAAGTGAATCAAGGATTTGCTGTAGTTTTTTCTGGATGTCTGTATACTAAATCCCCTATTATCAATGAACGTATTGATGAGTTGAATAAATATTTATATTCATTGTGTCGACAGTCAGTCTGGAGTCTGATTGCAATAAGTAAAAAATATTTACCTAAAAAAGTAAATATATTTTACTTAAAGAAATAAAATATGTTTACCTAATTTCATAAAAAAAGTTTACCTGTATAGGTAAACAAAACGATATATGGATTATTTCCCTTTGATAAACAACTCCTTTTTAAAGTAAGCAAAACAATGAGAATTTCTCCCATTAGTCAAACATAAATTTCTTTATTATCTCCCTTAATTGTGTTTACCTAAATAGGTAAGTTATTCTAAATGACTGTTCTTTCATATGTCATGTATGTAAATAGAATATTTTATGCATGAAGATATTTTGAATGATAAAGAAAGTCAATCGAATACTGAACAATTTATTATAGTAAGATCATACATTTCTTTCCAACTTCTCTTCTAACAATATATGTATCATTATACTATCAAGTAAATCTGCATCTATTGACTGGATAATGAAGTATTCATGACATGTATCATATACATTTTTTGTAATCATGTAGAAAATAAACGCAAATATGAATGTCTATTTTTGGTCTCTCAAAACTATTAAAACCAATAAACAACCTCATTCAAATTAGACTTTAAAGGCATGGCATTCAGCTGTAACCAAATCTATGGAAGTAAAACATTCCTTTCCCATTTAAATCAAGATGTTAGAGGAACTCAGGTTTTTGTTGACTTAATCTAAAATAATTATTCAAATTATCATCAGACTAAATATAAAATAGTTATTTATTAAAAGAAAATGAAAAAAGATTTTGGGTATAATGTACCAATATACTTATATTTTTAAATGCTAAAACAAGTTTTAAAGAAGGTTTCATACAGCCAGTCATTTCAAGATAGTTCTTAGTTTAAAATCATTTCAAAAACATATAAAAATGTCATTGCTTGAGAAGCAGCCCCCCCCCCAGTTAAAAACCTAATTCTTTTTGTAAAGTATCAACATATTACTGAGTCAGATAGTTCCAAAGTCAAGACGAAAGATGACACTAACTACTAATAACTGCATCACAATAAAAAATATTTCTAGCATTTCAACATCCATTTTAATTGACATGTATATTTGTCATGAAGGTATCAAAAACAAATACATTTAAAAGTGACACAAAACATTTTTTTCACTATATTTATAAAAAATATCAAATGCTTATAAAAAACAAGATAAGAATGCAAACACATGAAAACTATATACACCTGTATGCTTGTATAAAACTAAAACTCTTATAGCTTTATTAAAAGAAAACCAATCATTCAATATAAAATTCCACAACTTTCTATTATCTAATACCATATTTAATGGAGTATGGTTTACCTAAACAAGAAAAGTTTGAACATTTTATCATCTTATTGAAAATGAATAGAAAGATTTTATGGAAAAGTGTCGTTTAACAAAATAAATGAAAATGTCAGGAGATTCAACTGCTTATCATGTAACGCATTTAAACAAAATTAATCATTCAAGATATAAAAATTCCCCAATTTTTAAAAAAGTTATATATGATGGTATGGTTTACCTAAATAAGTAAATTTTGTTTATACCAAGCAGTCGTACTGTGTTTGAACATTTTATCATCTTATTGAAAATGTATAGAAAAATTTTATGCAAAAGTGTCGTTTAACAAAATTAACCAAACGGTCAGGAGAATCATCTGCTTATCATGTAACGCATTTAAGCAAAATTTACCTTAACGGTTAACAAAATCATTCAAGATAAAAAAAAACTTCCCAATTTTCTTTTCTGTAATAGCTGATAGTGTATGGTTTACCAAAATAAGTAAATTTTGTTTACACCAAGCAGTCGTCCCATGTTTGAACATCATCTTATTGAAAATGAAAAGAAAGATTTTATGGAAAAGTGCCGTTTAACAAAATAAATGAACAGGTCCGGAGAATCAACTGTTTATCACGTAACGCATTTAAACAAAATTTACCTTAACGGTTAACAAATCATTCAAGATAAAAAATTCCCTAATGTTTTTTATGTAATATATGATGGTGTATGGTTTACCTAAATAAGTAAATTTTGTTTCCACCAAGCAGTCGTACTGTGTTTGAACATTTTATCATCTTATTGAAAATGAATAGAAAGACTTTATGGAAAAGTGCCGTTTAACAAAATAAATGAACAGGCCAGAAGAATCGACTGCATATCATTAAACGCATCAAGGGTCATCAAAAGGTCTGCCTTGAAATGGCTTATATTTAGATCGATTTTTCAGTATGTGTACAGCAAAGACTGCATATAGAATTCAAAAATAAACCGTAGCAGGACCTAGATATAATTAATTCTTATTATTTTTTATATTGTTTTCATGGTTAATTCTGTTATTTTTGAGTTCTGCTTTTTTCCCGTTTTGAGACCAACACTTACACACTTTCAAGTGGCCCCAAATCTCATACGACAATTAATTATAATACAACTAAAAGTGTTCACAAACATGTCAGTTGAGAGGTACAATAGAGATATTTTGTCCTTATTCAAAATACATTTTGAACGGAAAAAATTTGAACCGTAAAAACTATGCTATCTTTAAGTAAACCAATGTGTCAATATAATAAGGCGTATCCGTATCTAGGTCCTACTATATTATATTTGTCCCAATAATTCATTTGTGCTGTAAATATACTTAGATTTTCTTCAAAATAAGTTCAATCTGTCCTGATGAACCTTAAAACAAAAGATCTTTCAACAGGTTAAACCCAATAATTCGAGATAAAATTCCACAATTTTCTATTATCTAATACCATATTTGATGTAGTATGGTTTACCTAAATAAGTAAATTTTGTTAACCTCAAGCAGACGTACTATGCTTAAACATTTGATCATCTTATTAAAATGAATAGAAAGATTTTATGGAAAAGTGTCGTATAACAAAATAAATGAAAAGGTTAGGAGAATCAACTGCTTATCATGTAACGCATTAAAACCAAAGATACTTAAACAGGTAAACCCAATCATTCAAGTTAAAATGCCACAATTTTATATTATCTAATACCATAACATGTATGATTAAGTATGTGTTTAGCTAAATAAGTAAATTGTGTTTACCTCAAGCAGTCGTACTATGCTTAAACATTTGATCATCTTATTAAAATGAATAGAAAGATTTTATGGAAAAGTGTCGTATAACAAAATAAATGAAAAGGTAAGGATAATCAACTGCTTATCATGTAACGCATTAAAACCAAAGATACTTAAACAGGTAAACCCAATCATTCAAGATAAAATTCCAATACCATATACATGTATGGTTAAGTATGTGTTTACCTAAATAAGTAAATTGTGTTTACCTCAAGCAGTCGTACTATGCTTAACCATTTGATCATCTTATTAAAATGAATAGAAAGATTTTATGGAAAAGTGGCGTTTAACAAAATAGATTAAAAGGTCAGGAGAATCAACTGCTGATCATGTAACGCATGAAAACAAAATTTACCTTCAAGGTAAACAAAATCATTCAAGATAAAAATTCCTCAATTTTCTATATGTAATATCTGATGGTGTATGGTTTACCTAAATAAGTAATTTTGTTTACCTCAAGCAGTCTTACTATTTTGAACATTTTATCATATTGAAAAAGAATAGAAAGATTTTATGGAAATGGAAAAGTCAGGAGAATCAACTGCTTATTCTGTAACGCATTAAAACACAATTTACCTTCAGTTAACAGTAAACAAAATCATTAAAGATAAAAATTCCACAATTTTCGTTTATGTAATATCTGACGGTGTATGGTTTACCTAAATAAGTAAGTTTTTTGTACCTCAAGCAGTCGTACTATTTTGAACATTTAATCATCTTACTGAAAATGAATAGAAAGATTTTATGGAAAAGTCTCATTTAACAAAATTAATGAAAAGGTCAGGAGAATCAACAGCTTATCATTAAACGCATTAAACAAAATTAACCTTAACGGTAAATAAAATTCTTCAAGAAAAAAATAATTTCCTTTTTATGTAATAATATGGTTTACATAAATAAGTAAACGATGTTTACCTCAAGCAGTCGTGCTATGTTTGAACATTTGATCATTTTATTAAAATGAATAGAAAGATTTTATGGAAAAGTGTCGTTTAACAAATTAAATGAAAAGGTCAGGAAAATCAAGTGCTTATCATGTAACACATTAACACAAAATATACTTAAACAGGTAAACCCAATCATTCAAGATAAATTTTCTATTATCTAATACCATATATGATGGGGTATGGTTTACCTAAATACGTAAATTTTGTTTACCTCAAGCAGTCGTACTATTTTGAACATTTAATCATCTTATTAAAATGAATAGAAAGATTTTATGGAAAAGTGTCTTTCAACAAATTAAATGAAAGATCAGGAAAATCAACTGCTTATCATTAAATGCATTAAAGCTAAATTTACCTTAACGGTAAACAAAATCATTCAAGATAACAAATTCCCCAATTTTCGTTAAATGTAATAGTATGGTTTACCTCAATAGGTAAATTTGTGTTATCCCAAGCAGTCGTACTATGTTTGAACATTTTATCATCTTATTGGAAATGAATAGAAAGATTTTATGGAAAAGTGTCTTTTAACAAAATAAATGAACAGGTCAGAAGAATCAACTGCATATCATTAAACGCATTAAACAAAATTTACCTTAACGGTAAATAAAATCATTCACGAAAAAAAACCAGTTTCCTGTTATGTAATAGTCTTGTTTACCTAAATAAGTAAACGTTGTTTACCTCAAGCAGTCGTACTATGTTTAAACATTTGATCATCTTATTAAAATGAATAGAAAGATTTTATGGAAAAGTGTCGTTTAACAAATTAAATGAAAATGTCAGGAAAATCAACTGCTTATCATGTAACGGATTAAAACAAAAGATACTTAAACAGGTAAACCCAATCATTCAAGATAAAATTCCACAATTTTCTATTATCTAATATCATATATGATGGAGTATGGTTTACCTAAATAAAAAAATTATGTTTACCCCAAGAAGTCGTACTATTTTGAACATTTTATCATCTTATTGAAAATGAATGCAAAGATTTTATGGAAAAGTATCATTTAACAAAATAAATGAAAAGGTCAGGAGAATCAATTGCTTATCATGTAACGCATGAAAACAAAATTTACCTTAACGGTAAATAAAATCATTCAAGATAAAAAAGGCCCTAATTTTCTTGTATGCAATATCTGATGGTGTATAGTTTACCTAAGTAGTAAATTTTGTTAACCTCAAGCAGTAGTACTATTTTCAACATTTTATCATCTAACTGAAAATGAAAAGAAAGATTTTATGGAAAAGTGTCATTAAACAAAATAAATGAAAAGGTCAGGAGAATCAACTGCTTATTTTGTAACGCATTAAAACACAATTTACCTTAACGGTAAACAAAATAATTCAAGATAAAAATTCCCCAATTTTCTTCTATGTAATATCTGATGGTATATGGTTTACCTAAATAAGTAAATTTTGTTTACCTCAACAGTCATACTGTTTTGAACATTTTATCAACTTACTGAAAATAAATAGAAAGATTTTATGGAAAAGTGTCGTTTAAGGAGAATCAACTGCTTAGCATGTAACGCATTGAAACAAAATTTCCCTTAACGGTTATCAAAATCATTCAAGATACAAAAATCCCAAATTTTCGTTTATGTAATATCTGATGGTGTATAGTTTACCTAAATAAGCTAATTTTGTTTACCTCAAGCAGTTGTACTATTTTGAACATTTTATCATCGTACTGAAAATGAATAGAACGATTTTATGGAAAAGTGCCGTTTAACAAAATAAATGAAAAGGTCAGGAGAATCAACTGCTTATCATTAAACGCATTAAAGCAAAATTTACCTTAACGGTAAACAAAATCATTCAAAATAACAGATTCCCCAATTTTCCTTAATGTAATAGTATGGTTTACCTCAATAGGTAAATTTTGGTTATCCCAATCAGTCGTACTATGTTTGAACATTTGATCACCTTATTGGAAATGAATAGAAAGATTTTATGGAAAAGTGTCTTTTAACAAAATAACTGAACAGGTCAGAAGAATCGACTGCATATCATTAAACGCATTAAACAAAATTTACCTTAACGGGAAATAAAATCATTCAAGAAAAAAAACCCAATTTCTTGTTATTTAATAGTCTTGTTTACCTAAATAACGTTGTTTACCTCAAGCAGTCGTACTTTGTTTGAACATTTGATCATCTTATTAAAATGAATAGAAAATTTTATGGAAAAGTGTCGTTTAACAAATTAAATGAAAATGTCAGGAAAATCAACTGCTTATCATGTAACACATTAGAACAAAAGATACTTAAACAGGTAAACCCAATCATTCAAGATAAAATTCCACAATTTTCTACTATCTAATACCATATATGATGGAGTATGTTTTACCTAAATAAGAAAATTTTGTTTACCTCAAGAAGTCGTACTATTTTGAACATTTTATCATCTTATTGAAAATGAATGCAAAGATTTTATGGAAAAGTGTCATTTAACAAAACAAATGAAAAGGTCAGGAGAATCAAATGCTTATCACGTAACGCATGAAAGCAAAAATTTACCTTAACGGTAAATAAAATCATTCCAGATAAAAATTCTCCAATTTTCTTTTATGTAATATATGATGGTATATGGTTTACCTAAATAAGTAAATTTTGTTTACCTCAACAGTCATACTATTTTGAACATTTTATCAACTTACTGAAAATGAATAGAAAGATTTTATGGAAAAGTGTCGTTTAAGAAAATAAATGAAAAGGTCAGGAGAATCAACTGCATAGCATGTAACGCATTGAAACAAAATTTCCCTTTACGGTAAACAAAATAATTCAAGATAAAAAAAAATTCCTAAGGATTTTCCCAAAATAAGGAAATTTTGTTTACCTTTGTTGAACATTATATCAACTTTTAGATATTTCTGGTTTGGTTGGAATTGTTTTCATGGATTATCATGTGAATAAAATTTCACAAGGTTAATGCCATGTCATGATAATGAGAACTCTGAAATTTGACCTGCATGACCTAGAGAGGTGAATCTGAAATTACTTTTGCTGTTTGTTGATTTTCAAAAAATCATTGATCAATAAATTCTTAGCCTCATGTAGTTATGTTAGTTTCAAATTTATCTATCAGACCTGAAAAGAGGAATAGAACTTTCTTTTGTCAATCATGTCATGCATGTGCTCGATGATACATGTAAAATTTATCTCATAAATGTTTAAAATAAAATATCATGTCATAAATAGTGTCCATATCAAAAATTCAAACTATGCATAATTTCACATTTATCGATATCTAAAATATAATTTTTTTATTTGTTCACATTTTAGGCCTGAACGTCAGACAAAATCGAAAAGTTTGATACTTTTTTGCAGACTGCGGACATGCATATGACCGATGAATTATTGCTCATTACTTCAAGCGGTATGCATTTAAAAAATGTTTTAAGACTGACATAGTTATCTGTCCAATTTCATTTCTTTCTTTTTATTTACGTAAACGCGTAAAACCTTAAGAGAATCAGAAAATTCCAGCATATTTCAAACCACGTGCGCCGATCGAAATACATCGTGCGCCCTTCAAGAAATGGAAAAAAAACGATGAAGAAAATGTTTAAATTCACGAGATGGCTGTAAAAATTCATACAAACAGATCTGGTCGATTGAATTTGGCTTAAATCTTATGTATTTTTACAAGGCAATCGATTTTTACGAATGTATTTACATGTCATTGTTGATTTTTGACCTGTCCACTGGATGACCGCGTGATTCTGTGATGTAAACAAAGCATCTTGGGATAGCTGGGGGTTGTCATAAAGCGGCAAATTCAAAATCTCTTCCGACGGCAAAAAAAAGACTATTTTTTGTTTACGCAAATATGTAAACAAAATTTACGCAAAGTCGTAAATATTTTTTACTTGTTGCAGTCAGACCCCAGACTGACAGTGTGAGTATTATTTTACTGATCATTCGAACATTCCTGTTCATTTTTTAAAAGATCAGGTTCATATGAATGCTATGGGAGAAAAGATGTTCTTGAATAATATGAAAGGGTTTGTTTAATTTTCAGTTTTCAAAATAAATATTTTGTTCAGGATAAGTAGTAGTTAGTGTTAACGGCGTTATTTTTGTTTTAAATTTAGTTTAGGATAAGTAATAGTTATTGTTAAAGGTGTTATTTTTTGCTTTAAATTCAGTTTAGGATAAGTAGTAGTTAGTGTTAAAGGTGTTATTTTTTGTTTTCAATTTAGTTTAGGATAAGTAGTTATTTGTGTTAAAGGTGTTATTTTTGCTTTAACTTTAGCTAAGGATAAGTAGTAGTTTGTGTTTAAAGTGTTATTTTTGCTTTAATTTTAGTTTAGGATAAGTAGTAGTTTAAGTGTTAACGGCGTTATTTTTTGCTTTAACTTTAGCTTAGGATAAGTAGTAGTTTGTGTTTAAGGTGTTATTTTTGCTATAATTTTAGTTTAGGATAAGTAGTTGTTTAAGTGTTAACGGCGTTATTTACTTGCTTTAACTTTAGCTTAAGATAAGTAGTAGTTTGTGTTTAAGGTGTTATTTTTTGCTTTAAATTCAGTTTAGGATAAGCAGCAGTTAGTGTTAAAGGTGTTATGTTTGCTTGAAATTTTGCATCGAATTGATTTCTCTGTGCTTTGTTGATAAAATTCCTAAAATAAATTTGTAATTTGGTCTGAAGCTAGAAAAATTAAGGAGAAATTATGTCAAAATATATAGATATAATTGTTAAGAGCATGTAATTTTATTTGTTATTAGATTTTTTTGGTCAATATTACGTATAAATATCGTGAGATAATAAATGTTTTAATTATAATGTTGTTTTTAATTAAACAGTTGATACACATAGTTAATTATATTCATGTTTTTGTTTAGTTGTATTGTGGGGTCTTGTGGTTTGTGCGAAAAGAGCAATTATTTCAATTTTATCAGACAGGGATACTCCCTAAGGGATAATGTTTTCTTATACTGAAGGTTAAGTTTTCTATTAACCTGGGGTTTACTTAAGATGAAAGATTTTTATGGTTTTCTCTGAACATTAAGTTCTGATGTCATGGTGATATCCCAGATTTTGTTGAAAGATTTTTCATGACCTGTGACTGTTTTTCTTAGGTGTTTGGTGTCTGGTAGATTATTTTTGGAAAATGTTAATGTCATGGTTAATGTTCGGGTTAATGTTCATGGTCAGTCTATATTAAGAGACTTTGATGGGTTATCGGTTGTTAAGTATGGGTTCATGATTAATTAGGAATTTGTCATTTAGTTAATTAAGTATGTTTAGGTATAGTATGTGTGGGTAATGTGATGGTAAGTGATTTACATATGATGCCAAAGTGTGTCTTTTTTCCCCTGATTTTTTGTTGTCCATATCTTATATATATTGGGACACTGGGGTATTAATGAGAATAGAATACAATTCTCATTGGTAGCCAAGGGTCACCTATATAGATAAGAGATCTAAGATTTCCCCTCAGGTTGCTGAGACTGGCTAGGTGGAGCTACTGCATGGGTTTGGATCATTTTAGGTTACAATATATACTGCTGTTTTGCGTGGTCATCAAAAAAACAAAACAAAAAAAAACGTTTTGTAATAATTTCTTATCCGCTTGGTGTCCCAGTATTTTTTCCCCATTAATGAATTCAATGATTGATATCCACTGTCTTACAATCGTTAAAAGGGTAGCGTTGTTATAATACTTTCAATATGTGTTTCCCGAAATGTAGTAGAAGTAGTTTTAAGTTCCAGTATTCGAAAAAAACACTGCGTTGTATAACACAAATAATCAATACAGATGCAGGATACAATTATTATTCTATAAAGTACATGAATTCAAATAAACAAAAAATATTATATATAGTTAACTAATTTTGCAATTGTTGGTTTTAAATGCACATTAAGCCATTTTAATTTTAATGTATACAATAAACGTTTTCAGCAATTTATTTAACGATATTAAATTGATATATTTTGAAAGGAGTTTACATTTTCTTAATTACACTAGTTTAACGGATATCTGAAATTCGTGATTAGCTTCTTCTGTTAGTATTCATTTAATATATAACTTTATTCTTTTTTATTTTTCAATTGGGCTTTTATTTATAAATTTATACTTTTCTGGAAATTTACAAATATACAAGTTCAACGACGTCAAACGTGTATGCTGCTTTTTAAAGGCATGCAAATCTTTAATGTCTTTACTTTTAAAAACTTTCATAACTTTATGTAATACGTTCATGACAATAGATATTTTAATAAATCATGCTTTTTCTTTTATTTTCTTTTAATTTCCGTTAATGTTAACGTTTGCTATCCGAATTCGGATAAGCATTCTTCCCCATAGCTGAATGTATAAAAGTCATCATTAAAGTTCTTATCAGATTTCGGATAAGCTTGAATTTTGTCGAAGTATAATTCTATCCGAATTCGGATAATTTATGTGTCGGACATGCACAAGGAGAAATTATAATAACTACAAAGTTTGCTATCCGAATTCGGATAAGCATTCTTCCCCGTAGCTGAACGTAATCCTTGTAAAACACTTCACATTTGAAGTTCTTATCCGATTTCTGATAAGCTTATATATATATTACTGGTTTGATTAAAGGTTGGAATTTATCTATCCGAATTCGGATAAGTTTACATCTGAGTTACATAAAACAAAACAAATTCTATTTTATCAAATAGTTTACACACCATCTTTAAATGTCATATCAGAATTCGGATAATACTTATAGTACTTGTTGTACTCCCAGGAGACTAAATTACATCTATCAAAACAAGGATGTATACTTGCATAATTTGTATTATTCGAATTCGGATAATTGCCATATCTATCTCTGTTATTAATGAAGACTACAAAATTAAATGTATATCACAGAAGCAAGTATAATTCCACGGTATTTTATCTCTCTTATCCTAGTCCTCATACGCATTATATTTGAATTATGTACTAGTAAAAGACTAGTGTCAATACCAGTAAACATTATGTCTTATCCAAATTAAAATAATCTGTTATTTGGCATAACTTTACGTACATATATTCATCTGCTAAGTAAATAATCTTTCTTAAAATGCGATTCACGTTTTATCCATGGCCAAATGCGATTTGAGCATATGGAAATGCTCAAGAGAAATTGGAAGCTGTTAAAACTGAATAAAGAACCAGTCAATAAACTGTACAAAACTCAATAAAGAACCAGTCAATAAACTATACAAAACTCAATAAAGAAACAGTCAATAAACTGTACAAAACTCAATAAAGAAATAGTCAATAAACTGTACAAAACTCAATAAAGAACCAGTCAATAAATTTTACACAAACTAAATAAGGAGACAGTGTACAAAACTAAATAAAGAACCAGTCAATAAATTGTACACAAACTAAATAAAGAAACAGTCAGCAAAACTGTACAGAACGAAAAAAAAGAACCATTCAAGAAACTGTACACATACTCAATAAAGAACCAGTCAATAAACTGTACAAAACTGAATAAAGAACCAGTCAATAAACTGTACAAAACTAAATAAAGAAACAGTCAATAAATTGTACAAAACTCAATAAAGAACCAGTCAATAAACTGTACAAAACTGAACAAAAACAAGCCAGTAAACTGAACAAAACTGAACAAATAACCAGTCAATAAAATGCACAAAACTCAATAAAGAACCAGTCAATAAACTGTACAAAACTGAATAAAGAACCAGTCAATAAACTGTACAAAACTCAATAAAGAACCAGTCAATAAACTGTACAAAACTGAACAAAGAACCAGTCAATAAACTGTACAAAACTCAATAAAGAACAAGTCAATAAATTGTACAAAACTCAATAAAGAACCAGTCAATAAACTGTACAAAACTGAATAAAGAACCAGTCAATAAACTGTACAAAACTCAATAAAGAAGCAGTCAATGTGTACAAAACTCAATAAAGAAACAGGCAATAAACTGTACAAAACTCAATAAAGAACCAGTCAATAAACTGTAAAAAACTCAATAAAGAACCAGTCAATAAACTGTACAAAACTCAATAAAGAACCAGACAATAAACTGTAAAAAACTCAATAAAGAACCAGTCAATAAACTGTACTAAACTCAATAAAGAACCAGTCAATAAACTGTACAAAACTAAATAAAGAACCAGTCGATAAACTGTACAAAACTCATTAAAGAACCAGTCAATAAACTGTACAAAACTGAACAAAGAACCAGTCAATAAACTGTACAAAACTCAATAAAGAACCAGTCAATAAACATTACAAAACTGAATAAAGAACCAGTCAATAAACTGTACAAAACTCAATAAAGAACCAGTCAATAAACTGTACAAAACTGAATAAAGAACCAGTCAATAAACTGTACAAAACTCAATAAAGAACCAGTCAATAAACTGTACAAAACTGAACAAAGAACCAGTCAATAAACTGTACAAAACTCAATAAAGAACCAGTCAATAAATTGTACAAAACTCAATAAAGAACCAGTCAATAAACTGTACAAAACTGAATAAAGAACCAGTCAATAAACTGTACAAAACTCAATAAAGAAGCAGTCAATGTGTACAAAACTCAATAAAGAAACAGTCAATAAACTGTACAAAACTCAATAAAGAACCAGTCAATAAACTGTAAAAAACTCAATAAAGAACCAGTCAATAAACTGTACAAAACTCAATAAAGAACCAGTCAATAAACTGTAAAAAACTCAATAAAGAACCAGTCAATAAACTGTACAAAACTCAATAAAGAACCAGTCAATAAACTGTACAAAACTCAATGAAGAACCAGTCAATAAACTGTACAAAACTCAATAAAGAACCAGTCAATAAACTTTACAAAGCTGAACAAAGAACCAGTCAATAAACTTTACAAAACTCAATAAAGAACCAGTCAATAAACATTACAAAACTGAATTAAGAACCAGTCAATAAACTGTACAAAACTGAATAAAGAACCAGTAAATAAACATAACAAAACTGAATAAAGAACCAGTCAATAAACTGTACAAAACTCAATAAAGAAATAGTCAATAAACTGTACAAAACTGAATAAAGAACTAGTCAATAAACTGTACAAAACTCAATAAAGAACCAGTCAATAAACTGTACAAAACTGAACAAAGAACCAGTCAATAAACTGTACAAAACTCAATAAAGAACCAGTCAATAAATTGTACAAAACTCAATAAAGAACCAGTCAATAAACTGTACAAAACTCAATAAAGAACCAGTCAATAAACTGTACAAAACTCAATAAAGAAGCAGTCAATGTGTACAAAACTCAATAAAGAAACAGTCAATAAACTGTACAAAACTCAATAAAGAACTAGTCAATAAACTGTAGAAAACTCAATAAAGAACCAGTCAATAAACTGTACAAAACTCAATAAAGAACCAGTCAATAAACTGTAAAAAACTCAATAAAGAACCAGTCAATAAACTGTACAAAACTCAATAAAGAACCAGTCAATAAACTGTACAAAACTCAATAAAGAACCAGTCAATAAACTGTACAAAACTGAACAAAGAACCAGTCAATAAACTTTACAAAATTCAATAAAGAACCAGTCAATAAACATTACAAAACTGAATAAAGAACCAGTCAATAAACTGTACAAAACTGAATAAAGAACAAGTCAATAAACATAACAAAACTGAATAAAGAACCAGTCAATAAACTGTTCAAAACTCAATAAAGAACCAGTCAATAAACTGTACAAAACTGAACAAAGAACCAGTCAATAAACTGTACAAAACTCAATAAAGAAACATTCAACAAACTTTTCAAAACTGAATAAAGAACCAGTCAATAAACTCTACAAAACTCAATAAAGAACCAGTCAATAAATTGTACACAAACTCAATAAAGAAACAGTCAATAAACTGTACCAAACTGAATGAAGAAGCAGTCCATCAACTGTACAAAACTCAATAAAGAACCAGTCAATAAACTGTACAAGACTCAATAAAGAACCAGTCAATAAACATTACAAAACTGAATAAAGAACCAGTCAATAAACATTACAAAACTGAATAAAGAACCAGTCAATAAACTGTACAAAACTGAATAAAGAACCAGTCAATAAACTGTACAAACCTGAATCAAGAACCAGTCAATAAACTGTACAAACCTGAATAAAGAACCAGTCAATAAACATGACAAAACTAAATAAAGAACCAGTCAATAAACTGTACACAACTAAATAAAGAAACAATAAAAAAACTGTACAAAACTAAATAAAGAAAGAGTCAATAAACTGTACAAAACTAAATAAAGAAACAGTCTATAAACTGTACAAGACTCAATAAAAGAACCAGTCAATAAACTGTACAAAACTCAATAAAGAAACAATTAATAAACTGTACAAAAACAATAAGGAAACAGTCAATAATTTGTACAAAACTCAATAAAGAACCAGTCAATAAACTGTACAAAACTCAATAAAGAACCAGTCAATAAACTGTACAAAACTTAACAAAGAACCAGTCAATAAACTGTACAAAACTGAACAAAGAACCAGTCAATAAACTGTACAAAACTCAATAAAGAACCAGTCAATAAACTATACAAAACTCAATAAAGAACCAGTCAATAAACTGTACAAAAGTCAATAAAGAACCAGTCAATAAACTGTACAAAACTGAATAAAGAACCAGTCAATAAACTGTACAAAACTGAATAAAGAACCAGTCAATAAACTGTACAAAACTCAATAAAGAACCAGTCAATAAAAGTTGCATACCTAAATAAAGTAACAGTCAATGAACTGTACAAAACTCAATAAAAAACCAGTCAATAAACTGTTCAAGACTCAATAAAGAACCAGTGAATAAACTATACAAAACTGAATAAAGAACCAGACAATAAACTGTACAAGACTCAATAAAGAACCAGTCAATAAATTGTACACAAACTCAATAAAGAACCGGTCAATAAACTGTAGAAAACTGAATAAAGAACCAGTCAATAAATTGTACACAAACTAAATAAAGAAACAGTCAATAAACTGTACAAAACTAAATAAAGAACCAGTCAATAAACTGTACAAAACTCAATAAAGAACCAGTCAATAAACTGTATAAAACTCAAAAAAGAACCAGTCAATAAACTGTACAAAACTCAATAAAGAACCAGTCAATAAATTGTACACAAACTCAATAAAGAAACAGTCAATAAACTGTACCAAACTGAATGAAGAAGCAGTCCATCAACTGTACAAAACTCAATAAAGAACCAGTCAATAAACTGTACAAGACTCAATAAAGAACCAGTCAATAAACATTACAAAACTGAATAAAGAACCAGTCAATAAACATTACAAAACTGAATAAAGAACCAGTCAATAAACTGTACAAAACTGAATAAAGAACCAGTCAATAAACTGTACAAACCTGAATCAAGAACCAGTCAATAAACTGTACAAACCTGAATAAAGAACCAATCAATAAACATGACAAAACTAAATAAAGAACCAGTCAATAAACTGTACACAACTAAATAAAGAAACAATAAAAAAACTGTACAAAACTAAATAAAGAAAGAGTCAATAAACTGTACAAAACTAAATAAAGAAACAGTCTATAAACTGTACAAGACTCAATAAAAGAACCAGTCAATAAACTGTACAAAACTCAATAAAGAAACAATTAATAAACTGTACAAAAACAATAAGGAAACAGTCAATAATTTGTACAAAACTCAATAAAGAACCAGTCAATAAACTGTACAAAACTCAATAAAGAACCAGTCAATAAACTGTACAAAACTTAACAAAGAACCAGTCAATAAACTGTACAAAACTGAACAAAGAACCAGTCAATAAACTGTACAAAACTCAATAAAGAACCAGTCAATAAACTATACAAAACTCAATAAAGAACCAGTCAATAAACTGTACAAAAGTCAATAAAGAACCAGTCAATAAACTGTACAAAACTGAATAAAGAACCAGTCAATAAACTGTACAAAACTGAATAAAGAACCAGTCAATAAACTGTACAAAACTCAATAAAGAACCAGTCAATAAAAGTTGCATACCTAAATAAAGTAACAGTCAATGAACTGTACAAAACTCAATAAAAAACCAGTCAATAAACTGTTCAAGACTCAATAAAGAACCAGTGAATAAACTATACAAAACTGAATAAAGAACCAGACAATAAACTGTACAAGACTCAATAAAGAACCAGTCAATAAATTGTACACAAACTCAATAAAGAACCGGTCAATAAACTGTAGAAAACTGAATAAAGAACCAGTCAATAAATTGTACACAAACTAAATAAAGAAACAGTCAATAAACTGTACAAAACTAAATAAAGAACCAGTCAATAAACTGTACAAAACTCAATAAAGAACCAGTCAATAAACTGTATAAAACTCAAAAAAGAACCAGTCAATAAACTGTACAAAACTCAATATAGAACCAATCAATAAATTGTACACAAACTCAATAAAGAAACAGTCAATAAACTGTACAAAACTGAATGAAGAAGCAGTCCATCAACTGTACAAAACTCAATAAAGAACCAGTCAATAAACTGTACAAGACTCAATAAAGAACCAGTCAATAAACATTACAAAACTGAATAAAGAACCAGTCAATAAACATTACAAAACTGAATAAAGAACCAGTCAATAAACTGTACAAAATTGAATAAAGAACCAGTCAATAAACTGTACAAACCTGAATCAAGAACCAGTCAATAAACTGTACAAACCTGAATAAAGAACCAGTCAATAAACATGACAAAACTAAATAAAGAACCAGTCAATAAACTGTACAAAACTAAATAAAGAAACAATAAAAAAACTGTACAAAACTAAATAAAGAAATAGTCAATAAACTGTACAAAACTGAATAAAGAACAAGTCAATAAACATAACAAAACTGAATAAAGAACCAGTCAATAAACTGTTCAAAACTCAAGAAAGAACCAGTCAATAAACTGTACAAAACTGAACAAAGAACCAGTCAATAAACTGTACAAAACTCAATAAAGAAACATTCAACAAACTTTTCAAAACTGAATAAAGAACCAGTCAATAAACTCTACAAAACTCAATAAAGAACCAATCAATAAATTGTACACAAACTCAATAAAGAAACAGTCAATAAACTGTACAAAACTGAATGAAGAAGCAGTCCATCAACTGTACAAAACTCAATAAAGAACCAGTCAATAAACTGTACAAGACTCAATAAAGAACCAGTCAATAAACATTACAAAACTGAATAAAGAACCAGTCAATAAACATTACAAAACTGAATAAAGAACCAGTCAATAAACTGTACAAAACTGAATAAAGAACCAGTCAATAAACTGTACAAACCTGAATCAAGAACCAGTCAATAAACTGTACAAACCTGAATAAAGAACCAGTCAATAAACATGACAAAACTAAATAAAGAACCACTCAATAAACTGTACACAACTAAATAAAGAAACAATAAAAAAACTGTACAAAACTAAATAAAGAAAGAGTCAATAAACTGTACAAAACTAAATAAAGAAACAGTCTATAAACTGTACAAGACTCAATAAAAGAACCAGTCAATAAACTGTACAAAACTCAATAAAGAAACAATTAATAAACTGTACAAAAACAATAAGGAAACAGTCAATAATTTGTACAAAACTCAATAAAGAACCAGTCAATAAACTGTTCAAAACTCAATAAAGAACCAGTCAATAAACTGTACAAAACTTAACAAAGAACCAGTCAATAAACTGTACAAAACTGAACAAAGAACCAGTCAATAAACTGTACAAAACTCAATAAAGAACCAGTCAATAAACTATACAAAACTCAATAAAGAACCAGTCAATAAACTGTACAAAAGTCAATAAAGAACCAGTCAATAAACTGTACAAAACTGAATAAAGAACCAGTCAATAAACTGTACAAAACTGAATAAAGAACGAGTCAATAAACTGTACAAAACTCAATAAAGAACCAGTCAATAAAAGTTGCATACCTAAATAAAGTAACAGTCAATGAACTGTACAAAACTCAATAAAGAACCAGTCAATAAACTGTTCAAGACTCAATAAAGAACCAGTGAATAAACTATACAAAACTGAATAAAGAACCAGACAATAAACTGTACAAGACTCAATAAAGAACCAGTCAATAAATTGTACACAAACTCAATAAAGAACCAGTCAATAAACTGTAGAAAACTGAATAAAGAACCAGTCAATAAATTGTACACAAACTAAATAAAGAAACAGTCAATAAACTGTACAAAACTAAATAAAGAACCAGTCAATAAACTGTACAAAACTCAATAAAGAACCAGTCAATAAACTGTATAAAACTCAAAAAAGAACCAGTCAATAAACTGTACAAAACTCAATAAAGAACCAGTCAATAAATTGTACACAAACTCAATAAAGAAACAGTCAATAAACTGTACAAAACTGAATGAAGAAGCAGTCCATCAACTGTACAAAACTCAATAAAGAACCAGTCAATAAACTGTACAAGACTCAATAAAGAACCAGTCAATAAACATTACAAAACTGAATAAAGAACCAGTCAATAAACATTACAAAACTGAATAAAGAACCAATCAATAAACTGTACAAAACTGAATAAAGAACCAGTCAATAAACTGTACAAACCTGAATCAAGAACCAGTCAATAAACTGTACAAACCTGAATAAAGAACCAGTCAATAAACATGACAAAACTAAATAAAGAACCAGTCAATAAACTGTACAAAACTAAATAAAGAAACAATAAAAAAACTGTACAAAACTAAATAAAGAAAGAGTCAATAAACTGTACAAAACTAAATAAAGAAACAGTCTATAAACTGTACAAGACTCAATAAAAGAACCAGTCAATAAACTGTACAAAACTCAATAAAGAAACAATTAATAAACTGTACAAACAACAATAAGGAAACAATCAATAATTTGTACAAAACTCAATAAAGAACCAGTCAATAAACTGTACAAAACTCAATAAAGAACCAGTCAATAAACTGTACAAAACTTAACAAGGAACCAGTCAATAAACTGTACAAAACTGAACAAAGAACCAGTCAATAAACTGTACAAAACTCAATAAAGAACCAGTCAATAAACTATACAAAACTCAATAAAGAACCAGTCAATAAACTGTACAAAAGTCAACAAAGAACCAGTCAATAAACTGTACAAAACTGAATAAAGAACCAGTCAATAAACTGTACAAAACTGAATAAAGAACCAGTCAATAAACTGTACAAAACTCAATAAAGAACCAGTCAATAAAAGTTGCATACCTAAATAAAGTAACAGTCAATGAACTGTACAAAACTCAATAAAGAACCTGTCAATAAACTGTTCAAGACTCGATAAAGAACCAGTGAATAAACTATACAAAACTGAATAAAGAACCAGACAATACACTGTACAAGACTCAATAAAGAACCAGTCAATAAATTGTACACAAACTCAATAAAGAACAAGTCAATAAACTGTAGAAAACTGAATAAAGAACCAGTCAATAAATTGTACACAAACTAAATAAAGAAACAGTCAATAAACTGTACAAAACTAAATAAAGAACCAGTCAATAAACTGTACAAAACTCAATAAAGAGCCAGTCAATAAACTGTATAAAACTCAATAAAGAACCAGTCAATAAACTGTACAAAACTCAATAAAGAATCAGTCAATAAACATTACAAAACTGAATAAAGAACAAGTCAATAAATTGTACAAAACTGAACAAAAACAAGCCAGTAAACTGAACAAAACTGAACAAATAACCAGTCAATAAAATGCACAAAACTCAATAAAGAACCAGTCAATAAACTGTACAAAACTGAATAAAGATGAATAAAGAACCAGTCAATAAACTGTACAAAACTCAATAAAGAACCAGTCAATAAACTGTATAAAACTCAATAAAGAACCAGTCAATAAACTGTACAAAACTCAATAAAGAATCAGTCAATAAACATTACAAAACTGAATAAAGAACAAGTCAATAAATTGTACAAAACTGAACAAAAACAAGCCAGTAAACTGAACAAAACTGAACAAATAACCAGTCAATAACATGCACAAAACTCAATAAAGAACCAGTCAATAAACTGTACAAAACTGAATAAAGATGAATAAAGAAACAGTCAATAAACTGTACAAAACTCAATAAAGAACCAGTCAATAAACTGTACAAAACTGAACAAAGAACCAGTCAATAAACTGTACAAAACTCAATAAAGAACAAGTCAATAAATTGTACAAAACTCAATAAAGAACCAGTCAATAAACTGTACAAAACTGAATAAAGAACCAGTCATTAAACTGTACAAAACTCAATAAAGAAGCAGTCAATGTGTACAAAACTCAATAAAGAAACAGGCAATAAACTGTACAAAACTCAATAAAGAACCAGTCAATAAACTGTAAAAAACTCAATAAAGAACCAGTCAATAAACTGTACAAAACTCAATAAAGAACCAGTCAATAAACTGTAAAAAACTCAATAAAGAACCAGTCAATAAACTGTACTAAACTCAATTAAGAACCAGTCAATAAACTGTACAAAAGTCAATAAAGAACCAGTCGATAAACTGTACAAAACTCATTAAAGAACCAGTCAATAAACTGTACAAAACTGAACAAAGAACCAGTCAATAAACTGTACAAAACTCAATAAAGAACCAGTCAATAAACATTACAAAACTGAATAAAGAACCAGTCAATAAACTGTACAAAACTGAAAAAAGAACCAGTCAATAAACATAACAAAACTGAATAAAGAACCAGTCAATAAAGTGTACAAAACTCAATAAAGAACCAGTCAATAAACTGTACAAAACTCAATAAAGAACCAGTCAATAAACTGTACAAAACTCAATAAAGAACCAGTCAATAAACTGTACAAAACTGAACAAAGAACCAGTCAATAAACTGTTCAAAACTCAATAAAGAACCAGTCAATAAATTGTACAAAACTCAATAAAGAACCAGTCAATAAACTGTACAAAACTGAATAAAGAACCAGTCAATAAACTGTACAAAACTCAATAAAGAAGCAGTCAATGTGTACAAAACTCAATAAAGAAACAGTCAATAAACTGTACAAAACTCAATAAAGAACCAGTCAATAAACTGTAAAAAACTCAATAAGGAACCAGTCAATAAACTGTACAAAACTCAATAAAGAACCAGTCAATAAACTGTAAAAAACTCAATAAAGAACCAGTCAATAAACTGTACAAAACTCAAGAAAGAACCAGTCAATAAACTGTACAAAACTCAATGAAGAACCAGTCAATAAACTGTACAAAACCCAATAAAGAAACAGTCAATAAACTTTACAAAGCTGAACAAAGAACCAGTCAATAAACGTTACAAAACTCAATAAAGAACCAGTCAATAAACATTACAAAACTGAATAAAGAACCAGTCAATAAACTGTACAAAACTGAATAAAGAACCAGTCAATAAACATAACAAAACTGAATAAAGAACCAGTCAATAAACTGTACAAAACTCAATAAAGAAATAGTCAATTAACTGTACAAAACTGAATAAAGAACTAGTCAATAAACTGTACAAAACTCAATAAAGAACCAGTCAATAAACTGTACAAAACTGAACAAAGAACCAGTCAATAAATTGTACAAAACTCAATAAAGAACCAGTCAATAAACTGTACAAAACTCAATAAAGAACCAGTCAATAAACTGTACAAAACTCAATAAAGAACCAGTCAATAAACTGTACAAAACTCAATAAAGAAGCAGTCAATGTGTACAAAACTCAATAAAGAAACAGTCAATAAACTGTACAAAACTCAATAAAGAACTAGTCAATAAACTGTAGAAAACTCAATAAAGAACCAGTCAATAAACTGTACAAAACTCAATAAAGAACCAGTCAATAAACTGTAAAAAACTCAATAAAGAACCAGTCAATAAACTGTACAAAACTCAATAAAGAACCAGTCAATAAACTGTACAAAACTCAATAAAGAACCAGTCAATAAACTGTACAAAAATTCAATAAAGAACCAGTCAATAAACTGTACAAAACTGAACAAAGAACCAGTCAATAAACTTTACAAAACTCAATAAAGAACCAGTCAATAAACATTACAAAACTGAATAAAGAACCAGTCAATAAACTGTACAAAACTGAATAAAGAACCAGTCAATAAACTGTTCAAAACTCAATAAAGAACCAGTCAATAAACTGTACAAAACTGAACAAAGAACCAGTCAATAAACTGTACAAAACTCAATAAAGAAACATTCAACAAACTGTTCAAAACTGAATAAAGAACCAGTCAATAAACTCTACAAAACTCAATAAAGAACCAGTCAATAAATTGTACACAAACTCAATAAAGAAACAGTCAATAAACTGTACAAAACTGAATAAAGAAGCAGTCCATCAACTGTACAAAACTCAATAAAGAACCAGTTAATAAACTGTACAAGACTCAATAAAGAACCAGTCAATAAACATTACAAAACTGAATAAAGAACCAGTCAATAAACATTACAAAACTGAATAAAGAACCAGTCAATAAACTGTACAAAACTGAATAAAGAACCAGTCAATAAACTGTACAAACCTGAATAAAGAACCAGTCAATAAACTGTACAAACCTGAATAAAGAACCAGTCAATAAACATGACAAAACTAAATAAAGAACCTGTCAATAAACTGTACAAAACTAAATAAAGAAACAATAAAAAAACTGTACAAAACTAAATAAAGAAAGAGTCAATAAACTGTACAAAACTAAATAAAGAAACAGTCTATAAACTGTACAAGACTCAATAAAAGAACCAGTCAATAAACTGTACAAAACTCAATAAAGAAACAATTAATAAACTGTACAAAAAACAATAAGGAAACAGTCAATAATTTGTACAAAACTCAATAAAGAACCAGTCAATAAACTGTACAAAACTCAATAAAGAACCAGTCAATAAACTGTACAAAACTTAACAAAGAACCAGTCAATAAACTGTACAAAACTGAACAAAGAACCAGTCAATAAACTGTACAAAACTCAATAAAGAACCAGTCAATAAACTATACAAAACTCAATAAAGAACCAGTCAATAAACTGTACAAAAGTCAATAAAGAACCAGTCAATAAACTGTACAAAACTGAATAAAGAACCAGTCAATAAACTGTACAAAACTGAATAAAGAACCAGTCAATAAACTGTACAAAACTCAATAAAGAACCAGTCAATAAAAGTTGCATACCTAAATAAAGTAACAGTCGATGAACTGTACAAAACTCAATAAAGAACCAGTCAATAAACTGTTCAAGACTCGATAAAGAACCAGTGAATAAACTGTACAAAACTGAATAAAGAACCAGACAATAAACTGTACAAGACTCAATAAAGAACCAGTCAATAAATTGTACACAAACTCAATAAAGAACCAGTCAATAAACTGTAGAAAACTGAATAAAGAACCAGTCAATAAATTGTACACAAACTAAATAAAGAAACAGTCAATAAACTGTACAAAACTAAATAAAGAACCAGTCAATAAACTGTACAAAACTCATTAAAGAACCAGTCAATAAACTGTATAAAACTCAATAAAGAACCAGTCAATAAACTGTACAAAACTCAATAAAGAATCAGTCAATAAACTGTACAAAACTGAATAAAGAACCAGTCAATAAACTGTACAAAACTCAATAAAGAACCAGTCAGTAAACTATACAAAACTCAATAAAGAAACAGTCAATAAACTGTACAAAACTCAATAGAGAAACAGTCAATAAACTGTACAAAACTCAATAAAGAACCAGTCAATAAATTGTACAAAAACTAAATAAGCAAACAGTCAATAAACTGTACAAACCTAAATAAAGAAACAGTCAATAAACTTTACAAAACTTATTAAAGAAACAGTCAATAAACTGTTCAAAACTAAATAAAGAACCAGACAATAAATTGTACAAAAACTAAATAAAGAAACAGTCAATAAACTGTACAGAACGAAAAAAAGAACCATCCAAGAAATTGAACACATACTCAATAAAGAACCAGTCAATAAACTGTACAAAACTGAATAAAGAACCAGACAATAAACTGTACAAGACTCAATAAAGAACCAGTCAATAAATTGTACACAAACTCAATAACGAACCATCTAATAAACTGTAGAAAACTGAATAAAGAACCAGTCAATAAACTGTACAAAACTAAATAAAGAAACAGTCAATAAACTGTACAAAACTCAATAAAGAACCAGTCAATAAACTGTACAAAACTGAACAGAAAACAAGTCAGTAAACTGTACAAAACTGAACAAATAACCAGTCAATAAACTGTACAAAACTCAATAAAGAAGCAGTCAATTTGTACAAAACTCAATAAAGAAACAGTCAATAAACTGTAGAAAACTGAATAAAGAACCAGTCAATAAATTGTACACAAACTAAATAAAGAACCAGTCAATAAACTGTACAAAACTAAATAAAGAACCAGTCAATAAACTGTACAAAACTCAATAAAGAACCAGTCAAGAAACTGTATAAAACTCAATAAAGAACCAGTCAATAAACTGTACAAAACTCAATAAAGAATCAGTCAATAAACATTACAAAACTGAATAAAGAACAAGTCAATAAATTGTACAAAACTGAACAAAAACAAGCCAGTAAACTGAACAAAACTGAACAAATAACCAGTCAATAAAATGCACAAAACTCAATAAAGAACCAGTCAATAAACTGTACAAAACTGAATAAAGATGAATAAAGAACCAGTCAATAAACTGTACAAAACTCAATAAAGAACCAGTCAATAAACTGTACAAAACTGAACAAAGAACCAGTCAATAAACTGTACAAAACTCAATAAAGAACAAGTCAATAAATTGTACAAAACTCAATAAAGAACCAGTCAATAAACTGTACAAAACTGAATAAAGAACCAGTCATTAAACTGTACAAAACTCAATAAAGAAGCAGTCAATGTGTACAAAACTCAATAAAGAAACAGGCAATAAACTGTACAAAACTCAATAAAGAACCAGTCAATAAACTGTAAAAAACTCAATAAAGAACCAGTCAATAAACTGTACAAAACTCAATAAAGAACGAGTCAATAAACTGTAAAAAACTCAATAAAGAACCAGTCAATAAACTGTACTAAACTCAATTAAGAACCAGTCAATAAACTGTACAAAACTCAATAAAGAACCAGTCGATAAACTGTACAAAACTCATTAAAGAACCAGTCAATAAACTGTACAAAACTGAACAAAGAACCAGTCAATAAACTGTACAAAACTCAATAAAGAACCAGTCAATAAACATTACAAAACTGAATAAAGAACCAGTCAATAAACTGTACAAAACTGAATAAAGAACCAGTCAATAAACATAACAAAACTGAATAAAGAACCAGTCAATAAAGTGTACAAAACTCAATAAAGAACCAGTCAATAAACTGTACAAAACTCAATAAAGAACCAGTCAATAAACTGTACAAAACTCAATAAAGAACCAGTCAATAAACTGTACAAAACTGAACAAAGAACCAGTCAATAAACTGTACAAAACTCAATAAAGAACCAGTCAATAAATTGTACAAAACTCAATAAAGAACCAGTCAATAAACTGTACAAAACTGAATAAAGAACCAGTCAATAAACTGTACAAAACTCAATAAAGAAGCAGTCAATGTGTACAAAACTCAATAAAGAAACAGTCAATAAACTGTACAAAACTCAATAAAGAACCAGTCAATAAACTGTAAAAAACTCAATAAGGAACCAGTCAATAAACTGTACAAAACTCAATAAAGAACCAGTCAATAAACTGTAAAAAATCAATAAAGAACCAGTCAATAAACTGTACAAAACTCAAGAAAGAACCAGTCAATAAACTGTACAAAACTCAATGAAGAACCAGTCAATAAACTGTACAAAACCCAATAAAGAAACAGTCAATAAACTTTACAAAGCTGAACAAAGAACCAGTCAATAAACTTTACAAAACTCAATAAAGAACCAGTCAATAAACATTACAAAACTGAATAAAGAACCAGTCAATAAACTGTACAAAACTGAATAAAGAACCAGTCAATAAACATAACAAAACTGAATAAAGAACCAGTCAATAAACTGTACAAAACTCAATAAAGAAATAGTCAATTAACTGTACAAAACTGAATAAAGAACTAGTCAATAAACTGTACAAAACTCAATAAAGAACCAGTCAATAAACTGTACAAAACTGAACAAAGAACCAGTCAATAAATTGTACAAAACTCAATAAAGAACCAGTCAATAAACTGTACAAAACTCAATAAAGAACCAGTCAATAAACTGTACAAAACTCAATAAAGAACCAGTCAAGAAACTGTACAAAACTCAATAAAGAAGCAGTCAATGTGTACAAAACTCAATAAAGAAACAGTCAATAAACTGTACAAAACTCAATAAAGAACTAGTCAATAAACTGTAGAAAACTCAATAAAGAACCAGTCAATAAACTGTACAAAACTCAATAAAGAACCAGTCAATAAACTGTAAAAAACTCAATAAAGAACCAGTCAATAAACTGTACAAAACTCAATAAAGAACCAGTCAATAAACTGTACAAAACTCAATAAAGAACCAGTCAATAAACTGTACAAAAATTCAATAAAGAACCAGTCAATAAACTGTACAAAACTGAACAAAGAACCAGTCAATAAACTTTACAAAACTCAATAAAGAACCAGTCAATAAACATTACAAAACTGAATAAAGAACCAGTCAATAAACTGTACAAAACTGAATAAAGAACCAGTCAATAAACTGTTCAAAACTCAATAAAGAACCAGTCAATAAACTGTACAAAACTGAATAAAGAACCAGTCAATAAACTGTACAAAACTCAATAAAGAAACATTCAACAAACTGTTCAAAACTGAATAAAGAACCAGTCAATAAACTCTACAAAACTCAATAAAGAACCAGTCAATAAATTGTACACAAACTCAATAAAGAAACAGTCAATAAACTGTACAAAACTGAATAAAGAAGCAGTCCATCAACTGCACAAAACTCAATAAAGAACCAGTCAATAAACTGTACAAGACTCAATAAAGAACCAGTCAATAAACATTACAAAACTGAATAAAGAACCAGTCAATAAACATTACAAAACTGAATAAAGAACCAGTCAATAAACTGTACAAAACTGAATAAAGAACCAGTCAATAAACTGTACAAACCTGAATAAAGAACCAGTCAATAAACTGTACAAACCTGAATAAAGAACCAGTCAATAAACATGACAAAACTAAATAAAGAACCAGTCAATTAACTGTACAAAACTAAATAAAGAAACAATAAAAAAACTGTATAAAACTAAATAAAGAAAGAGTCAATAAACTGTACAAAACTAAATAAAGAAACAGTCTATAAACTGTACAAGACTCAATAAAAGAACCAGTCAATAAACTGTACAAAACTCAATAAAGAAACAATTAATAAACTGTACAAAAAACAATAAGGAAACAGTCAATAATTTGTACAAAACTCAATAAAGAACCAGTCAATAAACTGTACAAAACTCAATAAAGAACCAGTCAATAAACTGTACAAAACTAAACAAAGAAACAGTAATTAAACTGTACAAAACTGAACAAAGAACCAGTCAATAAACTGTACAAAACTCAATAAAGAACCAGTCAATAAACTATACAAAACTCAATAAAGAACCAGTCAATAAACTGTACAAAAGTCAATAAAGAACCAGTCAATAAACTGTACAAAACTGAATAAAGAACCAGTCAATAAACTGTACAAAACTGAATAAAGAACCAGTCAATAAACTGTACAAAACTCAATAAAGAACCAGTCAATAAAAGTTGCATACCTAAATAAAGTAACAGTCGATGAACTGTACAAAACTCGATAAAGAACCAGTCAATAAACTGTTCAAGACTCGATAAAGAACCAGTGAATAAACTGTACAAAACTGAATAAAGAACCAGACAATAAACTGTACAAGACTCAATAAAGAACCAGTCAATAAATTGTACACAAACTCAATAAAGAACCAGTCAATAAACTGTAGAAAACTGAATAAAGAACCAGTCAATAAATTGTACACAAACTAAATAAAGAAACAGTCAATAAACTGTACAAAACTAAATAAAGAACCAGTCAATAAACTGTACAAAACTCATTAAAGAACCAGTCAATAAACTGTATAAAACTCAATAAAGAACCAGTCAATAAACTGTACAAAACTCAATAAAGAATCAGTCAATAAACTGTACAAAACTGAATAAAGAACCAGTCAATAAACTGTACAAAACTCAATAAAGAAACAGTCAGTAAACTATACAAAACTCAATAAAGAAACAGTCAATAAACTGTACAAAACTCAATAGAGAAACAGTCAATAAACTGTACAAAACTCAATAAAGAACCAGTCAATAAATTGTACAAAAACTAAATAAGCAAACAGTCAATAAACTGTACAAACCTAAATAAAGAAACAGTCAATAAACTTTACAAAACTTATTAAAGAAACAGTCAATAAACTGTTCAAAACTAAATAAAGAACCAGACAATAAATTGTACAAAAACTAAATAAAGAAACAGTCAATAAACTGTACAGAACGAAAAAAAGAACCATCCAAGAAATTGAACACATACTCAATAAAGAACCAGACAATAAACTGTACAAGACTCAATAAAGAACCAGTCAATAAATTGTACACAAACTCAATAACGAACCATCTAATAAACTGTAGAAAACTGAATAAAGAACCAGTCAATAAACTGTACAAAACTAAATAAAGAAACAGTCAATAAACTGTACAAAACTCAATAAAGAACCAGTCAATAAACTGTACAAAACTGAACAGAAAACAAGTCAGTAAACTGTACAAAACTGAACAAATAACCAGTCAATAAACTGTACAAAACTCAATAAAGAAGCAGTCAATTTGTACAAAACTCAATAAAGAAACAGCCAATAAACTGTAGAAAACTGAATAAAGAACCAGTCAATAAATTATACACAAACTAAATAAAGAACCAGTCAATAAACTGTACAAAACTAAATAAAGAACCAGTCAATAAACTGTACAAAACTCAATAAAGAACCAGTCAATAAACTGTATAAAACTCAATAAAGAACCAGTCAATAAACTGTACAAAACTCAATAAAGAATCAGTCAATAAACTGTACAAAACTGAATAAAGAACCAGTCAATAAACTGTACAAAACTCAATAAAGAACCAGTCAGTAAACTATACAAAACTCAATAAAGAAACAGTCAATAAACTGTACAAAACTCAATAAAGAAACAGCCAATAAACTGTACAAAACTCAATAAAAAACCAGTCAATAAATTGTACAAAAACTAAATAAGGAAACAGTCAATAAACTGTACAAAACTAAATAAAGAAACAGTCAATAAACTTTACAAAACTTATTAAAGAAACAGTCAATAAACTGTTCAAAACTAAATAAAGAACCAGACAATAAATTGTACAAAAACTAAATAAAGAAACAGTCAATAAACTGTACAGTACGAAAAAAAGAACCATTCAAGAAATTGTACACATACTCAATAAAGAACCAGTCAATAAACTGTACAAAACTGAATAAAGAACCAGACAATAAACTGTACAAGACTCAATAAAGAACCAGTCAATAAACTGTACAAAACTGAATAAAGAACCAGACAATAAACTGTAAACTGTACAAGACTCAATAACGAACCAGTCAATAAACTGTAGAAAACTGAATAAAGAACCAGTCAATAAACTGTACAAAACTAAATAAAGAAACAGTCAATAAACTGGACAAAACTCAATAAAGAACCAGTCAATAAACTGTACAAAACTGAACAGAAAACAAGTCAGTAAACTGTACAAAACTGAACAAATAACCAGTCAATAAACTGTACAAAACTCAATAAAGAAGCAGTCAATTTGTACAAAACTCAATAAAGAAACAGTCAATAAACTGTAAAAAACTCAATAAAGAACCAGTCAATAAACTGTACAAAACCGAACAAATAACCAGTCAATAAACTGTACAAAACTCAATAAAGAACCAGTCAATAAACATTACAAAACTGAATAAAGAACCAGTCAATAAACTGTACAAAACTCAATAAAGAAACATTCAACACACTGTACAAAACTGAATAAAGAATCAGTCAATAAACTGTACAAAACTCAATAAAGAACCAGTCAATAAATTGTACACAAACTCAATACAGAACCAGTCAATAAACTGTACAAACCTGAATAAAGAACCAGTCAATAAACATTACAAAACTGAATAAAGAACCAGTCAATAAACTGTACAAAACTTAATAAAGAAACAATCAATAAACTGTACAAAACTAAATAAAGAAACATTTAATAAACTGTACAAAACTAAATAAAGAAACATTCAATAAACTGTACAAAACTCAACAAAGAACCAGTCAATAAACTGTACAAAACTCAATAAAGAAACAATTAATAAACTGTACAAAAACAATAAAGAAACAGTCAATAAACTGTACAAAACTATATAAAGAACCAGTCAATAAACTGTACAAAACTCAATAAAGAACCAGTCAACAAACTGTACAAAACATAACAAAGAACCAGTCAATAAACTGTACAAAACTGAACAAAGAACCAGTCAATAAACTGTACAAAACTGAATAAAGAACCAGTCAATAAACTATACAAAACTCAATAAAGAACCTGTCAATAAACTGTACAAAACTCAATAAAGAACCAGTCAATAAACTGTAGAAAACTGAATAAAGAACCAGTCAATAAACTGTACAAAACGCAATAAAAAACCAGTCAATAAACTGTACAAAACGCAATAAAGAAACAGTCAATAAACTGTACAAAACTCAATAAAGAACCAGTCAATAAACTGTAAAAAACTCAATAAAGAACCAGTCAATAAACTGTACAAAACTCAATAAAGAACCAGTCAATAAACAGTAAAAAACTCAATAAAGAACCTGTCAAAAAACTGTACAAAACTCAATAAAGAACCAGTCAATAAACTGTACAAAACTCAATAAAGAAAAAGTCAATAAAATGTACAAAACTCAATAAAGAAACAGTCAATAAACTGTACAAAACTGAACAAAGAACCATTCAATAAACTTTACAAAACTCATTAAAGAACCAGTCAATAAACATTACAAAACTGAATAAAGAACCAGTCAATAAACTGTACAAAACTGAATAAAGAACCAGTCAATAAACATAACAAAACTGAATAAAGAAATAGCCAATAAACTGTAAAAAAGTCAATAAAGAACCAGTCAATAAACTGTACAAAACTGAACAAAGAACCAGTCAATAAACTGTACAAAACTCAATAAAGAAACATTCAACAAACTGTTCAAAACTGAATAAAGAACCAGTCAATAAACTCTACAAAACTCAATAAAGAACCAGTCAATAAATTGTACACAAACTCAATAAAGAAACAGTCAATAAACTGTACAAAACTGAATAAAGAAGCCGTCCATCAACTGTACAAAACTCAATAAAGAACCAGTCAATAAACTGTACAAGACTCAATAAAGAACCAGTCAATAAACATTACCAAACTGAATAAAGAACCAGTCAATAAACATTACAAAACTGAATAAAGAACCAGTCAATAAACTGTACAAAACTGAATAAAGAACCAGTCAATAAACTGTACAAACCTGAATTAAGAACCAGTCAATACACTGTACAAACCTGAATGAAGAACCAGTCAATAAACATGACAAAACTTAATAAACAACCAGTCAATAAACTGTACAGAACTAAATAAAGAAACAATAAAAAAACTGTACAAAACTAAATAAAGAAAGAGTCAATAAACTGTACAAAACTAAATAAAGAAACAGTCTATAAACTGTACAAGACTCAATAAAAGAACCAGTCAATAAACTGTACAAAACTCAATAAAGAAACAATTAATAAACTGTACAAAAAACAATAAAGAAACAGTCAATAATTTGTACAAAATTCAATAAAGAACCAGTCAATAAACTGTACAAAACTCAATAAAGAAACATTCAACAAACTGTACAAAACTGAATAAAGAATCAGTCAATAAACTGTACAAAACTCAATAAAGAACCAGTCAATAAATTGTACACAAACTCAATACAGAACCAGTCAATAAACTGTACAAACCTGAATAAAGAACCAGTCAATAAACATTACAAAACTGAATAAAGAACCAGTCAATAAACTGTACAAAACTTAATAAAGAAACAATCAATAAACTGTACAAAACTAAATAAAGAAACATTTAATAAACTGTACAAAACTAAATAAAGAAACATTCAATAAACTGTACAAAACTCAACAAAGAACCAGTCAATAAACTGTACAAAACTCAATAAAGAAACAATTAATAAACTGTACAAAAACAATAAAGAAACAGTCAATAAACTGTACAAAACTCAATAAAGAACCATTCAATAAACTGTACAAAACTCAATAAAGAACCAGTCAACAAACTTTACAAAACATAACAAAGAACCAGTCAATAAACTGTACAAAACTGAACAAAGAACCAGTCAATAAACTGTACAAAACTGAATAAAGAACCAGTCAATAAACTATACAAAACTCAATAAAGAACCTGTCAATAAACTGTACAAAACTCAATAAAGAACCAGTCAATAAACTGTAGAAAACTGAATAAAGAACCAGTCAATAAACTGTACAAAACGCAATAAAAAACCAGTCAATAAACTGTACAAAACGCAATAAAGAAACAGTCAATAAACTGTACAAAACTCAATAAAGAACCAGTCAATAAACTGTAAAAAACTCAATAAAGAACCAGTCAATAAACTGTACAAAACTCAATAAAGAACCAGTCAATAAACAGTAAAAAACTCAATAAAGAACCAGTCAATAAACTGTACAAAACTCAATAAAGAACCAGTCAATAAACTGTACAAAACTCAATAAAGAACCAGTCAATAAAATGTACAAAACTCAATAAAGAACCAGTCAATAAACTGTACAAAACTGAACAAAGAACCATTCAATAAACTTTACAAAACTCATTAAAGAACCAGTCAATAAACTGTACAAAACTGAACAAAGAACCATTCAATAAACATTACAAAACTGAATAAAGAACCAGCCAATAAACTGTACAAAACTCAATAAAGAACCAGTCAATAAACTGTACAAAACTGAACAAAGAACCAGTCAATAAACTGTACAAAACTCAATAAAGAAACATTCAACAAACTGTTCAAAACTGAATAAAGAACCAGTCAATAAACTCTACAAAACTCAATAAAGAACCAGTCAATAAATTGTACACAAACTCAATAAAGAAACAGTCAATAAACTGTACAAAACTCAATAAAGAAGCCGTCCATCAACTGTACAAAACTCAATAAAGAACCAGTCAATAAACTGTACAAAAACTAAATAAGGAAACAGTCAATAAACTGTACAAAACTAAATAAAGAAACAGTCAATAAACTTTACAAAACTTATTAAAGAAACAGTCAATAAACTGTTAAAAACTAAATAAAGAACCACACAATAAATTGTACAGAAACTAAATAAAGAAACAGTCAATAAACTGTACAGAACGAAAAAAAGAACCATTCAAGAAATTGTACACATACTCAATAAAGAACCAGTCAATAAACTGTACAAAACTGAATAAAGAACCAGACAGTAAACTGTACAAGACTCAATAAAGAACCAGTCAATAAATTGTACACAAACTCAATAACGAACCAGTCAATAAACTGTAGAAAACTGAATAAAGAACCAGTCAATAAACTGTACAAAACTAAATAAAGAAACAGTCAATAAACTGTACAAAACTCAATAAAGAACCAGTCAATAAACTGTACAAAACTGAACAGAAAACAAGTCAGTAAACTGTACAAAACTGAACAAATAACCAGTCAATAAACTGTACAAAACTCAATAAAGAAGCAGTCAATTTGTACAAAACTCAATAAAGAAACAGTTAATAAACTAAACAAAACTCAATAAAGAACCATTCAATAAACTGTACAAAACTGAACAAAGAACCAGTCAATAAACTGTACAAAACTCAATAAAGAAACATTCAACAAACTGTTCAAAACTGAATAAAGAACCAGTCAATAAACTCTACAAAACTCAATAAAGAAACAGTCAATAAATTGTACACAAACTCAATAAAGAAACAGTCAATAAACTGTACAAAACTGAATAAAGAAGCCGTCCATCAACTGTACAAAACTCAATAAAGAACCAGTCAATAAACTGTACAAGACTCAATAAAGAACCAGTCAATAAACATTACCAAACTGAATAAAGAACCAGTCAATAAACATTACAAAACTGAATAAAGAACCAGTCAATAAACTGTACAAAACTGAATAAAGAACCAGTCAATAAACTGTACAAACCTGAATAAAGAACCAGTCAATACACTGTACAAACCTGAATGAAGAACCAGTCAATAAACATGACAAAACTAAATAAACAACCAGTCAATAAACTGTACAGAACTAAATAAAGAAACAATAAAAAAACTGTACAAAACTAAATAAAGAAAGAGTCAATAAACTGTACAAAACTAAATAAAGAAACAGTCTATAAACTGTACAAGACTCAATAAAAGAACCAGTCAATAAACTGTACAAAACTCAATAAAGAAACAATTAATAAACTGTACAAAAAACAATAAAAAAACAGTCAATAATTTGTACAAAATTCAATAAAGAACCAGTCAATAAACTGTACAAAACTCAATAAAGAACCAGTCAATAAACTGTACAAAACTTAACAAAGAACCAGTCAATAAACTGTACAAAACTGAACAAAGAACCAGTCAATAAACTGTACAAAACTCAATAAAGAACCAGTCAATAAACTATACAAAGCTCAATAAAGAACCAGTCAATAAACTGTACAAAACTGAATAAAGAACCAGACAATAAACTGTACAAGACTCAATAAAGAACCAGTCAATAAATTGTACACAAACTCAATAAAGAACCAGTCAATAAACTGTAGAAAACTGAATAAAGAACCCGTCAATAAATTGTACACAAACTAAATAAAGAAACAGTCAATATTCTGTACAAAACTAAATAAAGAACCAGTCAATAAACTGTACAAAACTCAATAAAGAACCAGTCAATAAACTGTATAAAACTCAATAAAGAACCAGTCAATAAACTGTACAAAACTCAATAAAGAATCAGTCAATAAACTGTACAAAACTGAATAAAGAACCTGTCAATAAACTGTACAAAACTCAATAAAGAACCAGTCAGTAAACTATACAAAACTCAATAAAGAAACAGTCAATAAACTGTATAAAACTCAATAAAGAAACAGTCAATAAACTGTACAAAACTCAATAAAGAACCAGTCAATAAATTGTACAAAAACTAAATAAGGAAACAGTCAATAAACTGTACAAAACTAAATAAAGAAACAGTCAATAAACTTTACAAAACTTATTAAAGAAACAGTCAATAAACTGTTAAAAACTAAATAAAGAACCACACAATAAATTGTACAAAAACTAAATAAAGAAACAGTCAATAAACTGTACAGAACGAAAAAAAGAACCATTCAAGAAATTGTACACATACTCAATAAAGAACCAGTCAATAAACTGTACAAAACTGAATAAAGAACCAGACAGTAAACTGTACAAGACTCAATAAAGAACCAGTCAATAAATTGTACACAAACTCAATAACGAACCAGTCAATAAACTGTAGAAAACTGAATAAAGAACCAGTCAATAAACTGTACAAAACTAAATAAAGAAACAGTCAATAAACTGTACAAAACTCAATAAAGAACCAGTCAATAAACTGTACAAAACTGAACAGAAAACAAGTTGGTAAACTGTACAAAACTGAACAAATAACCAGTCAATAAACTGTACAAAACTCAATAAAGAAGCAGTCAATTTGTACAAAACTCAATAAAGAAACAGTTAATAAACTAAACAAAACTCAATAAAGAACCATTCAATAAACTGTAAAAACTCAATAAAGAACCAGTCAATAAACTGTACAAAACCGAACAAAGAACCAGTCAATAAACTGTACAAAACTCAATAAAGAACCAGTCAATAAACATTACAAAACTGAATAAATAACCAGTCAATAAACTGTACAAAACTCAATAAAGAAACATTCAACAAACTGTACAAAACTGAATAAAGAATCAGTCAATAAACTGTACAAAACTCAATAAAGAACCAGTCAATAAATTGTACACAAACTCAATAAAGAACCAGTCAATATACTGTACAAACCTGAATAAAGAACCAGTCAATAAACATTACAAAACTGAATAAAGAACCAGTCAATAAACTGTACAAAACTAAATAAAGAAACAATCAATAAACTGTACAAAACTAAAAAAGAAAGATTCAATAAACTGTACAAAACTAAATAAAGAAACATTCAATAAACTGTACAAATCTCAATAAAGAACCAGTCAATAAACTGTACAAAAGTCAATAAAGAAACAATTAATAAACTGTACAAAAAACAATAAAGAAACAGTCAATAAACTGTACAAAACTCAAAAAAGAACCAGTCAATAAACTGTACAAAACGCGATAAAGAACCAGTCAATAAACTGTACAAAACTGAACAAAGAACCAGTCAATAAACTGTACAAAACTCAATAAAGAACCAGTCAATAAACTATACAAAGCTCAATAAAGAACCAGTCAATAAACTGTACAAAACTGAATAAAGAACCAGACAATAAACTGTACAAGACTCAATAAAGAACCAGTCAATAAATTGTACACAAACTCAATAAAGAACCAGTCAATAAACTGTAGAAAACTGAATAAAGAACCAGTCAATAAATTGTACACAAACTAAATAAAGAAACAGTCAATATACTGTACAAAACTAAATAAAGAACCAGTCAATAAACTGTACAAAACTCAATAAAGAACCAGTCAATAAACTGTATAAAACTCAATAAAGAACAAGTCAATAAACTGTACAAAACTCAATAAAGAATCAGTCAATAAACTGTACAAAACTGAATAAAGAACCTGTCAATAAACTGTACAAAACTCAATAAAGAACCAGTCAGTAAACTATACAAAACTCAATAAAGAAACAGTCAATAAACTGTATAAAACTCAATAAAGAAACAGTCAATAAACTGTACAAAACTAAATAAAGAACCAGTCAATAAATTGTACAAAAACTAAATAAGGAAACAGTCAATAAACTGTACAAAACTAAATAAAGAAACAGTCAATAAACTTTACAAAACTTATTAAAGAAACAGTCAATAAACTGTTCAAAACTAAATAAAGAACCAGACAATAAATTGTACAAAAACTAAATAAAGAAACAGTCAATAAACTGTACAGAACGAAAAAAAGAACCATTCAAGAAATTGTACACATACTCAATAAAGAACCAGTCAATAAACTGTACAAAACTGAATAAAGAACCAGACAGTAAACTGTACAAGACTCAATAAAGAACCAGTCAATAAATTGTACACAAACTCAATAACGAACCAGTCAATAAACTGTAGAAAACTGAATAAAGAACCAGTCAATAAACTGTACAAAACTAAATAAAGAAACAGTCAATAAACTGTACAAAACTCAATAAAGAACCAGTCAATAAACTGTACAAAACTGAACAGAAAACAAGTCAGTAAACTGTACAAAACTGAACAAATAACCAGTCAATAAACTGTACAAAACTCAATAAAGAAGCAGTCAATTTGAACAAAACTCAATAAAGAAACAGTTAATAAACTAAACAAAACTCAATAAAGAACCAGTCAATAAACTGTAAAAAACTCAATAATAAAGAACCAGTCAATAACCTGTACAAAACCGAACAAAGAACCAGTCAATAAACTGTACAAAACCGAACAAAGAACCAGTCAATAAACTGTACAAAACTCAATAAAGAACCAGTCAATAAACATTACAAAACTGAATAAATAACCAGTCAATAAACTGTACAAAACTCAATAAAGAAACATTCAACAAACTGTACAAAACTGAATAAGAATCAGTCAATAAACTGTACAAAACTCAATAAAGAACCAGTCAATAAATTGTACACAAACTCAATAAAGAACCAGTCAATAAACTGTACAAACCTGAATAAAGAACCAGTCAATAAACATTACAAAACTGAATAAAGAACCAGTCAATAAACTGTACAAAACTAAATAAAGAAACTATCAATAAACTGTACAAAACTAAAAAAGAAACATTCAATAAACTGTACAAAACTAAATAAAGAAACATTCAATAAACTGTACAAAACTCAATAAAGAACCAGTCAATAAACTGTACAAAAGTCAATAAAGAAACAATTAATAAACTGTACAAAAAACAATAAAGAAACAGTCAATAAACTGTACACAACTCAATAAAGAACCAGTCAATAAACTGTACAAAACGCAATAAAGAACCAGTCAATAAACTGTACAAAACTCAATAAAGAACCAGTCAATAAACTGTACAAAACATAACAAAGAACCAGTCAATAACTGTACAAAACTGAACAAAGAACCAGTCAATAAACTGTACAAAACTGAATAAAGAACTAGTCAATAAACTATACAAAACTCAATAAAGAACCTGTCAATAAACTGTACAAAACTTAATAAAGAACCAGTCAATAAACTGTACAAAACTAAATAAAGAAACAATCAATAAACTGTACAAAACTAAAAAAGAAACATTCAATAAACTGTACAAAACTAAATAAAGAAACATTCAATAAACTGTACAAATCTCAATAAAGAACCAGTCAATAAACTGTACAAAAGTCAATAAAGAAACAATTAATAAACTGTACAAAAAACAATAAAGAAACAGTCAATAAACTGTACAAAACTCAATAAAGAACCAGTCAATAAACTGTACAAAACGCAATAAAGAACCAGTCAATAAACTGTACAAAACTGAACAAAGAACCAGTCAATAAACTGTACAAAACTCAATAAAGAACCAGTCAATAAACTGTACAAAGCTCAATAAAGAACCAGTCAATAAACTGTACAAAACTGAATAAAGAACCAGACAATAAACTGTACAAGACTCAATAAAGAACCAGTCAATAAATTGTACACAAACTCAATAACGAACCAGTCAATAAACTGTAGAAAACTGAATAAAGAACCAGTCAATAAATTGTACACAAACTAAATAAAGAAACAGTCAATATACTGTACAAAACTAAATAAAGAACCAGTCAATAAACTGTACAAAACTCAATAAAGAACCAGTCAATAAACTGTATAAAACTCAATAAAGAACAAGTCAATAAACTGTACCAAACTCAATAAAGAATCAGTCAATAAACTGTACAGAACTGAATAAAGAACCTGTCAATAAACTGTACAAAACTCAATAAAGAACCAGTCAGTAAACTATACAAAACGCAATAAAGAAACAGTCAATAAACTGTATAAAACTCAATAAAGAAACAGTCAATAAACTGTACAAAACTAAATAAAGAACCAGTCAATAAATTGTACAAAAACTAAATAAGGAAACAGTCAATAAACTGTACAAAACTAAATAAAGAAACAGTCAATAAACTTTACAAAACTTATTAAAGAAACAGTCAATAAACTGTTCAAAACTAAATAAAGAACCAGACAATAAATTGTACAAAAACTAAATAAAGAAACAGTCAATAAACTGTACAGAACGAAAAAAAGAACCATTCAAGAAATTGTACACATACTCAATAAAGAACCAGTCAATAAACTGTACAAAACTGAATAAAGAACCAGACAGTAAACTGTACAAGACACAATAAAGAACCAGTCAATAAATTGTACACAAACTCAATAACGAACCAGTCAATAAACTGTAGAAAACTGAATAAAGAACCAGTCAATAAACTGTACAAAACTAAATAAAGAAACAGTCAATAAACTGTACAAAACTCAATAAAGAACCAGTCAATAAACTGTACAAAACTGAACAGAAAACAAGTCAGTAAACTGTACAAAACTGAACAAATAACCAGTCAATAAACTGTACAAAACTCAATAAAGAAGCAGTCAATTTGAACAAAACTCAATAAAGAAACAGTTAATAAACTAAACAAAACTCAATAAAGAACCAGTCAATAAACTGTAAAAAACTCAATAATAAAGAACCAGTCAATAAACTGTACAAAACCGAACAAAGAACCAGTCAATAAACTGTACAAAACCGAACAAAGAACCAGTCAATAAACTGTACAAAACTCAATAAAGAACCAGTCAATAAACATTACAAAACTGAATAAATAACCAGTCAATAAACTGTACAAAACTCAATAAAGAAACATTCAACAAACTGTACAAAACTGAATAAGAATCAGTCAATAAACTGTACAAAACTCAATAGAGAACCAGTCAATAAATTGTACACAAACTCAATAAAGAACCAGTTAATAAACGGTACAAACCTGAATAAAGAACCAGTCAATAAACATTACAAAACTGAATAAAGAACCAGTCAATAAACTGTACAAAACTAAATAAAGAAACAATCAATAAACTGTACAAAACTAAAAAAGAAACATTCAATAAACTGTACAAAACTAAATAAAGAAACATTCAATAAACTGTACAAAACTCAATAAAGAACCAGTCAATAAACTGTACAAAAGTCAATAAAGAAACAATTAATAAACTGTACAAAAAACAATAAAGAAACAGTCAATAAACTGTACACAACTCAATAAAGAACCAGTCAATAAACTGTACAAAACGCAATAAAGAACCAGTCAATAAACTGTACAAAACTCAATAAAGAACCAGACAATAAACTGTACAAAACATAACAAAGAACCAGTCAATAACTGTACAAAACTGAACAAAGAACCAGTCAATAAACTGTACAAAACTGAATAAAGAACCAGTCAATAAACTATACAAAACTCAATAAAGAACCTGTCAATAAACTGTACAAAACTCAATAAATAACCAGTCAATAAACTGTAGAAAACTGAATAAAGAACCAGTCAATAAACTGTACAAAACGCAATAAAGAACCAGTCAATAAACTGTGCAAAACTAAATAAAGAACCAGTCAATATACTGTACAAAAGTCAATAAAGAACCAGTCAATAAACTATACAAATCTCAATAAAGAAACAGTCAATTAACTGTACAAAACTCCATAAAGAAATAGTAAATAAATTGTACAAAACTAAATAAAGAACCAGTCAATAAATTGTACACAAACTAAATAAAGAAACAGTCAATAAACTATATAGAGCGAGAAAAAGAACCATTCAAGAAATTGTACACATACTCAATAAAGAACCAGTCAATAAACTGTACAAAACTGAATAAAGAACCAGACAATAAACTGTACAAAACTCAATAAAGAACCAGTCAATAAATTGTACACAAACTCAAAAAAGAACCAGTCAATAAACTGTAGAAAACTGAATAAAGAACCAGTCAATAAACTGTACAAAACTAAACAAAGAAACAGTCAATAAACTGTACAAAACTCAATAAAGAACCAGTCAATAAACTGTACAAAACTGAACAAAAAACAAGTCAGTAAACTGTACAAAACTCAAAAAAAAACCAGTCAATAAACTGTAGAAAACTGAATAAAGAACCAGTCAATAAACAGTAAAAAACTCAATAAAGAACCAGTCAATAAACTGTACAAAACTCAACAAAGAACCAGTCAGTAAACTGTACAAAACTCAATAAAGAACCAGTCAATAAACTGTACAAAACTAAATAAAGAAACATTCAATAAACTGTACAAATCTCAATAAAGAACCAGTCAATAAACTGTACAAAAGTCAATAAAGAAACAATTAATAAACTGTACAAAAAACAATAAAGAAACAGTCAATAAACTGTACAAAACTCAATAAAGAACCAGTCAATAAACTGTACAAACCTCAATAAAGAACCAGTCAATAAACTGTACGATACTGAATAAAGAACCAGTCAATAAACTGTACAAAACTCAATAAAGAAACAGTCAATAAACTATACAAAGCTCAATAAAGAACCAGTCAATAAACTGTACAAAACTGAATAAAGAACCAGACAATAAACTGTACAAGACTCAATAAAGAACCAGTCAATAAATTGTACACAAACTCAATAAAGAACCAGTCAATAAACTGTAGAAAACTGAATAAAGAACCAGTCAATAAATTGTACACAAACTAAATAAAGAAACAGTCAATATACTGTACAAAACTAAATAAAGAACCAGTCAATAAACTGTACAAAACTCAATAAAGAACCAGTCAATAAACTGTATAAAACTCAATAAAGAACAAGTCAATAAACTGTACCAAACTCAATAAAGAATCAGTCAATAAACTGTACAGAACTGAATAAAGAACCTGTCAATAAACTGTACAAAACTCAATAAAGAACCAGTCAGTAAACTATACAAAACTGAATAAAGAAACAGTCAATAAACTGTATAAAACTCAATAAAGAAACAGTCAATAAACTGTACAAAACTAAATAAAGAACCAGTCAATAAATTGTACAAAAACTAAATAAGGAAACAGTCAATAAACTGTACAAAACTAAATAAAGAAACAGTCAATAAACTTTACAAAACTTATTAAAGAAACAGTCAATAAACTGTTCAAAACTAAATAAAGAACCAGACAATAAATTGTACAAAAACTAAATAAAGAAACAGTCAATAAACTGTACAGAACGAAAAAAAGAACCATTCAAGAAATTGTACACATACTCAATAAAGAACCAGTCAATAAACTGTACAAAACTGAATAAAGAACCAGACAGTAAACTGTACAAGACACAATAAAGAACCAGTCAATAAATTGTACACAAACTCAATAACGAACCAGTCAATAAACTGTAGAAAACTGAATAAAGAACCAGTCAATAAACTGTACAAAACTAAATAAAGAAACAGTCAATAAACTGTACAAAACTCAATAAAGAACCAGTCAATAAACTGTACAAAACTGAACAGAAAACAAGTCAGTAAACTGTACAAAACTGAACAAATAACCAGTCAATAAACTGTACAAAACTCAATAAAGAAGCAGTCAATTTGAACAAAACTCAATAAAGAAACAGTTAATAAACTAAACAAAACTCAATAAAGAACCAGTCAATAAACTGTAAAAAACTCAATAATAAAGAACCAGTCAATAAACTGTACAAAACCGAACAAAGAACCAGTCAATAAACTGTACAAAACCGAACAAAGAACCAGTCAATAAACTGTACAAAACTCAATAAAGAACCAGTCAATAAACATTACAAAACTGAATAAATAACCAGTCAATAAACTGTACAAAACTCAATAAAGAAACATTCAACAAACTGTACAAAACTGAATAAGAATCAGTCAATAAACTGTACAAAACTCAATAGAGAACCAGTCAATAAATTGTACACAAACTCAATAAAGAACCAGTTAATAAACGGTACAAACCTGAATAAAGAACCAGTCAATAAACATTACAAAACTGAATAAAGAACCAGTCAATAAACTGTACAAAACTAAATAAAGAAACAATCAATAAACTGTACAAAACTAAAAAAGAAACATTCAATAAACTGTACAAAACTAAATAAAGAAACATTCAATAAACTGTACAAAACTCAATAAAGAACCAGTCAATAAACTGTACAAAAGTCAATAAAGAAACAATTAATAAACTGTACAAAAAACAATAAAGAAACAGTCAATAAACTGTACACAACTCAATAAAGGACCAGTCAATAAACTGTACAAAACGCAATAAAGAACCAGTCAATAAACTGTACAAAACTCAATAAAGAACCAGTCAATAAACTGTACAAAACATAACAAAGAACCAGTCAATAACTGTACAAAACTGAACAAAGAACCAGTCAATAAACTGTACAAAACTGAATAAAGAACCAGTCAATAAACTATACAAAACTCAATAAAGAACCTGTCAATAAACTGTACAAAACTCAATAAATAACCAGTCAATAAACTGTAGAAAACTGAATAAAGAACCAGTCAATAAACTGTGCAAAACGCAATAAAGAACCAGTCAATAAACTGTGCAAAACTAAATAAAGAACCAGTCAATATACTGTACAAAAGTCAATAAAGAACCAGTCAATAAACTATACAAATCTCAATAAAGAAACAGTCAATTAACTGTACAAAACTCCATAAAGAAATAGTAAATAAATTGTACAAAACTAAATAAAGAACCAGTCAATAAATTGTACACAAACTAAATAAAGAAACAGTCAATAAACTATATAGAGCGAGAAAAAGAACCATTCAAGAAATTGTACACATACTCAATAAAGAACCAGTCAATAAACTGTACAAAACTGAATAAAGAACCAGACAATAAACTGTACAAAACTCAATAAAGAACCAGTCAATAAATTGTACACAAACTCAAAAAAGAACCAGTCAATAAACTGTATAAAACTGAATAAAGAACCAGTCAATAAACTGTACAAAACTAAATAAAGAAACAGTCATTAAACTGTACAAAACTCAATAAAGAACCAGTCAATAAACTGTACAAAACTGAACAAAAAACAAGTCAGTAAACTGTACAAAACTCAAAAAAAAACCAGTCAATAAACTGTAGAAAACTGAATAAAGAACCAGTCAATAAACAGTAAAAAACTCAATAAAGAACCAGTCAATAAACTGTCCAAAACTGAACAAAAAACAAGTCAGTAAACTGTACAAAACTCAATAAAAAACCAGTCAATAAACTGTACAAAACTAAATAAAGAAACATTCAATAAACTGTACAAAACTCAATAAAGAACCAGTCAATAAACTGTACAAAAGTCAATAAAGAAACAATTAATAAACTGTACAAAAAACAATAAAGAAACAGTCAATAAACTGTACAAAACTCAATAAAGAACCAGTCAATAAACTGTACAAAACGCAATAAAGAACCAGTCAATAAACTGTACAAAACTGAACAAAGAACCAGTCAATAAACTGTACAAAACTCAATAAAGAACCAGTCAATAAACTATACAAAGCTCAATAAAGAACCAGTCAATAAACTGTACAAAACTGAATAAAGAACCAGACAATAAACTGTACAAGACTCAATAAAGAACCAGTCAATAAATTGTACAAAACTGAATAAAGAACCAGTCAATAAACTGTAGAAAACTGAATAAAGAACCAGTCAATAAATTGTACACAAACTAAATAAAGAAACAGTCAATATACTGTACAAAACTAAATAAAGAACCAGTCAATAAACTGTACAAAACTCAATAAAGAACCAGTCAATAAACTGTATAAAACTCAATAAAGAACAAGTCAATAAACTGTACCAAACTCAATAAAGAATCAGTCAATAAACTGTACAGAACTGAATAAAGAACCTGTCAATAAACTGTACAAAACTCAATAAAGAACCAGTCAGTAAACTATACAAAACTGAATAAAGAAACAGTCAATAAACTGTATAAAACTCAATAAAGAAACAGTCAATAAACTGTACAAAACTAAATAAAGAACCAGTCAATAAATTGTACAAAAACTAAATAAGGAAACAGTCAATAAACTGTACAAAACTAAATAAAGAAACAGTCAATAAACTTTACAAAACTTATTAAAGAAACAGTCAATAAACTGTTCAAAACTAAATAAAGAACCAGACAATAAATTGTACAAAAACTAAATAAAGAAACAGTCAATAAACTGTACAGAACGAAAAAAAGAACCATTCAAGAAATTGTACACATACTCAATAAAGAACCAGTCAATAAACTGTACAAAACTGAATAAAGAACCAGACAGTAAACTGTACAAGACACAATAAAGAACCAGTCAATAAATTGTACACAAACTCAATAACGAACCAGTCAATAAACTGTAGAAAACTGAATAAAGAACCAGTCAATAAACTGTACAAAACTAAATAAAGAAACAGTCAATAAACTGTACAAAACTCAATAAAGAACCAGTCAATAAACTGTACAAAACTGAACAGAAAACAAGTCAGTAAACTGTACAAAACTGAACAAATAACCAGTCAATAAACTGTACAAAACTCAATAAAGAAGCAGTCAATTTGAACAAAACTCAATAAAGAAACAGTTAATAAACTAAACAAAACTCAATAAAGAACCAGTCAATAAACTGTAAAAAACTCAATAATAAAGAACCAGTCAATAAACTGTACAAAACCGAACAAAGAACCAGTCAATAAACTGTACAAAACCGAACAAAGAACCAGTCAATAAACTGTACAAAACTCAATAAAGAACCAGTCAATAAACATTACAAAACTGAATAAATAACCAGTCAATAAACTGTACAAAACTCAATAAAGAAACATTCAACAAACTGTACAAAACTGAATAAGAATCAGTCAATAAACTGTACAAAACTCAATAGAGAACCAGTCAATAAATTGTACACAAACTCAATAAAGAACCAGTTAATAAACGGTACAAACCTGAATAAAGAACCAGTCAATAAACATTACAAAACTGAATAAAGAACCAGTCAATAAACTGTACAAAACTAAATAAAGAAACAATCAATAAACTGTACAAAACTAAAAAAGAAACATTCAATAAACTGTACAAAACTAAATAAAGAAACATTCAATAAACTGTACAAAACTCAATAAAGAACCAGTCAATAAACTGTACAAAAGTCAATAAAGAAACAATTAATAAACTGTACAAAAAACAATAAAGAAACAGTCAATAAACTGTACACAACTCAATAAAGAACCAGTCAATAAACTGTACAAAACGCAATAAAGAACCAGTCAATAAACTGTACAAAACTCAATAAAGAACCAGTCAATAAACTGTACAAAACATAACAAAGAACCAGTCAATAACTGTACAAAACTGAACAAAGAACCAGTCAATAAACTGTACAAAACTGAATAAAGAACCAGTCAATAAACTATACAAAACTCAATAAAGAACCTGTCAATAAACTGTACAAAACTCAATAAATAACCAGTCAATAAACTGTAGAAAACTGAATAAAGAACCAGTCAATAAACTGTACAAAACGCAATAAAGAACCAGTCAATAAACTGTGCAAAACTAAATAAAGAACCAGTCAATATACTGTACAAAAGTCAATAAAGAACCAGTCAATAAACTATACAAATCTCAATAAAGAAACAGTCAATTAACTGTACAAAACTCCATAAAGAAATAGTAAATAAATTGTACAAAACTAAATAAAGAACCAGTCAATAAATTGTACACAAACTAAATAAAGAAACAGTCAATAAACTATATAGAGCGAGAAAAAGAACCATTCAAGAAATTGTACACATACTCAATAAAGAACCAGTCAATAAACTGTACAAAACTGAATAAAGAACCAGACAATAAACTGTACAAAACTCAATAAAGAACCAGTCAATAAATTGTACACAAACTCAAAAAAGAACCAGTCAATAAACTGTAGAAAACTGAATAAAGAACCAGTCAATAAACTGTACAAAACTAAACAAAGAAACAGTCATTAAACTGTACAAAACTCAATAAAGAACCAGTCAATAAACTGTACAAAACTGAACAAAAAACAAGTCAGTAAACTGTACAAAACTCAATAAAAAACCAGTCAATAAACTGTAGAAAAATGAATAAAGAACCAGTCAATAAACAGTAAAAAACTCAATAAAGAACCAGTCAATAAACTGTACAAAACTGAACAAAGAACCAGTCAATAAACTGTACAAAACTCAATAAAGAACCAGTCAATAAATTGTACACAAACTCAATAAAGAACTAGTCAATAAACTATAGAAAACTGAATAAAGAACCAGTCAATAAACTGTACAAACTAAATAAAGAAGCAGTCAATGTGTACAAAACTCAATGAAGAAACAGTGAATAAACTGTACAAATCTCAATAAAGAACCAGTCAATAAACTGTACAAAACCGAACAAAGAACCAGTCAATAAACTGTACAAAACTCAATAAAGAACCAGTCAATAAACATTACAAAACTGAATAAATAACCAGTCAATAAACTGTACAAAACTCAATAAAGAAACATTCAACAAACTGTACAAAACTGAATAAAGAATCAGTCAATAAACTGTACAAAACTCAATAAAGAACCAGTCAATAAATTGTACACAAACTCAATAAAGAACCAGTCAATAAACTGTTCAAACCTGAATAAAGAACCAGTCAATAAACATTACAAAACTGAATAAAGAACCAGTCAATAAACTGTACAAAACTAAATAAAGAAACAATCAATAAACTGTACAAAACTAAAAAAGAAACATTCAATAAACTGTACAAAACTAAATAAAGAAACATTCAATAAACTGTACAAAACTCAATAAAGAACCAGTCAATAAACTGTACAAAAGTCAATAAAGAAACAATTAATAAACTGTACAAAAAACAATAAAGAAACAGTCAATAAACTGTACACAACTCAATAAAGAACCAGTCAATAAACTGTACAAAACGCAATAAAGAACCAGTCAATAAACTGTACAAAACTCAATAAAGAACCAGTCAATAAACTGTACAAAACATAACAAAGAACCAGTCAATAACTGTACAAAACTGAACAAAGAACCAGTCAATAAACTGTACAAAACTGAATAAAGAACCAGTCAATAAACTATACAAAACTCAATAAAGAACCTGTCAATAAACTGTACAAAACTCAATAAATAACCAGTCAATAAACTGTAGAAAACTGAATAAAGAACCAGTCAATAAACTGTACAAAACGCAATAAAGAACCAGTCAATAAACTGTGCAAAACTAAATAAAGAACCAGTCAATATACTGTACAAAACTCAATAAAGAACCAGTCAATAAACATTACAAAACTGAATAAAGAACCAGTCAATAAACTGTACAAAACTAAATAAAGAAACAATCAATAAACTGTACAAAACTAAAAAAGAAACATTCAATAAACTGTACAAAACTAAATAAAGAAACATTCAATAAACTGTACAAAACTCAATAAAGAACCAGTCAATAAACTGTACAAAAGTCAATAAAGAAACAATTAATAAACTGTACAAAAAACAATAAAGAAACAGTCAATAAACTGTACACAACTCAATAAAGAACCAGTCAATAAACTGTACAAAACGCAATAAAGAACCAGTCAATAAACTGTACAAAACTCAATAAAGAACCAGTCAATAAACTGTACAAAACATAACAAAGAACCAGTCAATAACTGTACAAAACTGAACAAAGAACCAGTCAATAAACTGTACAAAACTGAATAAAGAACCAGTCAATAAACTATACAAAACTCAATAAAGAACCTGTCAATAAACTGTACAAAACTCAATAAATAACCAGTCAATAAACTATACAAAACTCAATAAAGAACCAGTCAATAAACTGTACAAAACGCAATAAAGAACCAGTCAATAAACTGTGCAAAACTAAATAAAGAACCAGTCAATATACTGTACAAAACTCAATAAAGAACCAGTCAATAAACTATACAAATCTCAATAAAGAAACAGTCAATTAACTGTACAAAACTCCATAAAGAAATAGTAAATAAATTTTACAAAACTCAATAAAGAACCAGTCAATAAATTGTACACAAACTAAATAAAGAAACAGTCAATAAACTATATAGAGCGAGAAAAAGAACCATTCAAGAAATTGTACACATACTCAATAAAGAACCAGTCAATAAACTGTACAAAACTGAATAAAGAACCAGACAATAAACTGTACAAAACTCAATAAAGAACCAGTCAATAAATTGTACACAAACTCAAAAAAGAACCAGTCAATAAACTGTAGAAAACTGAATAAAGAACCAGTCAATAAACTGTACAAAACTAAACAAAGAAACAGTCATTAAACTGTACAAAACTCAATAAAGAACCAGTCAATAAACTGTACAAAACTGAACAAAAAACAAGTCAGTAAACTGTACAAAACTCAATAAAAAACCAGTCAATAAACTGTAGAAAAATGAATAAAGAACCAGTCAATAAACAGTAAAAAACTCAATAAAGAACCAGTCAATAAACTGTACAAAACTGAACAAAGAACCAGTCAATAAACTGTACAAAACTCAATAAAGAACCAGTCAATAAATTGTACACAAACTCAATAAAGAACTAGTCAATAAACTATAGAAAACTGAATAAAGAACCAGTCAATAAACTGTACAAACTAAATAAAGAAGCAGTCAATGTGTACAAAACTCAATGAAGAAACAGTGAATAAACTGTACAAATCTCAATAAAGAACCAGTCAATAAACTGTACAAAACCGAACAAAGAACCAGTCAATAAACTGTACAAAACTCAATAAAGAACCAGTCAATAAACATTACAAAACTGAATAAATAACCAGTCAATAAACTGTACAAAACTCAATAAAGAAACATTCAACAAACTGTACAAAACTGAATAAAGAATCAGTCAATAAACTGTACAAAACTCAATAAAGAACCAGTCAATAAATTGTACACAAACTCAATAAAGAACCAGTCAATAAACTGTTCAAACCTGAATAAAGAACCAGTCAATAAACATTACAAAACTGAATAAAGAACCAGTCAATAAACTGTACAAAACTAAATAAAGAAACAATCAATAAACTGTACAAAACTAAAAAAGAAACATTCAATAAACTGTACAAAACTAAATAAAGAAACATTCAATAAACTGTACAAAACTCAATAAAGAACCAGTCAATAAACTGTACAAAAGTCAATAAAGAAACAATTAATAAACTGTACAAAAAACAATAAAGAAACAGTCAATAAACTGTACACAACTCAATAAAGAACCAGTCAATAAACTGTACAAAACGCAATAAAGAACCAGTCAATAAACTGTACAAAACTCAATAAAGAACCAGTCAATAAACTGTACAAAACATAACAAAGAACCAGTCAATAACTGTACAAAACTGAACAAAGAACCAGTCAATAAACTGTACAAAACTGAATAAAGAACCAGTCAATAAACTATACAAAACTCAATAAAGAACCTGTCAATAAACTGTACAAAACTCAATAAATAACCAGTCAATAAACTGTAGAAAACTGAATAAAGAACCAGTCAATAAACTGTACAAAACGCAATAAAGAACCAGTCAATAAACTGTGCAAAACTAAATAAAGAACCAGTCAATATACTGTACAAAACTCAATAAAGAACCAGTCAATAAACTATACAAATCTCAATAAAGAAACAGTCAATTAACTGTACAAAACTCCATAAAGAAATAGTAAATAAATTGTACACAAACTAAATAAAGAAACAGTCAATAAACTATATAGAGCGAGAAAAAGAACCATTCAAGAAATTGTACACATACTCAATAAAGAACCAGTCAATAAACTGTACAAAACTGAATAAAGAACCAGACAATAAACTGTACAAGACTCAATAAAGAACCAGTCAATAAATTGTAAACAAACTCAAAAAAGAACCAGTCAATAAACTGTAGAAAACTGAATAAAGAACCAGTCAATAAACTGTACAAAACTAAACAAAGAAACAGTCATTAAACTGTACAAAACTCAATAAAGAACCAGTCAATAAACTGTACAAAACTGAACAAAAAACAAGTCAGTAAACTGTACAAAACTCAATAAAAAACCAGTCAATAAACTGTAGAAAACTGAATAAAGAACCAGTCAATAAACAGTTAAAAACTCAATAAAGAACCAGTCAATAAACTGTACAAAACTGAACAAAGAACCAGTCAATAAACTGTACAAAACTCAATAAAGAACCAGTCAATAAATTGTACACAAACTCAATAAAGAACCAGTCAATAAACTATAGAAAACTGAATAAAGAACCAGTCAATAAACTGTACAAACTAAATAAAGAAGCAGTCAATGTGTACAAAACTCAATGAAGAAACAGTGAATAAACTGTACAAATCTCAATAAAGAACCAGTCAATAAACTGTAAAAAACTCAATAAAGAACCAGTCAATAAACTGTACAAAACTCAATAAAGAACCAGTCAATAAACTGTAAAAAACTCAATAAAGAACCAGTCAATAAACGGTACAAAACTCAATAAAGAACCAGTCAATAAACTGTACAAAACTCAATAAAGAACCAGTAAATAAACTGTACAAAACTCAATAACTAAAAAGTCAATAAACTGTACAAAACTGAACAATGAGCCAGTCAGTAAACTGTATAAAACTCAATAAAGAACCAGTCAATAAACATTACAACACTGAATAAAGAACCAGTCAATAAACATAACAAAACTGAATAAAGAACCAGTCAATAAACTGTACAAAACTCAATAAAGAACCAGTCAATAAACTGTACAAAACTGAACAAAGAACCAAACAATAAACTGTACAAAACTCAATAAAGAACCAGTCAATAAATTGTAAACAAACTCAAAAAAGAACCAGTCAATAAACTGTAGAAAACTGAATAAAGAACCAGTCAATAAACTGTACAAAACTAAACAAAGAAACAGTCATTAAACTGTACAAAACTCAATAAAGAACCAGTCAATAAACTGTACAAAACTGAACAAAAAACAAGTCAGTAAACTGTACAAAACTCAATAAAAAACCAGTCAATAAACTGTAGAAAACTGAATAAAGAATCAGTCAATAAACAGTAAAAAAACTCAATAAAGAACCAGTCAATAAACTGTACAAAACTGAACAAAGAACCAGTCAATAAACTGTACAAAACTCAATAAAGAACCAGTCAATAAATTGTACACAAACTCAATAAAGAACCAGTCAATAAACTATAGAAAACTGAATAAAGAACCAGTCAATAAACTGTACAAACTAAATAAAGAAGCAGTCAATGTGTACAAAACTCAATGAAGAAACAGTGAATAAACTGTACAAATCTCAATAAAGAACCAGTCAATAAACTGTAAAAAACTCAATAAAGAACCAGTCAATAAACTGTACAAAACTCAATAAAGAACCAGTCAATAAACTGTAAAAAACTCAATAAAGAACCAGTCAATAAACGGTACAAAACTCAATAAAGAACCAGTCAATAAACTGTACAAAACTCAATAAAGAACCAGTAAATAAACTGTACAAAACTCAATAAAGAAAAAGTCAATAAACTGTACAAAACTGAACAATGAACCAGTCAGTAAACTGTATAAAACTCAATAAAGAACCAGTCAATAAACATTACAAAACTGAATAAAGAACCAGTCAATAAACAAAACAAAACTGAATAAAGAACCAGTCAATAAACTGTACAAAACTCAATAAAGAACCAGTCAATAAACTGTACAAAACTGAACAAAGAACCAATCAATAAACTGTACAAAACTCAATAAACATTCAACAAACTGTACAAAACTGAGTAAAGAACCAGTTAATAAACTGTACAAAACGGAATAAAGAAGCAGTCCATCAACTGTTCAAAACTCAATAAAGAACCAGTCAATAAACTGTACAAAACTGAATAAAGAACCAGTCAATAAACTGTACAAAACTCAATAAAGAAACAGTCAATAAACTGTACAAAACTCAATAAAGAACCAGTCAAAAAACTGTACAAAACTGAATAAAGAACCAGTGAATAAACTGTACCAAACTCAATAAAGAACCAGTCAATAAACTGTACAAAACTCAATAAAGAACCAGTCAATAAACATTATAAAACTGAATAAAGAACCAGTCAATAAACATTACAAAACTGAATAAAGAACCAGTCAATAAACTGTACAAAACGGAAAAAATAAGCAGTCCATCAACTGTACAAAACTCAATAAAGAACCAGTCAATAAACTGTACAAAACGCAATAAAGAAACAGTCAATAAACTGTACAAAACTCAATAAAGAAACAGTCAATAAACTGTACAAAACTCAATAAAGAACCAGTCAATAAATTGTTCACAAACTAAATAAGGAAACAGTCAATAAAATGTACAAAACTAAATAAAGAAACAGTCAATAAATTTTACAAAACCAATTAAAGAAACTGTCAATAAACTGTACAAAACTAAATAAAGAACCAGTCAATAAATTGTACACAAACTAAATAAAGAAACAGTCAATAAACTGTACAGAACGACAAAAAGAACAATTCAAGAAATGGTACACATACTCAATAAAGAACCAGGCAATAAACTGTACAAAACTGAATAAAGAACCAGATAATAAACTGTAGAAGACTCAATAAAGAACCAGTCAATAAATTGTACACAAACTCAATAAAGAACCAGTCAATAAACTGTACAAAACTAAATAAATAACCAGTCAATAAACTGTTCAAAACTAAATAAAGAAACAGTCAATAAACTGTACAAAACTCAATAAATAACCAGTCAATAAACTGTACAAAAACTGAACAAAAAACAAGTCAGTAATCTGTTCAAAACTAAACAAATAACCAGTCAATAAACTGTACAAAACTCAATAAAGAACCAGTAAATAAACTGTACAAAACTGAATAAAGAACCAGTCAATAAACTGTACAAAACTCAATAAAGAACCAGTCAATAAACTGTACAAAACTGAATAAAGAACCAGTGAATAAACTGTACAAAACTCAATAGAGAACCAATCAATAAACTGTACAAAACTGAACAAAGAACCAGTCAATAAACATTACAAAACTGAATAAAGAACCAGTCAATAAACTGTACAAAACTGAAAAAATAAGCAGTCCATCAACTGTACAAAACTCAATAAAGAACCAGTCAATAAACTGTACAAAACTCAATAAAGAAACAGTCAATAAACTGTACAAAACTCAATAAAGAAACAGTCAATAAACTGTACAAAACTCAATAAAGAACCAGTCAATAAATTGTTCACAAACTAAATAAGGAAACAGTCAATAAAATGTACAAAACCAAATAAAGAAACAGTCAATAAATTTTACAAAACCAATTAAAGAAACTGTCAATAAACTGTACAAAACTAAATAAAGAACCAGTCAATAAATTGTACACAAACTCAATAAAGAACCAGGCAATAAACTGTACAAAACTGAATAAAGAACCAGATAATAAACTGTAGAAGACTCAATAAAGAACCAGTCAATAAATTGTACACAAACTCATCAAAGAACCAGTCAATAAACTGTACAAAACTAAATAAATAATCAGTCAATAAACTGTACAAAACTAAATAAAAAAAACAGTCAAGAAACTGTACAAAACTCAAAAAATAACCAGTCAATAAACTGTACAAAACTGAACAAAAAACAAGTCAGTAATCTGTTCAAAACTAAACAAATAGCCAGTCAAAAAACTGTACAAAACTCAATAAAGAACCAGTGAATAAACTGTACAAAACTCAATAGAGAACCAATCAATAAACTGTACAAAACTGAACAAAGAACCAGTCAATAAACATTACAAAACTGAATAAAGAACCAGTCAATAAACTGTACAAAACGGAAAAAATAAGCAGTCCATCAACTGTACAAAACTCAATAAAGAACCAGTCAATAAACTGTACAAAACTCAATAAAGAAACAGTCAATAAACTGTACAAAACTCAATAAAGAAACAGTCAATAAACTGTACAAAACTCAATAAAGAACCAGTCAATAAATTGTTCACAAACTAAATAAGGAAACAGTCAATAAAATGTACAAAACCAAATAAAGAAACAGTCAATAAATTTTACAAAACCAATTAAAGAAACTGTCAATAAACTGTACAGAACGACAAAAATAACAATTCAAGAAATGGTACACATACTCAATAAAGAACCAGGCAATAAACTGTACAAAACTGAATAAAGAACCAGATAATAAACTGTAGAAGACTCAATAAAGAACCAGTCAATAAATTGTACACAAACTCATTAAAGAACCAGTCAATAAACTGTACAAAACTAAATAAATAATCAGTCAATAAACTGTACAAAACTGAACAAAAAACAAGTCAGTAATCTGTTCAAAACTAAACAAATAGCCAGTCAAAAAACTGTACAAAACTCAATAAAGAACCAGTGAATAAACTGTACAAAACTCAATAGAGAACCAATCAATAAACTGTACAAAACTGAACAAAGAACCAGTCAATAAACATTACAAAACTGAATAAAGAACCAGTCAATAAACTGTACAAAACGGAAAAAATAAGCAGTCCATCAACTGTACAAAACTCAATAAAGAACCAGTCAATAAACTGTACAAAACTCAATAAAGAAACAGTCAATAAACTGTACAAAACTCAATAAAGAAACAGTCAATAAACTGTACAAAACTCAATAAAGAACCAGTCAATAAATTGTTCACAAACTAAATAAGGAAACAGTCAATAAAATGTACAAAACCAAATAAAGAAACAGTCAATAAATTTTACAAAACCAATTAAAGAAACTGTCAATAAACTGTACAGAACGACAAAAATAACAATTCAAGAAATGGTACACATACTCAATAAAGAACCAGGCAATAAACTGTACAAAACTGAATAAAGAACCAGATAATAAACTGTAGAAGACTCAATAAAGAACCAGTCAATAAATTGTACACAAACTCATTAAAGAACCAGTCAATAAACTGTACAAAACTAAATAAATAATCAGTCAATAAACTGTACAAAACTAAATAAAAAAAAACAGTCAAGAAACTGTACAAAACTCAATAAATAACCAGTCAATAAACTGTACAAAACTGAACAAAAAACAAGTCAGTAATCTGTTCAAAACTAAACAAATAGCCAGTCAAAAAACTGTACAAAACTCAATAAAGAACCAGTAAATAAACTGTACAAAACTGAATAAAGAACCAGTCAATAAACTGTACAAAACTCAATAAAGAACCAGTCAATAAACTGTACAAAACTGAACAAAGAACCAGTCAATAAACTGTACCGAACTCAATAAAGAACCAGTCAATAAATTGTACAGAAACTCAATAAAGAAACAGTCAATAAACTGTACAAAACTGAATAAAGGAGCTGTCCATCAACTGTACAAAACTCAATAAAGAACCAGTCAATAAACTGTACAAAACTCAATAAAGAAGCAGTCAATAAACATTCCAAAACTGAATAAAGAACCAGTCAATAAACTGTACAAAAACGGACAAAATAAGCAGTCCTTCAACTGTAATAAACTCAATAAAGAACGAGTCAATAAACTGTACAAAACTCAATAAAGAAACAGTCAATAAACTGTACAAAACTCAATAAAGAAACAGTCAATAAACTGTACAAAACTCAATAAAGAACCAGTCAATAAATTGTTCACAAACTAAATAAGGAAACAGTCAAAAAACTGTACAAAACTAAATAAAGAAACAGTCAATAAATTTTACAAAACCAATTAAAGAAACTGTCAATAAACTGTACAAAACTAAATAAAGAACCAGTCAATAAATTGTACACAAACTAAATAAAGAAACAGTCAATAAACTGTACAGAACGACAAAAAGAACAATTCAAGAAATGGTACACATACTCAATAAAGAACCAGGCAATAAACTGTACAAAACTGAATAAAGAACCAGATAATAAACTGTAGAAGACTCAATAAAGAACCAGTCAATAAATTGTACACAAACTCAATAAAGAACCAGTCAATAAACTGTACAAAACTAAATAAATAACCAGTCAATAAACTGTTCAAAACTAAATAAAGAAACAGTCAATAAACTGTACAAAACTCAATAAATAACCAGTCAATAAACTGTACAAAAACTGAACAAAAAACAAGTCAGTAATCTGTTCAAAACTAAACAAATAACCAGTCAATAAACTGTACAAAACTCAATAAAGAACCAGTAAATAAACTGTACAAAACTGAATAAAGAACCAGTCAATAAACTGTACAAAACTCAATAAAGAACCAGTCAATAAACTGTACAAAACTGAATAAAGAACCAGTGAATAAACTGTACAAAACTCAATAGAGAACCAATCAATAAACTGTACAAAACTGAACAAAGAACCAGTCAATAAACATTACAAAACTGAATAAAGAACCAGTCAATAAACTGTACAAAACTGAAAAAATAAGCCGTCCATCAACTGTACAAAACTCAATAAAGAACCAGTCAATAAACTGTACAAAACTCAATAAAGAAACAGTCAATAAACTGTACAAAACTCAATAAAGAAACAGTCAATAAACTGTACAAAACTCAATAAAGAACCAGTCAATAAATTGTTCACAAACTAAATAAGGAAACAGTCAATAAAATGTACAAAACCAAATAAAGAAACAGTCAATAAATTTTACAAAACCAATTAAAGAAACTGTCAATAAACTGTACAAAACTAAATAAAGAACCAGTCAATAAATTGTACACAAACTAAATAAAGAACCAGGCAATAAACTGTACAAAACTGAATAAAGAACCAGATAATAAACTGTAGAAGACTCAATAAAGAACCAGTCAATAAATTGTACACAAACTCATCAAAGAACCAGTCAATAAACTGTACAAAACTAAATAAATAATCAGTCAATAAACTGTACAAAACTAAATAAAAAAAACAGTCAAGAAACTGTACAAAACTCAATAAATAACCAGTCAATAAACTGTACAAAACTGAACAAAAAACAAGTCAGTAATCTGTTCAAAACTAAACAAATAGCCAGTCAAAAAACTGTACAAAACTCAATAAAGAACCAGTGAATAAACTGTACAAAACTCAATAGAGAACCAATCAATAAACTGTACAAAACTGAACAAAGAACCAGTCAATAAACATTACAAAACTGAATAAAGAACCAGTCAATAAACTGTACAAAACGGAAAAAATAAGCAGTCCATCAACTGTACAAAACTCAATAAAGAACCAGTCAATAAACTGTACAAAACTCAATAAAGAAACAGTCAATAAACTGTACAAAACTCAATAAAGAAACAGTCAATAAACTGTACAAAACTCAATAAAGAACCAGTCAATAAATTGTTCACAAACTAAATAAGGAAACAGTCAATAAAATGTACAAAACCAAATAAAGAAACAGTCAATAAATTTTACAAAACCAATTAAAGAAACTGTCAATAAACTGTACAGAACGACAAAAATAACAATTCAAGAAATGGTACACATACTCAATAAAGAACCAGGCAATAAACTGTACAAAACTGAATAAAGAACCAGATAATAAACTGTAGAAGACTCAATAAAGAACCAGTCAATAAATTGTACACAAACTCATTAAAGAACCAGTCAATAAACTGTACAAAACTAAATAAATAATCAGTCAATAAACTGTACAAAACTGAACAAAAAACAAGTCAGTAATCTGTTCAAAACTAAACAAATAGCCAGTCAAAAAACTGTACAAAACTCAATAAAGAACCAGTGAATAAACTGTACAAAACTCAATAGAGAACCAATCAATAAACTGTACAAAACTGAACAAAGAACCAGTCAATAAACATTACAAAACTGAATAAAGAACCAGTCAATAAACTGTACAAAACGGAAAAAATAAGCAGTCCATCAACTGTACAAAACTCAATAAAGAACCAGTCAATAAACTGTACAAAACTCAATAAAGAACCAGTCAATAAACTGTACAAAACTCAATAAAGAAACAGTCAATAAACTGTACAAAACTCAATAAAGAACCAGTCAATAAATTGTTCACAAACTAAATAAGGAAACAGTCAATAAAATGTACAAAACCAAATAAAGAAACAGTCAATAAATTTTACAAAACCAATTAAAGAAACTGTCAATAAACTGTACAGAACGACAAAAATAACAATTCAAGAAATGGTACACATACTCAATAAAGAACCAGGCAATAAACTGTACAAAACTGAATAAAGAACCAGATAATAAACTGTAGAAGACTCAATAAAGAACCAGTCAATAAATTGTACACAAACTCATTAAAGAACCAGTCAATAAACTGTACAAAACTAAATAAATAATCAGTCAATAAACTGTACAAAACTAAATAAAAAAAAACAGTCAAGAAACTGTACAAAACTCAATAAATAACCAGTCAATAAACTGTACAAAACTGAACAAAAAACAAGTCAGTAATCTGTTCAAAACTAAACAAATAGCCAGTCAAAAAACTGTACAAAACTCAATAAAGAACCAGTAAATAAACTGTACAAAACTGAATAAAGAACCAGTCAATAAACTGTACAAAACTCAATAAAGAACCAGTCAATAAACTGTACAAAACTGAACAAAGAACCAGTCAATAAACTGTACCGAACTCAATAAAGAACCAGTCAATAAATTGTACACAAACTCAATAAAGAAACAGTCAATAAACTGTACAAAACTGAATAAAGGAGCTGTCCATCAACTGTACAAAACTCAATAAAGAACCAGTCAATAAACTGTACAAAACTCAATAAAGAAGCAGTCAATAAACATTCCAAAACTGAATAAAGAACCAGTCAATAAACTGTACAAAAACGGACAAAATAAGCAGTCCTTCAACTGTAATAAACTCAATAAAGAACGAGTCAATAAACTGTACAAAACTCAATAAAGAAACAGTCAATAAACTGTACAAAACTCAATAAAGAAACAGTCAATAAACTGTACAAAACTCAATAAAGAACCAGTCAATAAATTGTTCACAAACTAAATAAGGAAACAGTCAAAAAACTGTACAAAACTAAATAAAGAAACAGTCAATAAATTTTACAAAACCAATTAAAGAAACTGTCAATAAACTGTACAAAACTAAATAAAGAACCAGTCAATAAATTGTACACAAACTAAATAAAGAAACAGTCAATAAACTGTACAGAACGACAAAAAGAACAATTCAAGAAATGGTACACATACTCAATAAAGAACCAGGCAATAAACTGTACAAAACTAAATAAAGAACCAGATAATAAACTGTAGAAGACTCAATAAAGAACCAGTCAATAAATTGTACACAAACTCAATAAAGAACCAGTCAATAAACTGTACAAAACTAAATAAATAACCAGTCAATAAACTGTACAAAACTAAATAAAGAAACAGTCAATAAACTGTACAAAACTCAATAAATAACCAGTCAATAAACTGTATAAAACTGAACAAAAAACAAGTCAGTAATCTGTTCAAAACTAAACAAATAACCAGTCAATAAACTGTACAAAACTCAATAAAGAACCAGTAAATAAACTGTACAAAACTGAATAAAGAACCAGTCAATAAACTGTACAAAACTCAATAAAGAACCAGTCAATAAACTGTACAAAACTGAACAAATAAACAAGTCAGTAAACTGTTCAAAACTGAACAAATAACCAATCAATAAACTGTACAAAACTCAATAAAGAACCAGTCAAAAAACTGTACAAAACTGAATAAAGAACCAGTGAATAAACTGTACAAAACTCAATAGAGAACCAATCAATAAACTGTACAAAACTGAACAAAGAACCAGTCAATAAACTGTACAAAACTCAATAAAGAACCAGTCAATAAATTGTGCACAAACTCAATAAAGAAACAGTCAATAAACTGTACAAAACTGAATAAAGGAGCTGTCCATCAACTGTACAAAACTCACTAAAGAACCAGTCAATAAACTGTACAAAACTCAATAAAGAAGCAGTCAATAAACATTACAAAACTGAATAAAGAACCAGTCAATAAACTGTACAAAAACGGAAAAAATAAGCAGTCCTTCAACTGTACAAAACTCAATAAAGAACCAGTCAATAAACTGTACAAAACTCAATAAAGAAACAGTCAATAAACTGTACAAAACTCAATAAAGAAACAGTCAATAAACTGTACAAAACTCAATAAAGAACCAGTCAATAAATTGTTCACAAACAAAATAAGGAAACAGTCAATAAATTTTACAAAACCAATTAAAGAAACTGTCAATACACTGTACAAAACCAAATAAAGAACCAGTCAATAAATTGTACACAAACTAAATAAAGAAACAGTCAATAAACTGTACAGAACGACAAAAAGAACCATTCAAGAAATGGTACACATACTCAATAAAGAACCAGTCAATAAATTGTACACAAACTCAATAAAGAACCAGTCAATAAACTGTACAAAACTAAATAAAGAACCAGTCAATAAACTGTACAAAACTAAATAAAGAAACAGTCAATAAACTGTACAAAACTCAATAAATAACCAGTAAATAAACTGTACAAAACTGAACAAAAAACAAGTCAGTAAACTGTTCAAAACTGAACAAATAACCAGTCAATAAACTGTACAAAACTCAATAAAGAACCAGTCAACAAACTGTACAAAACTGAATAAAGAACCAGTCAATAAACTGTGCAAAACTCAATAAAGAACCAGTCAATAAACTGTACAAGACTGAACAAAGAACCAGTAAATAAACTGTCCAAAACTCAACAAAAACCAGTCAATAAATTGTACAAAACTCAATAAAGAACCAGTCAATAAACTGTACAAAACTGAATAAAGAACCAGTCAATAAACTGTACAAAACTCAATAAAGAAGCAGTCAATGTTAACAAAACTCAATAAAGAACCAGTCAATAAACTGTACAAAACTGAATAAAGAAACAATCAATAAACTGTACAAAACTCAATAAAGAACCAGTCAATAACTGTACAAAACTCAATAAAGAACCAGTCAATAAACTGTACAAAACTCATGAAAGAAACAGTCAATAAACTGTACAAAACTCAATAAAGAAACAGTCAATAAACTGTACAAAACTCAATAAAGAACCAGTCAAAAAACTGTACAAAACTGACTAAAGAACCAGTGAATAAACTGTACCAAACTCAATAAAGAACCAATCAATAAACTGTACAAAACTGAACAAAGAACCAGTCAATAAACTGTACAAGACTCAATAAAGAACCAGTCAATAAATTGTACACAAACTCAATAAAGAAACAGTGAATAAACTGTACAAAACTGAATAAAGAAGCAGTCCATCAACTGTACAAAACTCAATAAAGAACCAGTCAATAAACTGTACAAAACTCAATAAAGAACCAGTCAATAAACATTATAAAACTGAATAAAGAACCAGTCAATAACCATTACAAAACTGAATAAAGAACCAGTCAATAAACTGTACAAAACGGAAAAAATAAGCAGTACATCAACTATACAAAACTCAATAAAGAACCAGTCAATAAACTGTAATCAAACTCAATAAAGAACCAGTCAATAAACTGTACAAAACTAAATAAATAACCAGTCAATAAACTGTACAAAACTAAATAAAGAAACAGTCAATAAACTGTACAAAACTCAATAAATAACCAGTCAATAAACTGTATAAAACTGAACAAAAAACAAGTCAGTAATCTGTTCAAAACTAAACAAATAACCAGTCAATAAACTGTACAAAACTCAATAAAGAACCAGTAAATAAACTGTACAAAACTGAATAAAGAACCAGTCAATAAACTGTACAAAACTCAATAAAGAACCAGTCAATAAACTGTACAAAACTGAACAAATAAACAAGTCAGTAAACTGTTCAAAACTGAACAAATAACCAATCAATAAACTGTACAAAACTCAATAAAGAACCAGTCAAAAAACTGTACAAAACTGAATAAAGAACCAGTGAATAAACTGTACAAAACTCAATAGAGAACCAATCAATAAACTGTACAAAACTGAACAAAGAACCAGTCAATAAACTGTACAAAACTCAATAAAGAACCAGTCAATAAATTGTACACAAACTCAATAAAGAAACAGTCAATAAACTGTACAAAACTGAATAAAGGAGCTGTCCATCAACTGTACAAAACTCAATAAAGAACCAGTCAATAAACTGTACAAAACTCAATAAAAAAGCAGTCAATAAACATTACAAAACTGAATAAAGAACCAGTCAATAAACTGTACAAAAACGGAAAAAATAAGCAGTCCTTCAACTGTACAAAACTCAATAAAGAACCAGTCAATAAAATGTACAAAACTCAATAAAGAAACAGTCAATAAACTGTACAAAACTCAATAAAGAAACAGTCAATAAACTGTACAAAACTCAATAAAGAACCAGTCAATAAATTGTTCACAAACAAAATAAGGAAACAGTCAATAAACTGTACAAAACTAAATAAAGAAACAGTCAATAAATTTTACAAAACCAATTAAAGAAACTGTCAATACACTGTACAAAACCAAATAAAGAACCAGTCAATAAATTGTACACAAACTAAATAAAGAAACAGTCAATCAACTGTACAGAACGACAAAAAGAACCATTCAAGAAATGGTACACATACTCAATAAAGAACCAGTCAATAAATTGTACACAAACTCAATAAAGAACCAGTCAATAAACTGTACAAAACTAAATAAAGAACCAGTCAATAAACTGTACAAAACTAAATAAAGAAACAGTCAATAAACTGTACAAAACTCAATAAATAACCAGTAAATAAACTGTACAAAACTGAACAAAAAACAAGTCAGTAAACTGTTCAAAACTGAACAAATAACCAGTCAATAAACTGTACAAAACTCAATAAAGAACCAGTCAACAAACTGTACAAAACTGAATAAAGAACCAGTCAATAAACTGTACAAAACTCAATAAAGAACCAGTCAATAAACTGAACAAGACTGAACAAAGAACCAGTAAATAAACTGTCCAAAACTCAACAAAAACCAGTCAATAAATTGTACAAAACTCAATAAAGAACCAGTCAATAAACTGTACAAAACTGAATAAAGAACCAGTCAATAAACTGTACAAAACTCAATAAAGAAGCAGTCAATGTTAACAAAACTCAATAAAGAACCAGTCAATAAACTGTACAAACCTGAATAAAGAAACAATCAATAAACTGTACAAAACTCAATAAAGAACCAGTCAATAACTGTACAAAACTCAATAAAGAACCAGTCAATAAACTGTACAAAACTCATGAAAGAAACAGTCAATAAACTGTACAAAACTCAATAAAGAAACAGTCAATAAACTGTACAAAACTCAATAAAGAACCAGTCAAAAAACTGTACAAAACTGACTAAAGAACCAGTGAATAAACTGTACCAAACTCAATAAAGAACCAATCAATAAACTGTACAAAACTGAACAAAGAACCAGTCAATAAACTGTACAAAACTCAATAAAGAACCAGTCAATAAATTGTACACAAACTCAATAAAGAAACAGTGAATAAACTGTACAAAACTGAATAAAGAAGCAGTCCATCAACTGTACAAAACTCAATAAAGAACCAGTCAATAAACTGTACAAAACTCAATAAAGAACCAGTCAATAAACATTATAAAACTGAATAAAGAACCAGTCAATAACCATTTACAAAACTGAATAAAGAACCAGTCAATAAACTGTACAAAACGGAAAAAATAAGCAGTACATCAACTATACAAAACTCAATAAAGAACCAGTCAATAAACTGTACAAAACTCAATAAAGAAACAGTCAATAAACTGTAAAAAACTCAATAAAGAAACAGTCAATAAACTGTACAAAACTCAATAAAGAACCAGTCAATAAATTGTTCACAAACTAAATAAGGAAACAGTCAATAAACTGTACAAAACTAAATAAAGAACCAGTTAATAAACTGTACAAAACTCAATAAAGAACCAGTCAATAAACTGTAAAAACCTCAATAAAGAACCAGTCAATAAACTGTACAAAACTCAATAAAGAACCAGTCAATAAACTGTACAAAACTCAATAAAGAACCAGTCAATAAATTGTTCACAAACTAAATAAGGAAACAGTCAATAAACTGTACAAAACTGAATAAAGAAGCCGTCCATCAACTGTACAAAACTCAATAAAGAACCAGTCAATAAACTGTACAAGACTCAATAAAGAACCAGTCAATAAACATTACCAAACTGAATAAAGAACCAGTCAATAAACATTACAAAACTGAATAAAGAACCAGTCAATAAACTGTACAAAACTGAATAAAGAACCAGTCAATAAACTGTTCAAACCTGAATAAAGAACCAGTCAATAAACTGTACAAACCTGAATAAAGAACCAGTCAATAAACATGACAAAACTAAATAAAGAACCAGTCAATAAACTGTACAGAACTAAATAAAGAAACAATAAAAAAACTGTACAAAACTAAATAAAAAAAGAGTCAATAAACTGTACAAAACTAAATAAAGAAACAGTCTATAAACTGTACCAGACTCAATAAAAGAACCAGTCAATAAACTGTACAAAACTCAATAAAGAAACAATTAATAAACTGTACAAAAAACAATAAAGAAACAGTCAATAATTTGTACAAAACACAATAAAGAATCAGTCAATAAACTGTACAAAACTCAACAAAGAACCAGTCAATAAACTGTACAAAACTTAACAAAGAACCAGTCAATAAACTGTACAAAACTGAACAAAGAACCAGTCAATAAACTGTACAAAACTCAATAAAGAACCAGTCAATAAACTATACAAAACTCAATAAAGAACCAGTCAATAAACTGTACAAAACTGAATAAAGAACCAGTCAATAAACTGTACAAAACTCAATAAAGAACCAGTCAATAAACTGTACATACCTAAATAAAGTAACAGTCAATAAACTGTACAAAACTCAATAAAGAACCAGTCAATAAACTGTTCAAAACTCAATAAAAAACCAGTCGATAAACTGTTCAAGACTCAATAAAGAACCAGTCAATAAACTGTACAAAACTGAACAAAGAACAAGACAATAAACGGTACAATACTGAATAAAGAACCAGTCAATAAATTGTACACAAACTCAATAAAGAACCAGTCAATAAACTGTAGAAAACTGAATAAAGAACCAGTCAATAAATTGTACACAAACTAAATAAAGAAACAGTCAATAAACTGTACAAAACTAAATAAAGAACCAGTCAATAAACTGTACAAAACTCAATAAAGAACCAGTCAATAAACTGTATAAAACTCAATAAAGAACCAGTCAATAAACTGTACAAAACTCAATAAAGAATCAGTCAATAAACTGTACAACACTGAATAAAGAACCTGTCAATAAACTGTACAAAACTCAATAAAGAACCAGTCAGTAAACTATACAAAACTCAATAGAGAAACAGTCAATAAACTGTAAAAAACTCAATAAAGAAACAGTCAATAAACTGTACAAAACTCAATAAAGAACCAGTCAATAAATTGTACAAAAACTAAATAAGGAAACAGTCAATAAACTGTACAAAACTAAATAAAGAAACAGTCAATAAACTTTTCAAAACTTATTAAAGAAACAGTCAATAAACTGTTCAAAACTAAATAAAGAACCAGACAATAAATTGTACAAACACTAAATAAAGAAACAGTCAATAAACTGTACAGAACGAAAAAAAGAACCATTCAAGAAATTGTACACATACTCAATAAAGAACCAGTCAATAAACTGTACAAAACTGAATAAAGAACCAGACAATAAACTGTACAAGACTCAATAAAGAACCAGTCAATAAATTGTACACAAACTCAATAACGAACCAGTCAATAAACTGTAGAAAACTGAATAAAGAACCAGTCAATAAACTGTACAAAATTAAATAAAGAAACGGTCAATAAACTGTACAAAACTCAATCAAGAACCAGTCAATAAACTGTACAAAACTGAACAGAAAACAAGTCAGTAAACTGTACAAAACTGAACAAATAACCAGTCAATAAACTGTACAAAACTCAATAAAGAAGCAGTCAATTTGTACAAAACTCAATAAAGAAACAGTTAATAAACTGTACAAAACTCAATAAAGAACCAGTCAATAAACTGTAAAAAACTCAATAAAGAACCAGTCAATAAACTGTACAAAACCGAACAAAGAACCAGTCAATAAACTGTACAAAACTCAATAAAGAACCAGTCAATAAACATTACAAAACTGAATAAAGAACCAGTCAATAAACTGTACAAAACTCAATAAAGAAACATTCAACAAACTGTACAAAACTCAATAAAGAACCAGTTAATAAACTGTACAAAACGGAATAAAGAAGCAGTCCATCAACTGTACAAAACTCAATAAAGAACCAGTCAATAAACTGTACAAAACTCATGAAAGAAACAGTCAATAAACTGTACAAAACTCAATAAAGAAACAGTCAATAAACTGTACAAAACTCAATAAAGAACCAGTCAATAAACTGAACAAAACTGAATAAAGAACCAGTGAATAAACTGTACCAAACTCAATAAAGAACCAATCAATAAACTGTACAAAACTCAATAAAGAACCAGTCAATAAACTGTACAAAACTCAATAAAGAACCAGTCAATAAACATTATAAAACTGAATAAAGAACCAGTCAATAAACATTACAAAACTGAATAAAGAAGCAGTTAATAAACTGTACAAAACGGAAAAAATAAGCAGTCCATCAACTTACAAAACTCAATAAAGAACCAGTCAATAAACTGTACAAAACTCAATAAAGAAACAGTCAATAAACTGTACAAAACTCAATAAAGAAACAGTCAATAAACTGTACAAAACTCAATAAAGAACCAGTCAATAAATTGTTCACAAACTAAATAAGGAAACAGTCAATAAAATGTACAAAACTAAATAAAGAAACAGTCAATAAATTTTACAAATCCAATTAAAGAAACTGTCAATAAACTGTAGAAAACTAAATAAAGAACCAGTCAATAAATTGTACACAAACTAAATAAAGAAACAGTCAATAAACTGTACAGAACGACAAAAAGAACAATTCAAGAAATGGTACACATACTCAATAAAGAACCAGGCAATAAACTGTACAGAACTGAATAAAGAACCAGATAATAAACTGTAGAAGACTCAATAAAGAACCAGTCAATAAATTGTACACAAACTCAATAAAGAACCAGTCAATAAACTGTACAAAACTAAATAAATAACCAGTCAATAAACTGTACAAAACTAAATAAAGAAACAGTCAATAAACTGTACAAAATTCAATAAATAACCAGTCAATAAACTGTACAAAACTGAACAAAAAACAAGTCAGTAATCTGTTCAAAACTAAACAAATAACCAGTCAATAAACTGTACAAAACTCAATAAAGAACCAGTAAATAAACTGTACAAAACTGAATAAAGAACCAGTCAATAAACTGTACAAAACTCAATAAAGAACCAGTCAATAAACTGTACAAAACTGAACAAAAAACAAGTCAGTAAACTGTTCAAAACTGAACAAATAACCAATCAATAAACTGTACAAAACTCAATAAAGAACCAGTCAATAAACTGTACAAAACTGAACAAAAAACAAGTCAGTAAACTGTTCAAAACTGAACAAATAACCAATCAATAAACTGTACAAAACTCAATAAAGAACCAGTCAAAAAACTGTACAAAACTGAATAAAGAACCAGTGAATAAACTGTACAAAACTCAATAGAGAACCAATCAATAAACTGTACAAAACTGAACAAAGAACCAGTCAATAAACATTACAAAACTGAATAAAGAACCAGTCAATAAACTGTACAAAACGGAAAAAATAAGCATTCCATCAACTGTACAAAACTGAATAAAGAACCAGTCAATAAACTGTACAAAACTCAATAAAGAACCAGTCAATAAACTGTACAAAACTGAACAAAAAACAAGTCAGTAAACTGTTCAAAACTGAACAAATAACCAATCAATAAACTGTACAAAACTCAATAAAGAACCAGTCAAAAAACTGTACAAAACTGAATAAAGAACCAGTGAATAAACTGTACAAAACTCAATAGAGAACCAATCAATAAACTGTACAAAACTGAACAAAGAACCAGTCAATAAACTGTACAGAACTCAATAAAGAACCAGCCAATAAATTGTACACAAACTCAATAAAGAAACAGTCAATAAACTGTACAAAACTGAATAAAGGAGCTGTCCATCAACTGTACAAAACTCAATAAAGAACCAGTCAATAAACTGTACAAAACTCAATAAAGAAGCAGTCAATAAACATTCCAAAACTGAATAAAGAACCAGTCAATAAACTGTACAAAAACGGACAAAATAAGCAGTCCTTCAACTGTACAAAACTCAATAAAGAACCAGTCAATAAACTGTACAAAACTCAATAAAGAAACAGTCAATAAACTGTACAAAACTAAATAAAGAAACAGTCAATAAACTGTACAAAACTCAATAAAGAACCAGTCAATAAATTGTTCACAAACTAAATAAGGAAACAGTCAATAAACTGTACAAAACTAAATAAAGAAACAGTCAATAATTTTTACAAAACCAATTAAAGAAACTGTCAATAAACTGTACAAAACTAAATAAAGAACCAGTCAATAAATTGTACACAAACTAAATAAAGACACAGTCAATAAACTGTACAGAACGAAAAAAAGAACAATTCAAGAAATGGTACACATACTCAATAAAGAACCAGGCAATAAACTGTACAAAACTGAATAAAGAACCAGATAATAAACTGTAGAAGACTCAATAAAGAACCAGTCAATAAATTGTACACAAACTCAATAAAGAACCAGTCAATAAACTGTACAAAACTAAATAAATAACCAGTCAATAAACTGTACAAATCTAAATAAAGAAACAGTCATTAAACTGTACAAAACTCAATAAATAACCAGTCAATAAACTGTACAAAACTCAACAAAAAACAAGTCAGTAATCTGTTCAAAACTAAACAAATAACCAGTCAATAAACTGTACAAAACTCAATAAAGAACCAGTAAATAAACTGTACAAAACTGAATAAAGAACCAGTCAATAAACTGTACAAAACTCAATAAAGAACCAGTCAATAAACTGTACAAAACTGAACAAAAAACAAGTCAGTAAACTGTTCAAAACTGAACAAATAACCAACCAATAAACTGTACAAAACTCAATAAAGAACCAGTCAAAAAACTGTACAAAACTGAATAAACAACCAGTGAATAAACTGTACAAAACTCAATAGAGAACCAATCAATAAACTGTACAAAACTGAACAAAGAACCAGTCAATAAACTGTACAAAACTCAATAAAGAACCAGTCAATAAATTGTACACAAACTCAATAAAGAGACAGTCAATAAACTGTACAAAACTGAATAAAGGAGCAGTCCATCAACTGTACAAAACTCAATAAAGAACCAGTCAATAAACTGTACAAAACTCAATAAAGAAGCAGTCAATAAACATTACAAAACTGAATAAAGAACCAGTCAATAAACTGTACAAAAACGGAAAAAATAAGCAGTCCATCAACTGTACAAAACTCAATAAAGAACCAGTCAATAAACTGTACAAAACTCAATAAAGAAACAGTCAATAAACTGTACAAAACTCAATAAAGAAACAGTCAATAAACTGTACAAAACTCAATAAAGAACCAGTCAATAAATTGTTCACAAACTAAATAAGGAAACAGTCAATAAACTGTACAAAACTAAATAAAGAAACAGTCAATAAATTTTACAAAACCAATTAAAGAAACTGTCAATAAACTGTACAAAACCAAATAAAGAACTAGTCAATAAATTGTACACAAACTAAATAAAGAAACAGTCAATAAACTGTACAGAACGACAAAAAGAACCATTCAAGAAATGGTACACATACTCAATAAAGAACCAGTCAATAAATTGTACACAAACTCAATAAAGAACCAGTCAATAAACTGTACAAAACTAAATAAAGAACCAGTCAATAAACTGTACAAAACTAAATAAAGAAACAGTCAATAAACTGTACAAAACTCAATTAATAACCAGTAAATAAACTGTACAAAACTGAACAAAAAACAAGTCAGTAAACTGTTCAAAACTGAACAAATAACCAGTCAATAAACTGTACAAAACTCAATAAAGAACCAGTCAACAAACTGTACAAAACTGAATAAAGAACCAGTCAATAAACTGTACAAAACTCAATAAAGAACCAGTCAATAAACTGTACAAGACTGAACAAAGAACCAGTAAATAAACTGTCCAAAACTCAACAAAAACCAGTCAATAAATTGTACAAAACTCAATAAAGAACCAGTCAATAAACTGTACAAAACTAAATAAATAACCAGTCAATAAACTGTACAAATCTAAATAAAGAAACAGTCAATAAACTGTACAAAACTCAATAAATAACCAGTCAATAAACTGTACAAAACTCAACAAAAAACAAGTCAGTAATCTGTTCAAAACTAAACAAATAACCAGTCAATAAACTGTACAAAACTCAATAAAGAACCAGTAAATAAACTGTACAAAACTGAATAAAGAACCAGTCAATAAACTGTACAAAACTCAATAAAGAACCAGTCAATAAACTGTACAAAACTGAACAAAAAACAAGTCAGTAAACTGTTCAAAACTGAACAAATAACCAACCAATAAACTGTACAAAACTCAATAAAGAACCAGTCAAAAAACTGTACAAAACTGAATAAACAACCAGTGAATAAACTGTACAAAACTCAATAGAGAACCAATCAATAAACTGTACAAAACTGAACAAAGAACCAGTCAATAAACTGTACAAAACTCAATAAAGAACCAGTCAATAAATTGTACACAAACTCAATAAAGAGACAGTCAATAAACTGTACAAAACTGAATAAAGGAGCAGTCCATCAACTGTACAAAACTCAATAAAGAACCAGTCAATAAACTGTACAAAACTCAATAAAGAAGCAGTCAATAAACATTACAAAACTGAATAAAGAACCAGTCAATAAACTGTATAAAAACGGAAAAAATAAGCAGTCCATCAACTGTACAAAACTCAATAAAGAACCAGTCAATAAACTGTACAAAACTCAATAAAGAAACAGTCAATAAACTGTACAAAACTCAATAAAGAAACAGTCAATAAACTGTACAAAACTCAATAAAGAACCAGTCAATAAATTGTTCACAAACTAAATAAGGAAACAGTCAATAAACTGTACAAAACTAAATAAAGAAACAGTCAATAAATTTTACAAAACCAATTAAAGAAACTGTCAATAAACTGTACAAAACCAAATAAAGAACCAGTCAATAAATTGTACACAAACTAAATAAAGAAACAGTCAATAAACTGTACAGAACGACAAAAAGAACCATTCAAGAAATGGTACACATACTCAATAAAGAACCAGTCAATAAATTGTACACAAACTCAATAAAGAACCAGTCAATAAACTGTACAAAACTAAATAAAGAACCAGTCAATAAACTGTACAAAACTAAATTAAGAAACAGTCAATAAACTGTACAAAACTCAATTAATAACCAGTAAATAAACTGTACAAAACTTAACAAAAAACAAGTCAGTAAACTGTTCAAAACTGAACAAATAACCAGTCAATAAACTGTACAAAACTCAATAAAGAACCAGTCAACAAACTGTACAAAACTGAATAAAGAACCAGTCAATAAACTGTACAAAACTCAATAAAGAACCAGTCAATAAACTGTACAAGACTGAACAAAGAACCAGTAAATAAACTGTCCAAAACTCAACAAAAACCAGTCAATAAATTGTACAAAACTCAATAAAGAACCAGTCAATAAACTGTACAAAACTGAATAAAGAACCAGTAAATAAACTGTACAAAACTCAATAAAGAAGCAGTCAATGTTAACAAAACTCAATAAAGAAACAATCAATAAACTGTACAAAACTCAATAAAGAACCAGTCAATAACTGTACAAAACTCAATAAAGAACCAGTCAATAAACTGTACAAAACTCATGAAAGAAACAGTCAATAAACTGTACAAAACTCAATAAAGAAACAGTCAATAAACTGTACAAAACTCAATAAAGAACCAGTCAAAAAACTGTACAAAACTGACTAAAGAACCAGTGAATAAACTGTACCAAACTCAATAAAGAAACAATCAATAAACTATACAAAACTGAACAAAGAACCAGTCAATAAACTGTACAAAACTCAATAAAGAACCAGTCAATAAATTGTACACAAACTCAATAAAGAAACAGTGAATAAACTGTACAAAACTGAATAAAGAAGCAGTCCATCAACTGTACAAGACTCAATAAAGAACCAGTCAATAAACTGTACAAAACTCAATAAAGAACCAGTCAATAAACATTATAAAACTGAATAAAGAACCAGTCAATAACCATTACAAAACTGAATAAAGAACCAGTCAATAAACTGTACAAAACGGAAAAAATAAGCAGTACATCAACTATACAAAACTCAATAAAGAACCAGTCAATAAACTGTACAAAACTCAATAAAGAAACAGTCAATAAACTGTAAAAAACTCAATAAAGAAACAGTCAATAAACTGTACAAAACTCAATAAAGAACCAGTCAATAAACTATACAAAACTCAATAAAGAACCAGTCAATAAACTGTACAAAACTCAATAAAGAACCAGTCAATAAACTGTACAAAACTCAATAAAGAACCAGTCAATAAACTGTAAAAACCTCAATAAAGAACCAGTCAATAAACTGTACAAAACTCAATAAAGAACCAGTCAATAAACTGTACAAAACTCAATAAAGAACCAGTCAATAAAATGTACAAAACTCAATAAAGAACCAGTCAATAAACTGTACAAAACTGAACAAAGAACCAGTCAATAAACTTTACAAAACTCAATAAAGAACCAGTCAATAAACTGTACAAAACTGAATAAAGAACCAGTCAATAAACTGTACAAAACTGAATAAAGAACCAGTCAATAAACATTACAAAACTGAATAAAGAACCAGTCAATAAACTGTGCAAAACTCAATAAAGAACCAGTCAATAAACTGTACAAAACTGAACAAAGAACCAGTCAATAAACTGTACAAAACTCAATAAAGAAACATTCAACAAACTGTTCAAAACTGAATAAAGAACCAGTCAATAAATTGTTCACAAACTAAATAAGGAAACAGTCAATAAACTGTACAAAACTGAATAAAGAAGCCGTCCATCAACTGTACAAAAAAAACTCAATAAAGAACCAGTCAATAAACTGTACAAGACTCAAAAAAGAACCAGTCAATAAACATTACCAAACTGAATAAAGAACCAGTCAATAAACATTACAAAACTGAATAAAGAACCAGTCAATAAACTGTACAAAACTGAATAAAGAACCAGTCAATAAACTGTTCAAACCTGAATAAAGAACCAGTCAATAAACTGTACAAACCTGAATAAAGAACCAGTCAATAAACATGACAAAACTAAATAAAGAACCAGTCAATAAACTGTACAGAACTAAATAAAGAAACAATAAAAAAACTGTACAAAACTAAATAAAGAAAGAGTCAATAAACTGTACAAAACTAAATGAAGAAACAGTCTATAAACTGTACAAGACTCAATAAAAGAACCAGTCAATAAACTGTACAAAACTCAATAAAGAAACAATTAATAAACTGTACAAAAAACAATAAAGAAACAGTCAATAATTTGTACAAAACTCAATAAAGAATCAGTCAATAAACTGTACAAAACTCAACAAAGAACCAGTCAATAAACTGTACAAAACTTAACAAAGAACCAGTCAATAAACTGTACAAAACTGAACAAAGAACCAGTCAATAAACTGTACAAAACTCAATAAAGAACCAGTCAATAAACTATACAAAACTCAATAAAGAACCAGTCAATAAACTGTACAAAACTGAATAAAGAACCAGTCAATAAACTGTACAAAACTCAATAAAGAACCAGTCAATAAACTGTACATACCTAAATAAAGTAACAGTCAATAAACTGTACAAAACTCAATAAAGAACCAGTCAATAAACTGTTCAAAACTCAATAAAAAATCAGTCAATAAACTGTTCAAGACTCAATAAAGAACCAGTCAATAAACTGTACAAAACTGAATAAAGAACAAGACAATAAACTGTACAATACTCAATAAAGAACCAGTCAATAAATTGTACACAAACTCAATAAAGAACCAGTCAATAAACTGTAGAAAACTGAATAAAGAACCAGTCAATAAATTGTACACAAACTAAATAAAGAAACAGTCAATAAACTGTACAAAACTAAATAAAGAACCAGTCAATAAACTGTTAAAAACTCAATAAAGAACCAGTCAATAAACTGTATAAAACTCAATAAAGAACCAGTCAATAAACTGTACAAAACTCAATAAGAATCAGTCAATAAACTGTACAACACTGAATAAAGAACCTGTCAATAAACTGTACAAAACTCAATAAAGAACCAGTCAGTAAACTATACAAAACTCAATAGAGAAACAGTCAATAAACTGTACAAAACTCAATAAAGAAACAGTCAATAAACTGTACAAAACTCAATAAAGAACCAGTCAATAAATTGTACAAAAACTAAATAAGGAAACAGTCAATAAACTGTACAAAACTAAATAAAGAAACAGTCAATAAACTTTTCAAAACTTATTAAAGAAACAGTCAATAAACTGTTCAAAACTAAATAAAGAACCAGACAATAAATTGTACAATACTCAATAAAGAACCAGTCAATAAATTGTACACAAACTCAATAAAGAACCAGTCAATAAACTGTAGAAAACTGAATAAAGAACCAGTCAATAAATTGTACACAAACTAAATAAAGAAACAGTCAATAAACTGTACAAAACTAAATAAAGAACCAGTCAATAAACTGTAAAAAACTCAATAAAGAACCAGTCAATAAACTGTATAAAACTCAATAAAGAACCAGTCAATAAACTGTACAAAACTCAATAAAGAATCAGTCAATAAACTGTACAACACTGAATAAAGAACCTGTCAATAAACTGTACAAAACTCAATAAAGAACCAGTCAGTAAACTATACAAAACTCAATAGAGAAACAGTCAATAAACTGTACAAAACTCAATAAAGAAACAGTCAATAAACTGTACAAAACTCAATAAAGAACCAGTCAATAAATTGTACAAAAACTAAATAAGGAAACAGTCAATAAACTGTACAAAACTAAATAAAGAAACAGTCAATAAACTTTTCAAAACTTATTAAAGAAACAGTCAATAAACTGTACAGAACGAAAAAAAGAACCATTCAAGAAATTGTACACATACTCAATAAAGAACCAGTCAATAAACTGTACAAAACTGAATAAAGAACCAGACAATAAACTGTACAAGACTCAATAAAGAACCAGTCAATAAATTGTACACAAACTCAATAACGAACCAGTAAATAAACTGTAGAAAACTGAATAAAGAACCAGTCAATAAACTGTACAAAACTCAATCAAGAACCAGTCAATAAACTGTACAAAACTGAACAGAAAACAAGTCAGTAAACTGTACAAAACTGAACAAATAACCAGTCAATAAACTGTACAAAACTCAATAAAGAAGCAGTCAATTTGTACAAAACTCAATAAAGAAACAGTTAATAAACTGTACAAAACTCAATAAAGAACCAGTCAATAAACTGTAAAAAACTCAATAAAGAACCAGTCAATAAACTGTACAAAACCGAACAAAGAACCAGTCAATAAACTGTACAAAACTCAATAAAGAACCAGTCAATAAACATTACAAAACTGAATAAAGAACCAGTCAATAAACTGTACAAAACTCAATAAAGAAACATTCAACAAACTGTACAAAACTGAATAAAGAACCAGTTAATAAACTGTACAAAACGGAATAAAGAAGCAGTCCATCAACTGTACAAAACTCAATAAAGAACCAGTCAATAAACTGTACAAAACTCATGAAAGAAACAGTCAATAAACTGTACAAAACTCAATAAAGAAACAGTCAATAAACTGTACAAAACTCAATAAAGAACCAGTCAATAAACTGTACAAAACTGAATAAAGAACCAGTGAATAAACTGTACCAAACTCAATAAAGAACCAATCAATAAACTGTACAAAACTCAATAAAGAACCAGTCAATAAACTGTACAAAACTCAATAAAGAACCAGTCAATAAACATTATAAAACTGAATAAAGAACCAGTCAATAAACATTACAAAACTGAATAAAGAACCAGTTAATAAACTGTACAAAACGGAAAAAATAAGCAGTCCATCAACTGTACAAAACTCAATAAAGAACCAGTCAATAAACTGTACAAAACTCAATAAAGAAACAGTCAATAAACTGTACAAAACTCAATAAAGAAACAGTCAATAAACTGTACAAAACTCAATAAAGAACCAGTCAATAAATTGTTCACAAACTAAATAAGGAAACAGTCAATAAAATGTACAAAACTAAATAAAGAAACAGTCAATAAATTTTACAAAACCAATTAAAGAAACTGTCAATAAACTGTACAAAACTAAATAAAGAACCAGTCAATAAATTGTACACAAACTAAATAAAGAAACAGTCAATAAACTGTACAGAACGACAAAAAGAACAATTCAAGAAATGGTACACATACTCAATAAAGAACCAGGCAATAAACTGTACAGAACTGAATAAAGAACCAGATAATAAACTGTAGAAGACTCAATAAAGAACCAGTCAATAAACTGTACAAAACTAAATAAATAACCAGTCAATAAACTGTACAAAACTAAAGAAAGAAACAGTCAATAAACTGTACAAAACTCAATAAATAACCAGTCAATAAACTGTACAAAACTGAACAAAAAACAAGTCAGTAATCTGTTCAAAACTAAACAAATAACCAGTCAATAAACTGTACAAAACTCAATAAAGAACCAGTAAATAAACTGTAGAAAACTGAATAAAGAACCAGTCAATAAACTGTACAAAACTCAATAAAGAACCAGTCAATAAACTGTACAAAACTGAACAAAAAACAAGTCAGTAAACTGTTCAAAACTGAACAAATAACCAATCAATAAACTGTACAAAACTCAATAAAGAACCAGTCAATAAACTGTACAAAACTGAACAAAAAACAAGTCAGTAAACTGTTCAAAACTGAACAAATAACCAATCAATAAACTGTACAAAACTCAATAAAGAACCAGTCAAAAAACTGTACAAAACTGAATAAAGAACCAGTGAATAAACTGTACAAAACTCAATAGAGAACCAATCAATAAACTGTACAAAACTGAACAAAGAACCAGTCAATAAACTGTACAGAACTCAATAAAGAACCAGTCAATAAATTGTACACAAACTCAATAAAGAAACAGTCAATAAACTGTACAAAACTGAATAAAGGAGCTGTCCATCAACTGTACAAAACTCAATAAAGAACCAGTCAATAAACTGTACAAAACTCAATAAAGAAGCAGTCAATAAACATTCCAAAACTGAATAAAGAACCAGTCAATAAACTGTACAAAAACGGACAAAATAAGCAGTCCTTCAACTGTACAAAACTCAATAAAGAACCAGTCAATAAACTGTACAAAACTCAATAAAGAAACAGTCAATAAACTGTACAAAACTCAATAAAGAAACAGTCAATAAACTGTACAAAACTCAATAAAGAACCAGTCAATAAATTGTTCACAAACTAAATAAGGAAACAGTCAATAAACTGTACAAAACTAAATAAAGAAACAGTCAATAAATTTTACAGAACCAATTACAGAAACTGTCAATAAACTGTACAAAACTAAATAAAGAACCAGTCAATAAATTGTACACAAACTAAATAAAGAAACAGTCAATAAACTGTACAGAACGAAAAAAAGAACAATTCAAGAAATGGTACACATACTCAATAAAGAACCAGGCAATAAACTGTACAAAACTGAATAAAGAACCAGATAATAAACTGTAGAAGACTCAATAAAGAACCAGTCAATAAATTGTACACAAACTCAATAAAGAACCAGTCAATAAACTGTACAAAACTATATAAATAACCAGTCAATAAACTGTACAAATCTAAATAAAGAAACAGTCAATAAACTGTAGAAAACTCAATAAATAACCAGTCAATAAACTGTACAAAACTGAACAAAAAACAAGTCAGTAATCTGTTCAAAACTAAACAAATAACCAGTCAATAAACTGTACAAAACTCAATAAAGAACCAGTAAATAAACTGTACAAAACTGAATAAAGAACCAGTCAATAAACTGTACAAAACTCAATAAAGAACCAGTCAATAAACTGTACAAAACTGAACAAAAAACAAGTCAGTAAACTGTTCAAAACTGAACAAATAACCAATCAATAAACTGTACAAAACTCAATAAAGAACCAGTCAAAACACTGTACAAAACTGAATAAACAACCAGTGAATAAACTGTACAAAACTCAATAGAGAACCAATCAATAAACTGTACAAAACTGAACAAAGAACCAGTCAATAAACTGTACAAAACTCAATAAAGAACCAGTCAATAAATTGTACACAAACTCAATAAAGAAACAGTCAATAAAATGTACAAAACTGAATAAAGGAGCTGTCCATCAACTGTACAAAACTCAATAAAGAACCAGTCAATAAACTGTACAAAACTCAATAAAGAAGCAGTCAATAAACATTACAAAACTGAATAAAGAACCAGTCAATAAACTGTACAAAAACGGAAAAAATAAGCAGTCCTTCAACTGTAAAAAACTCAATAAAGAACCAGTCAATAAACTGTACAAAACTCAATAAAGAAACAGTCAATAAACTGTACAAAACTCAATAAAGAAACAGTCAATAAACTGTACAAAACTCAAAAAAGAACCAGTCAATAAATTGTTCACAAACTAAATAAGGAAACAGTCAATAAACTATACAAAACTAAATAAAGAAACAGTCAATAAATTTTACAAAACCAATTAAAGAAACTGTCAATAAACTGTAGAAAACTAAATAAAGAAACAGTCAATAAACTGTACAGAACGACAAAAAGAACCATTCAAGAAATGGTACACATACTCAATAAAGAACCAGTCAATAAATTGTACACAAACTTAATAAAGAACCAGTCAATAAACTGTACAAAACTAAATAAAGAAACAGTCAATAAACTGTACAAAACTCAATAAATAACCAGTCAATAAACTGTACAAAACTGAACAAAAAACAAGTCAGTAAACTGTTCAAAACTGAACAAATAACCAGTCAATAAACTGTACAAAACTCAATAAAGAACCAGTCAACAAACTGTACAAAACTGAATAAAAAACCAGTCAATAAACTGTACAAAACTCAATAAAGAACCAGTCAATAAACTGTACAAGACTGAACAAAGAACCAGTAAATAAACTGTCCAAAACTCAACAAAAACCAGTCAATAAATTGTACAAAACTCATGAAAGAAACAGTCAATAAACTGTACAAAACTCAATAAAGAAAGAGTCAATAAACTGTACAAAACTCAATAAAGAACCAGTCAAAAACTGTACAAAACTGACTAAAGAACCAGTGAATAAACTGTACCAAACTCAATAAAGAGTCAATCAATAAACTGTACAAAACTGAACAAAGAACCAGGCAATAAACTGTACAAAACTCAATAAAGAACCAGTCAATAAATTGTACACAAACTCAATAAAGAAACAGTCAATAAACTGTACAAAACTGAATAAAGAAGCAGTCCATCAACTGTACAAAACTCAATAAAGAACCAGTCAAAAAACTGTACAAAACTGAATAAAGAACCAGTGAATAAACTGTACAAAACTCAATAGAGAACCAATCAATAAACTGTACAAAACTGAACAAAGAACCAGTCAATAAACTGTACAGAACTCAATAAAGAACCAGTCAATAAATTGTACACAAACTCAATAAAGAAACAGTCAATAAACTGTACAAAACTGAATAAAGGAGCTGTCCATCAACTGTACAAAACTCAATAAAGAACCAGTCAATAAACTGTACAAAACTCAATAAAGAAGCAGTCAATAAACATTCCAAAACTGAATAAAGAACCAGTCAATAAACTGTACAAAAACGGACAAAATAAGCAGTCCTTCAACTGTACAAAACTCAAAAAAGAACCAGTCAATAAACTGTACAAAACTCAATAAAGAACCAGTCAATAAACTGTACAAAACTCAATAAAGAAACAGTCAATAAACTGTACAAAACTCAATAAAGAACCAGTCAATAAATTGTTCACAAACTAAATAAGGAAACAGTCAATAAACTGTACAAAACTAAATAAAGAAACAGTCAATAAATTTTACAGAACCAATTAAAGAAACTGTCAATAAACTGTACAAAACTAAATAAAGAACCAGTCAATAAATTGTACACAAACTAAATAAAGAAACAGTCAATAAACTGTACAGAACGAAAAAAAGAACAATTCAAGAAATGGTACACATACTCAATAAAGAACCAGGCAATAAACTGTACAAAACTGAATAAAGAACCAGATAATAAACTGTAGAAGACTCAATAAAGAACCAGTCAATAAATTGTACACAAACTCAATAAAGAACCAGTCAATAAACTGTACAAAACTATATAAATAACCAGTCAATAAACTGTACAAATCTAAATAAAGAAACAGTCAATAAACTGTAGAAAACTCAATAAATAACCAGTCAATAAACTGTACAAAACTGAACAAAAAACAAGTCAGTAATCTGTTCAAAACTAAACAAATAACCAGTCAATAAACTGTACAAAACTCAATAAAGAACCAGTAAATAAACTGTACAAAACTGAATAAAGAACCAGTCAATAAACTGTACAAAACTCAATAAAGAACCAGTCAATAAACTGTACAAAACTGAACAAAAAACAAGTCAGTAAACTGTTCAAAACTGAACAAATAACCAATCAATAAACTGTACAAAACTCAATAAAGAACCAGTCAAAACACTGTACAAAACTGAATAAACAACCAGTGAATAAACTGTACAAAACTCAATAGAGAACCAATCAATAAACTGTACAAAACTGAACAAAGAACCAGTCAATAAACTGTACAAAACGCAATAAAGAACCAGTCAATAAATTGTACACAAACTCAATAAAGAAACAGTCAATAAAATGTACAAAACTGAATAAAGGAGCTGTCCATCAACTGTACAAAACTCAATAAAGAACCAGTCAATAAACTGTACAAAACTCAATAAAGAAGCAGTCAATAAACATTACAAAACTGAATAAAGAACCAGTCAATAAACTGTACAAAAACGGAAAAAATAAGCAGTCCTTCAACTGTAAAAAACTCAATAAAGAACCAGTCAATAAACTGTACAAAACTCAATAAAGAAACAGTCAATAAACTGTACAAAACTCAATAAAGAAACAGTCAATAAACTGTACAAAACTCAAAAAAGAACCAGTCAATAAATTGTTCACAAACTAAATAAGGAAACAGTCAATAAACTGTACAAAACTAAATAAAGAAACAGTCAATAAATTTTACAAAACCAATTAAAGAAACTGTCAATAAACTGTACAAAACTAAATAAAGAAACAGTCAATAAACTGTACAGAACGACAAAAAGAACCATTCAAGAAATGGTACACATACTCAATAAAGAACCAGTCAATAAATTGTACACAAACTCAATAAAGAACCAGTCAATAAACTGTACAAAACTAAATAAAGAAACAGTCAATAAACTGTACAAAACTCAATAAATAACCAGTCAATAAACTGTACAAAACTGAACAAAAAACAAGTCAGTAAACTGTTCAAAACTGAACAAATAACCAGTCAATAAACTGTACAAAACTCAATAAAGAACCAGTCAACAAACTGTACAAAACTGAATAAAAAACCAGTCAATAAACTGTACAAAACTCAATAAAGAACCAGTCAATAAACTGTACAAGACTGAACAAAGAACCAGTAAATAAACTGTCCAAAACTCAACAAAAACCAGTCAATAAATTGTACAAAACTCATGAAAGAAACAGTCAATAAACTGTACAAAACTCAATAAAGAAAGAGTCAATAAACTGTACAAAACTCAATAAAGAACCAGTCAAAAACTGTACAAAACTGACTAAAGAACCAGTGAATAAACTGTACCAAACTCAATAAAGAGTCAATCAATAAACTGTACAAAACTGAACAAAGAACCAGGCAATAAACTGTACAAAACTCAATAAAGAACCAGTCAATAAATTGTACACAAACTCAATAAAGAAACAGTCAATAAACTGTACAAAACTGAATAAAGAAGCAGTCCATCAACTGTACAAAACTCAATAAAGAACCAGTCAATAAACTGTACAAAACTCAATAAAGAACCAGTCAATAAACATTATAAAACTGAATAAAGAACCAGTCAATAAACATTACAAAACTGAATAAAGAACCAGTCAATAAACTGTACAAAACGGAAAAAATAAGCAGTCCATCAACTGTACAAAACTCAATAAAGAACCAGTCAATAAACTGTACAGAACTCAATAAAGAAACAGTCAATAAACTGTACAAAACTCAATAAAGAAACAGTCAATAAACTGTACAAAACTCAATAAAGAACCAGTCAATAAATTGTTCACAAACTAAATAAGGAAACAGTCAATAAACTGTACAAAACTAAATAAAGAACCAGTCAATAAACTGTACAAAACTCAATAAAGAACCAGTCAATAGACTGTAAAAACCTCAATAAAGAACCAGTCAATAAACTGTACAAAACTCAATAAAGAACCAGTCAATAAACTGTACAAAACTCAATAAAGAACCAGTCAATAAAATGTACAAAACTCAATAAAGAACCAGTCAATAAACTGTACAAAACTGAACAAAGAACCAGTCAATAAACTTTACAAAACTCAATAAAGAACCAGTCAATAAACATTACAAAACTGAATAAAGAACCAGTCAATAAACTGTACAAAACTGAATAAAGAACCAGTCAATAAACATAACAAAACTGAATAAAAACCAGTCAATAAACTGAGCAAAACTCAATAAAGAACCAGTCAATAAACTGTACAAAACTGAACAAAGAACCAGTCAATAAACTGTACATAACTCAATAAAGAAACATTCAACAAACTGTTCAAAACTGAATAAAGAACCAGTCAATAAACTGTACAAAACTAAATAAGGAAACAGTCAATAAACTGTACAAAACTAAATAAAGAACCAGTCAATAAACTGTACAAAACTCAATAAAGAACCAGTCAATAAACTGTAAAAACCTCAATAAAGAACCAGTCAATAAACTGTACAAAACTCAATAAAGAACCAGTCAATAAACTGTACAAAACTCAATAAAGAACCAGTCAATAAAATGTACAAAACTCAATAAAGAACCAGTCAATAAACTGTACAAAACTGAACAAAGAACCAGTCAATAAACTTTACAAAACTCAATAAAGAACCAGTCAATAAACATTACAAAACTGAATAAAGAACCAGTCAATAAACTGTACAAAACTGAATAAAGAACCAGTCAATAAACATAACAAAACTGAATAAAAACCAGTCAATAAACTGAGCAAAACTCAATAAAGAACCAGTCAATAAACTGTACAAAACTGAACAAAGAACCAGTCAATAAACTGTACATAACTCAATAAAGAAACATTCAACAAACTGTTCAAAACTGAATAAAGAACCAGTCAATAAACTGTACAAAACTCAATAAAGAACCAGTCAATAAATTGTACACAAACTCAATAAAGAAACAGTCAATAAACTGTACAAAACTGAATAAAGAAGCCGTCCATCAACTGTACAAAACTCAATAAAGAACCAGTCAATAAACTGTACAAGACTCAATAAAGAACCAGTCAATAAACATTACCAAACTGAATAAAGAACCAGTCAATAAACATTACAAAACTGAATAAAGAACCAGTCAATAAACTGTACAAAACTGAATAAAGAACCAGTCAATAAACTGTACAAACCTGAATAAAGAACCAGTCAATAAACATGACAAAACTAAATAAAGAAACAGTCAATAAACTGTACAGAACTAAATAAAGAAACAATAAAAAACTGTACAAAACTAAATAAAGAAAGAGTCAATAAACTGTACAAAACTAAATAAAGAAACAGTCTATAAACTGTACAAGACTCAATAAAAGAACCAGTCAATAAACTGTACAAAACTCAATAAAGAAACAATTAATAAACTGTACAAAAAACAATAAAGAAACAGTCAATAATTTGTACAAAACTCAATAAAGAATCAGTCAATAAACTGCACAAACTCAATAAAGAACCAGTCAATAAACTGTACAAAACTTAACAAAGAACCAGTCAATAAACTGTACAAAACTGAACAAAGAACCAGTCAATAAACTGTACAAAACTCAATAAAGAACCAGTCAATAAACTATACAAAACTCAATAAAGAACCAGTCAATAAACTGTACATTTCTAAATAAAGTAACAGTCAATAAACTGTACAAAACTCAATAAAGAACCAGTCAATAAACTGTTCAAAACTCAATAAAGAACCAGTCAATAAACTGTTAAAGACTCAATAAAGAACCAGTCAATAAACTGTACAAAACTGAATAAAGAACAAGACAATAAACTGTACAAGACTCAATAAAGAACCAATCAATAAATTGTACACAAATTCAATAAAAAACCAGTCAATAAACTGTACAAAAACGGAAAAAATAAGCAGTCCTTCAACTGTACAAAACTCAATAAAGAACCAGTCAATAAACTGTACAAAACTCAATAAAGAAACAGTCAATAAACTGTACAAAACTCAATAAAGAAACAGTCAATAAACTGTACAAAACTCAATAAAGAACCAGTCAATAAATTGTTCACAAACTAAATAAGGAAACAGTCAATAAACTGTACAAAACTAAATAAAGAAACAGTCAATAAATTTTACAAAACCAATTAAAGAAACTGTCAATAAACTGTACAAAACCAAATAAAGAACCAGTCAATAAATTGTACACAAACTAAATAAAGAAACAGTCAATAAACTGTACAGAACGACAAAAAGAACCATTCAAGAAATGATACACATACTCAATAAAGAACCAGTCAATAAATTGTACACAAACTCAATAAAGAACCAGTCAATAAACTGTACAAAACTAAATAAAGAACCAGTCAATAAACTGTACAAAACTAAATAAAGAAACAGTCAATAAACTGTACAAAACTCAATAAATAACCAGTCAATAAACTGTACAAAACTGAACAAAAAACAAGTCAGTAAACTGTTCAAAACTGAACAAATAACCAGTCAATAAACTGTACAAAACTCAATAAAGAACCAGTCAATAAACTGTACAAAACTGAATAAAGAACCAGTCAATAAACTGTACAAAACTCAATAAAGAACCAGTCAATAAACTGTACAAGACTGAACAAAGAACCAGTAAATAAACCGTCCAAAACTCAACAAAAACCAGTCAATAAACTGTACAAAACTGAATAAAGAACCAGTCAATAAACTGTACAAAACTCAATAAAGAAGCAGTCAATGTTAACAAAACTCAATAAAGAAACAATCAATAAACTGTACAAAACTCAATAAAGAACCAGTCAATAACTGTACAAAACTCAATAAAGAACCAGTCAATAAACTGTACAAAACTCATGAAAGAAACAGTCAATAAACTGTACAAAACTCAATAAAGAAACAGTCAATAAACTGTACAAAACTCAATAAAGAACGAGTCAAAAAACTGTACAAAACTGACTAAAGAACCAGTGAATAAACTGTACCAAACTCAATAAAGAATCAATCAATAAACTGTACAAAACTGAACAAAGAACCAGTCAATAAACTGTACAAAACTCAATAAAGAACCAGTCAATAAATTGTACACAAACTCAATAAAGAAACAGTCAATAAACTGTACAAAACTGAATAAAGAAGCAGTCCATCAACTGTACAAAACTCAATAAACCAGTCAATAAACTGAGCAAAACTCAATAAAGAACCAGTCAATAAACTGTACAAAACTGAACAAAGAACCAGTCAATAAACTGTACATAACTCAATAAAGAAACATTCAACAAACTGTTCAAAACTGAATAAAGAACCAGTCAATAAACTGTACAAAACTAAATAAGGAAACAGTCAATAAACTGTACAAAACTAAATAAAGAACCAGTCAATAAACTGTACAAAACTCAATAAAGAACCAGTCAATAAACTGTAAAAACCTCAATAAAGAACCAGTCAATAAACTGTACAAAACTCAATAAAGAACCAGTCAATAAACTGTACAAAACTCAATAAAGAACCAGTCAATAAAATGTACAAAACTCAATAAAGAACCAGTCAATAAACTGTACAAAACTGAACAAAGAACCAGTCAATAAACTTTACAAAACTCAATAAAGAACCAGTCAATAAACATTACAAAACTCAATAAAGAACCAGTCAATAAACTGTACAAAACTGAATAAAGAACCAGTCAATAAACATAACAAAACTGAATAAAAACCAGTCAATAAACTGAGCAAAACTCAATAAAGAACCAGTCAATAAACTGTACAAAACTGAACAAAGAACCAGTCAATAAACTGTACATAACTCAATAAAGAAACATTCAACAAACTGTTCAAAACTGAATAAAGAACCAGTCAATAAACTGTACAAAACTCAATAAAGAACCAGTCAATAAATTGTACACAAACTCAATAAAGAAACAGTCAATAAACTGTACAAAACTGAATAAAGAAGCCGTCCATCAACTGTACAAAACTCAATAAAGAACCAGTCAATAAACTGTACAAGACTCAATAAAGAACCAGTCAATAAACATTACCAAACTGAATAAAGAACCAGTCAATAAACATTACAAAACTGAATAAAGAACCAGTCAATAAACTGTACAAAACTGAATAAAGAACCAGTCAATAAACTGTACAAACCTGAATAAAGAACCAGTCAATAAACATGACAAAACTAAATAAAGAAACAGTCAATAAACTGTACAGAACTAAATAAAGAAACAATAAAAAACTGTACAAAACTAAATAAAGAAAGAGTCAATAAACTGTACAAAACTAAATAAAGAAACAGTCTATAAACTGTACAAGACTCAATAAAAGAACCAGTCAATAAACTGTACAAAACTCAATAAAGAATCAATTAATAAACTGTACAAAAAACAATAAAGAAACAGTCAATAATTTGTACAAAACTCAATAAAGAATCAGTCAATAAACTGCACAAACTCAATAAAGAACCAGTCAATAAACTGTACAAAACTTAACAAAGAACCAGTCAATAAACTGTACAAAACTGAACAAAGAACCAGTCAATAAACTGTACAAAACTCAATAAAGAACCAGTCAATAAACTATACAAAACTCAATAAAAAACCAGTCAATAAACTGTACATTTCTAAATAAAGTAACAGTCAATAAACTGTACAAAACTCAATAAAGAACCAGTCAATAAACTGTTCAAAACTCAATAAAGAACCAGTCAATAAACTGTTAAAGACTCAATAAAGAACCAGTCAATAAACTGTACAAAACTGAATAAAGAACAAGACAATAAACTGTACAAGACTCAATAAAGAACCAATCAATAAATTGTACACAAATTCAATAAAAAACCAGTCAATAAACTGTACAAAAACGGAAAAAATAAGCAGTCCTTCAACTGTACAAAACTCAATAAAGAACCAGTCAATAAACTGTACAAAACTCAATAAAGAAACAGTCAATAAACTGTACAAAACTCAATAAAGAACCAGTCAATAAACTGTACAAAACTCAATAAAGAACCAGTCAATAAATTGTTCACAAACTAAATAAGGAAACAGTCAATAAACTGTACAAAACTAAATAAAGAAACAGTCAATAAATTTTACAAAACCAATTAAAGAAACTGTCAATAAACTGTACAAAACCAAATAAAGAACCAGTCAATAAATTGTACACAAACTAAATAAAGAAACAGTCAATAAACTGTACAGAACGACAAAAAGAACCATTCAAGAAATGATACACATACTCAATAAAGAACCAGTCAATAAATTGTACACAAACTCAATAAAGAACCAGTCAATAAACTGTACAAAACTAAATAAAGAACCAGTCAATAAACTGTACAAAACTAAATAAAGAAACAGTCAATAAACTGTACAAAACTCAATAAATAACCAGTCAATAAACTGTACAAAACTGAACAAAAAACAAGTCAGTAAACTGTTCAAAACTGAACAAATAACCAGTCAATAAACTGTACAAAACTCAATAAAGAACCAGTCAATAAACTGTACAAAACTGAATAAAGAACCAGTCAATAAACTGTACAAAACTCAATAAAGAACCAGTCAATAAACTGTACAAGACTGAACAAAGAACCAGTAAATAAACCGTCCAAAACTCAACAAAAACCAGTCAATAAACTGTACAAAACTGAATAAAGAACCAGTCAATAAACTGTACAAAACTCAATAAAGAAGCAGTCAATGTTAACAAAACTCAATAAAGAAACAATCAATAAACTGTACAAAACTCAATAAAGAACCAGTCAATAACTGTACAAAACTCAATAAAGAACCAGTCAATAAACTGTACAAAACTCAATAAAGAAACAGTCAATAAACTGTACAAAACTCAATAAAGAAACAGTCAATAAACTGTACAAAACTCAATAAAGAACGAGTCAAAAAACTGTACAAAACTGACTAAAGAACCAGTGAATAAACTGTACCAAACTCAATAAAGAATCAATCAATAAACTGTACAAAACTGAACAAAGAACCAGTCAATAAACTGTACAAAACTCAATAAAGAACCAGTCAATAAATTGTACACAAACTCAATAAAGAAACAGTCAATAAACTGTACAAAACTGAATAAAGAAGCAGTCCATCAACTGTACAAAACTCAATAAACCAGTCAATAAACTGTACAAAACTCAATAAAGAACCAGTCAATAAACATTATAAAACTGAATAAAGAACCAGTCAATAAACATTACAAAACTGAATAAAGAACCAGTCAATAAACTGTACAAAACGGAAAAAATAAGCAGTCCATCAACTGTACAAAACTCAATAAAGAACCAGTCAATAAACTGTACAAAACTCAATAAAGAAACAGTCAATAAACTGTACAAAACTCAATAAAGAAACAGTCAATAAACTGTACAAAACTCAATAAAGAACCAGTCAATAAATTGTTCACAAACTAAATAAGGAAACAGTCAATAAACTGTACAAAACTAAATAAAGAACCAGTCAATAAACTGTACAAAACTCAATAAAGAACCAGTCAATAAACTGTAAAAACCTCAATAAAAAACCAGTCAATAAACTGTACAAAACTCAATAAAGAACCAGTCAATAAACTGTACAAAACTCAATAAAGAACCAGTCAATAAAATGTACAAAACTCAATAAAGAACCAGTCAATAAACTGTACAAAACTGAACAAAGAACCAGTCAATAAACTTTACAAAACTAAACAAAGAACCAGTCAATAAACATTACAAAACTGAATAAAGAACCAGTCAATAAACTGTACAAAACTGAATAAAGAACCAGTCAATAAACATAACAAAACTGAATAAAGAACCAGTCAATAAACTGTGCAAAACTCAACAAAGAACCAGTCAATAAACTGTACAAAACTGAACAAAGAACCAGTCAATAAACGGTACAAAACTCAATAAAGAAACATTCAACAAACTGTTCAAAACTGAATAAAGAACCAGTCAATAAACTGTACAAAACTCAATAAAGAACCAGTCAATAAATTGTACACAAACTCAATAAAGAAACAGTCAATAAACTGTACAAAACTGAATAAAGAAGCCGTCCATCAACTGTACAAAACTCAATGAAGAACCAGTCAATAAACTGTACAAGACTCAATAAAGAACCAGTCAATAAACATTACCAAACTGAATAAAGAACCAGTCAATAAACATTACAAAACTGAATAAAGAACCAGTCAATAAACTGTACAAAACTGAATAAAGAACCAGTCAATAAACTGTACAAACCTGAATAAAGAACCAGTCAATAAACATGACAAAACTAAATAAAGAACCAGTCAATAAACTGTACAGAACTAAATAAAGAAACAATAAAAAAACTGTACAAAACTAAATAAAGAAAGAGTCAATAAACTGTACAAAACTAAATAAAGAAACAGTCTATAAACTGTACAAGACTCAATAAAAGAACCAGTCAATAAACTGTACAAAACTCAATAAAGAAACAATTAATAAACTGTACAAAAAACAATAAAGAAACAGTCAATAATTTGTACAAAACTCAATAAAGAATCAGTCAATAAACTGTACAAACTCAATAAAGAACCAGTCAATAAACTGTACAAAACTTAACAAAGAACCAGTCAATAAACTGTACAAAACTGAACAAAGAACCAGTCAATAAACTGTACAAAACTCAATAAAGAACCAGTCAATAAACTATACAAAACTCAATAAAGAACCAGTCAATAAACTGTACAAAACTCAATAAAGAACCAGTCAATAAACTGTACAAGACTGAACAAAGAACCAGTAAATAAACCGTCCAAAACTCAACAAAAACCAGTCAATAAACTGTACAAAACTGAATAAAGAACCAGTCAATAAACTGTACAAAACTCAATAAAGAAGCAGTCAATGTTAACAAAACTCAATAAAGAAACAATCAATAAACTGTACAAAACTCAATAAAGAACCAGTCAATAACTGTACAAAACTCAATAAAGAACCAGTCAATAAACTGTACAAAACTCATGAAAGAAACAGTCAATAAACTGTACAAAACTCAATAAAGAAACAGTCAATAAACTGTACAAAACTCAATAAAGAACGAGTCAAAAAACTGTACAAAACTGACTAAAGAACCAGTGAATAAACTGTACCAAACTCAATAAAGAATCAATCAATAAACTGTACAAAACTGAACAAAGAACCAGTCAATAAACTGTACAAAACTCAATAAAGAACCAGTCAATAAATTGTACACAAACTCAATAAAGAAACAGTCAATAAACTGTACAAAACTGAATAAAGAAGCAGTCCATCAACTGTACAAAACTCAATAAAGAACCAGTCAATAAACTGTACAAAACTCAATAAAGAACCAGTCAATAAACATTATAAAACTGAATAAAGAACCAGTCAATAAACATTACAAAACTGAATAAAGAACCAGTCAATAAACTGTACAAAACGGAAAAAATAAGCAGTCCATCAACTGTACAAAACTCAATAAAGAACCAGTCAATAAACTGTACAAAACTCAATAAAGAAACAGTCAATAAACTGTACAAAACTCAATAAAGAAACAGTCAATAAACTGTACAAAACTCAATAAAGAACCAGTCAATAAATTGTTCACAAACTAAATAAGGAAACAGTCAATAAACTGTACAAAACTAAATAAAGAACCAGTCAATAAACTGTACAAAACTCAATAAAGAACCAGTCAATAAACTGTAAAAACCTCAATAAAAAACCAGTCAATAAACTGTACAAAACTCAATAAAGAACCAGTCAATAAACTGTACAAAACTCAATAAAGAACCAGTCAATAAAATGTACAAAACTCAATAAAGAACCAGTCAATAAACTGTACAAAACTGAACAAAGAACCAGTCAATAAACTTTACAAAACTAAACAAAGAACCAGTCAATAAACATTACAAAACTGAATAAAGAACCAGTCAATAAACTGTACAAAACTGAATAAAGAACCAGTCAATAAACATAACAAAACTGAATAAAGAACCAGTCAATAAACTGTGCAAAACTCAATAAAGAACCAGTCAATAAACTGTACAAAACTGAACAAAGAACCAGTCAATAAACGGTACAAAACTCAATAAAGAAATATTCAACAAACTGTTCAAAACTGAATAAAGAACCAGTCAATAAACTGTACAAAACTCAATAAAGAACCAGTCAATAAATTGTACACAAACTCAATAAAGAAACAGTCAATAAACTGTACAAAACTGAATAAAGAAGCCGTCCATCAACTGTACAAAACTCAATGAAGAACCAGTCAATAAACTGTACAAGACTAAATAAAGAACCAGTCAATAAACATTACCAAACTGAATAAAGAACCAGACAATAAACATTACAAAACTGAATAAAGAACCAGTCAATAAACTGTACAAAACTGAATAAAGAACCAGTCAATAAACTGTACAAACCTGAATAAAGAACCAGTCAATAAACATGACAAAACTAAATAAAGAACCAGTCAATAAAGTGTACAGAACTAAATAAAGAAACAATAAAAAAACTGTACAAAACTAAATAAAGAAAGAGTCAATAAACTGTACAAAACTAAATAAAGAAACAGTCTATAAACTGTACAAGACTCAATAAAAGAACCAGTCAATAAACTGTACAAAACTCAATAAAGAAACAATTAATAAACTGTACAAAAAACAATAAAGAAACAGTCAATAATTTGTACAAAACTCAATAAAGAATCAGTCAATAAACTGTACAAACTCAATAAAGAACCAGTCAATAAACTGTACAAAACTTAACAAAGAACCAGTCAATAAACTGTACAAAACTGACCAAAGAACCAGTCAATAAACTGTACAAAACTCAATAAAGAACCAGTCAATAAACTATACAAAACTCAATAAAGAACCAGTCAATAAACTGTACATACCTAAATAAAGTAACAGTCAATAAACTGTACAAAACTCAATAAAGAACCAGTCAATAAACTGTTCAAAACTCAATAAAGAACCAGTCAATAAACTGTTCAAGACTCAATAAAGAACCAGTCAATAAACTGTACAAAACTGAATAAAGAACATGACAATAAACTGTATAAGACTCAATAAAGAACCAGTCAATAAATTGTACACAAACTCAATAAAGAACCAGTCAATAAACTGTAGAAAACTGAATAAAGAACCAGTCAATAAATTGTACACAAACTAAATAAAGAAACAGTCAATAAACTGTACAAAACTAAATAAAGAACCAGTCAATAAACTGTACAAAACTCAATAAAGAACCAGTCAATAAACTGTATAAAACTCAATAAAGAACCAGTCAATAAACTGTACAAAACTCAATAAAGAATCAGTCAATAAACTGTACAAAACTAAATAAAGAACCTGTCAATAAACTGTACAAAACTCAATAAAGAACCAGTCAGTAAACTATACAAAACTCAATAAAGAAACAGTCAATAAACTGTACAAAACTCAATAAAGAAACAGTCAATAAACTGTACAAAACTCAATAAAGAACCAGTCAATAAATTGTACAAAAACTAAATAAGGAAACAGTCAATAAACTGTACAAAACTAAATAAAGAAACAGTCAATAAACTTTACAAAACTTATTAAAGAAACTGTCAATAAACTGTTCAAAACTAAATAAAGAACCAGACAATAAATTGTACAAAAACTAAATAAAGAAACAGTCAATAAACTGTACAGAACGAAAAAAAGAACCATTCAAGAAATTGTACACATACTCAATAAAGAACCAGTCAATAAACTGTACAAAACTGAATAAAGAACCAGACAATAAACTGTACAAGACTCAATAAAGAACCAGTCAATAAATTGTACACAAACTCAATAACGAACCAGTCAATAAACTGTAGAAAACTGAATAAAGAACCAGTCAATAAACTGTACAAAACTAAATAAAGAAACAGTCAATAAACTGTACAAAACTCAATAAAGAACCAGTCAATAAACTGTACAAAACTGAACAGAAAACAAGTCAGTAAACTGTACAAAACTGAACAAATAACCAGTCAATAAACTGTACAAAACTCAATAAAGAAGCAGTCAATTTGTACAAAACTCAATAAAGAAACAGTCAATAAACTGTAAAAAACTCAATAAAGAACCAGTCAATAAACTGTACAAAACCGAACAAAGAACCAGTCAATAAACTGTACAAAACTCAATAAAGAACCAGTCAATAAACATTACAAAACTGAATAAAGAACCAGTCAATAAACTGTACAAAACTCAATAAAGAAACATTCAACAAACTGTACAAAACTGAATAAAGAATCAGTCAATAAACTGTACAAAACTCAATAAAGAACCAGTCAATAAATTGTACACAAACTAAATAAAGAAACAGTCAATAAACTATATAGAGCGAGAAAAAGAACCATTCAAGAAATTGTACACATACTCAATAAAGAACCAGTCAATAAACTCTACAAAACTGAATAAAGAACCAGACAATAAACTGTACAAGACTCAATAAAGAACCACTCAATAAATTGTACACAAACTCAAAAAAGAACCAGTCAATAAACTGTAGAAAACTGAATAAAGAACCAGTCAATAAACTGTACAAAACTAAACAAAGAAACAGTCATTAAACTGTACAAAACTCAATAAAGAACCAGTCAATAAACTGTACAAAACTGAACAAAAAACAAGTCGGTAAACTGTACAAAACTCAATAAAAAACCAGTCAATAAACTGTAGAAAACTGAATAAAGAACCAGTCAATAAACAGTAAAAAACTCAATAAAGAACCAGTCAATAAACTGTACAAATCTCAATAAAGAACCTGTCAATAAACTGTGAAAAACTCAATAAAGAACCAGTCAATAAACTGTACAAAACTCAATAAAGAACCAGTCAATAAACTGTAAAAAACTCTATAAAGAACCAGTCAATAAACGGTACAAAACTAAATAAAGAACCAGTCAATAAACTGTACAAAACTCAATAAAGAACCAGTAAATAAACTGTACAAAACTCAATAAAGAAAAAGTCAATAAACTGTACAAAACTGAACAATGAACCAGTCAGTAAACTGTATAAAACTCAATAAAGAACCAGTCAATAAACATTACAAAACTGAATAAAGAACCAGTCAATAAACATAACAAAACTGAATAAAGAACCAGTCAATAAACTGTACAAAATTCAATAAAGAACCAGTCAATAAACTGTACAAAACTGAACAAAGAACCAATCAATAAACTGTACAAAACTCAATAAACATTCAACAAATTGTACAAAACTGAATAAAGAACCAGTTAATAAACTGGACAAAACGGAATAAAGAAGCAGTCCATCAACTGTACAAAACTCAATAAAGAACCAGTCAATAAACTGTACAAAACTCATGAAAGAAACAGTCAATAAACTGTACAAAACTCAATAAAGAAACAGTCAATAAACTGTACAAAAGTCAATAAAGAACCAGTCAAAAAACTCTACAAAACTGAATAAAGAACCAGTAAATAAACTGTACCAAACTCAATAAAGAACCAATCAATAAACTGTACAAAACTCAATAAAGAACCAGTCAATAAACTGTACAAAACTCAATAAAGAACCAGTCAATAAACATTATAAAACTGAATAAAGAACCAGTCAATAAACATTACAAAACTGAATAAAGAACCAGTCAAAAAACTGTACAAAACGGAAAAAATAAGCAGTCCATCAACTGTACAAAACTCAATAAAGAACCAGTCAATAAACTGTACAAAACTCAATAAAGAAACAGTCAATAAACTGTACAAAACTCAATAAAGAACCAGTCAATAAATTGTTCACAAACTAAATAAGGAAACAGTCAATAAAATGTACAAAACTAAATACCGTATAACCGGTAATTTTTGCGGTGTGAAATTTTTGCGGATTGGGATTGAAATTCTGATATTTTATTTTAGCCGATTTTAATTTTTGCGGTTTGACATCTTTAACAAATAAAATTGTGGAGTTTTTATTTCTGTTGTGTATCCTGATTAGCCCAGTGATTTGGGCTATGAGTTATGTTCCACGCTAAAGGAAAATCATTTTGAGAATGACAAGCTTCTGTTGTTCCCTGATATATGAATTGTGGTGGAATAAATTCACCTGTAAGTGTACCTAAAATAATGAAACAAAGTGCAGAAAAAATCGGCAAAACAGGTAAAATAAAGTGAGTTTTTTATTAATTGGGATTGCATTGCATTGACAGTCAATTTCTGATAGAACTCGGTTCATACACGCGGACAAATGACAGGTAGATGTTTTAATTGGAAATCGATATTTACAGGTAATAATAACGGTTAAATAACGGATTAATTACAGTTTCTTGTATAAACATCCTTTGTTTTATACCGGTAGACAATAACAATAAAGGAAATTTGTTTAGTATTTTTGTTTCTTGTAAAAACATTCTTTATTTTGTATCTATCTGATAGACAATAACAATAAAGGAAAAATTTATTAGTGTTTTAAAGTGAATATTTTATTAAAACTCCGAAAACGAGAAAGCTATTCACTTAGCTTTGATGATTTTTATTTACCACTGAGATAATTAATATAATTAATATCCCGAATTTTAACAAAATATCGATCGACACAAGTTTGTGAAACGCTACCGTTATTTACGAATAGGAATACTTCATCCTTTTTTATGCGATTTTAAATTTTGCTGTCGAGTGTGAACCGCGAAATAACGCAAAAATTAAATTACCGCAGAAATTACCAGTTATACGGTAAAGAAACAGTCAATAAATTTTACAAAACCTATTAAAGAAACTGTCAATAAACTGTACAAAACTAAATAAAGAACCAGTCAATAAATTGTACACAAACTAAATAAAGAAACAGTCAATAAACTGTACAGAACGACAAAAAGAACAATTCAAGAAATGGTACACATACTCAATAAAGAACCAGGCAATAAACTGTACAAAACTGAATAAAGAACCAGATAATAAACTGTAGAAGACTCAATAAAGAACCAGTCAATAAATTGCACACAAACTCAATAAAGAACCAGTCAATAAACTGTACAAAACTAAATAAATAACCAGTCAATAAACTGTACAAAACTAAATAAAGAAACAGTCAATAAACTGTACAAAACTCAATAAATAACCAGTCAATAAACTGTACAAAACTGAACAAAAAACAAGTCAGTAATCTGTTCAAAACTAAACAAATAACCAGTCAATAAACTGTACAAAACTCAATAAAGAACCAGTAAATAAACTGTACAAAACTGAATAAAGAACCAGTCAATAAACTGTACAAAACTCAATAAAGAACCAGTCAATAAACTGTACAAAACTGAACAAAAAACAAGTCAGTAAACTGTTCAAAACTGAACAAATAACCAATCAATAACTGTACAAAACTCAATAAAGAACCAGTCAAAAAACTGTACAAAACTGAATAAAGAACCAGTGAATAAACTGTACAAAACTCAATAAAGAACCAGTCAATAAAATGTACAAAACTCAATAAAGAACCAGTCAATAAACTGTACAAAACTGAACAAAGAACCAGTCAATAAACTTTACAAAACTAAACAAAGAACCAGTCAATAAACATTACAAAACTGAATAAAGAACCAGTCAATAAACTGTACAAAACTGAATAAAGGACCAGTCAATAAACATAACAAAACTGAATAAAGAACCAGTCAATAAACTGTGCAAAACTCAATAAAGAACCAGTCAATAAACTGTACAAAACTGAACAAAGAACCAGTCAATAAACGGTACAAAACTCAATAAAGAAACATTCAACAAACTGTTCAAAACTGAATAAAGAACCAGTCAATAAACTGTACAAAACTCAATAAAGAACCAGTCAATAAATTGTACACAAACTCAATAAAGAAACAGTCAATAAACTGTACAAAACTGAATAAAGAAGCCGTCCATCAACTGTACAAAACTCAATGAAGAACCAGTCAATAAACTGTACAAGACTAAATAAAGAACCAGTCAATAAACATTACCAAACTGAATAAAGAACCAGTCAATAAACATTACAAAACTGAATAAAGAACCAGTCAATAAACTGTACAAAACTGAATAAAGAACCAGTCAATAAACTGTACAAACCTGAATAAAGAACCAGTCAATAAACATGACAAAACTAAATAAAGAACCAGTCAATAAACTGTACAGAACTAAATAAAGAAACAATAAAAAAACTGTACAAAACTAAATAAAGAAAGAGTCAATAAACTGTACAAAACTAAATAAAGAAACAGTCTATAAACTGTACAAGACTCAATAAAAGAACCAGTCAATAAACTGTACAAAACTCAATAAAGAAACAATTAATAAACTGTACAAAAAACAATAAAGAAACAGTCAATAATTTGTACAAAACTCAATAAAGAATCAGTCAATAAACTGTACAAAACTTAACAAAGAACCAGTCAATAAACTGTACAAAACTGACCAAAGAACAGTCAATAAACTGTTCAAAACTCAATAAAGAACCAGTCAATAAACTGTACAAAACTCAATAAAGAACCAGTAAATAAACTGTACAAAACTGAATAAAGAACCAGTCAATAAACTGTACAAAACTCAATAAAGAACCAGTCAATAAACTGTACAAAACTGAACAAAAAACAAGTCAGTAAACTGTTCAAAACTGAACAAATAACCAATCAATAACTGTACAAAACTCAATAAAGAACCAGTCAAAAAACTGTACAAAACTGAATAAAGAACCAGTGAATAAACTGTACAAAACTCAATAAAGAACCAGTCAATAAAATGTGCAAAACTCAATAAAGAACCAGTCAATAAACTGTACAAAACTGAACAAAGAACCAGTCAATAAACTTTACAAAACTAAACAAAGAACCAGTCAATAGTCAATAAACATTACAAAACTGAATAAAGAACCAGTCAATAAACTGTACAAAACTGAATAAAGAACCAGTCAATAAACATAACAAAACTGAATAAAGAACCAGTCAATAAACTGTGCAAAACTCAATAAAGAACCAGTCAATAAACTGTACAAAACTGAACAAAGAACCAGTCAATAAACGGTACAAAACTCAATAAAGAAACATTCAACAAACTGTTCAAAACTGAATAAAGAACCAGTCAATAAACTGTACAAAACTCAATAAAGAACCAGTCAATAAATTGTACACAAACTCAATAAAGAAACAGTCAATAAACTGTACAAAACTGAATAAAGAAGGCGTCCATCAACTGTACAAAACTCAATGAAGAACCAGTCAATAAACTGTACAAGACTAAATAAAGAACCAGTCAATAAACATTACCAAACTGAATAAAGAACCAGTCAATAAACATTACAAAACTGAATAAAGAACCAGTCAATAAACTGTACAAAACTGAATAAAGAACCAGTCAATAAACTGTACAAACCTGAATAAAGAACCAGTCAATAAACATGACAAAACTTAATAAAGAACCAGTCAATAAACTGTACAGAACTAAATAAAGAAACAATAAAAAAACTGTACAAAACTAAATAAAGAAAGAGTCAATAAACTGTACAAAACTAAATAAAGAAACAGTCTATAAACTGTACAAGACTCAATAAAAGAACCAGTCAATAAACTGTACAAAACTCAATAAAGAAACAATTAATAAACTGTACAAAAAACAATAAAGAAACAGTCAATAATTTGTACAAAACTCAATAAAGAATCAGTCAATAAACTGTACAAACTCAATAAAGAACCAGTAAATAAACTGTACAAAACTTAACAAAGAACCAGTCAATAAACTGTACAAAACTGACCAAAGAACCAGTCAATAAACTGTACAAAACTCAATAAAGAACCAGTCAATAAACTATACAAAACTCAATAAAGAACCAGTCAATAAACTGTACATACCTAAATAAAGTAACAGTCAATAAACTGTACAAAACTCAATAAAGAACCAGTCAATAAACTGTTCAAAACTCAATAAAGAACCAGTCAATAAACTGTTCAAGACTCAATAAAGAACCAGTCAATAAACTGTACAAAACTGAATAAAGAACAAGACAATAAACTGTACAAGACTCAATAAAGAACCAGTCAATAAATTGTACACAAACTCAATAAAGAACCAGTCAATAAACTGTAGAAAACTGAATAAAGAACCAGTCAATAAATTGTACACAAACTAAATAAAGAAATAGTCAATAAACTGTACAAAACTAAATAAAGAACCAGTCAATAAACTGTACAAAACTCAATAAAGAACCAGTCAATAAACTGTATAAAACTCAATAAAGAACCAGTCAATAAACTGTACAAAACTCAATAAAGAATCAGTCAATAAACTGTACAAAACTCAATAAAGAACCTGTCAATAAACTGTACAAAACTCAATAAAGAACCAGTCAGTAAACTATACAAAACTCAATAAAGAAACAGTCAATAAACTGTACAAAACTCAATAAAGAAACAGTCAATAAACTGTACAAAACTCAATAAAGAACCAGTCAATAAATTGTACAAAAACTAAATAAGGAAACAGTCAATAAACTGTACAAAACTAAAGAAAGAAACAGTCAATAAACTTTACAAAACTTATTAAAGAAACTGTCAATAAACTGTTCAAAACTAAATAAAGAACCAGACAATAAATTGTACAAAAACTAAATAAAGAAACAGTCAATAAACTGTACAGAACGAAAAAAAGAACCATTCAAGAAATTGTACACATACTCAATAAAGAACCAGTCAATAAACTGTACAAAACTGAATAAAGAACCAGACAATAAACTGTACAAGACTCAATAAAGAACCAGTCAATAAATTGTACACAAACTCAATAACGAACCAGTCAATAAACTGTAGAAAACTGAATAAAGAACCAGTCAATAAACTGTACAAAACTAAATAAAGAAACAGTCAATAAACTGTACAAAACTCAATAAAGAACCAGTCAATAAACTGTACAAAACTGAACAGAAAACAAGTCAGTAAACTGTACAAAACTGAACAAATAACCAGTCAATAAACTGTACAAAACTCAATAAAGAAGCAGTCAATTTGTACAAAACTCAATAAAGAAACAGTCAATAAACTGTAAAAAACTCAATAAAGAACCAGTCAATAAACTGTACAAAACCGAACAAAGAACCAGTCAATAAACTGTACAAAACTCAATAAAGAACCAGTCAATAAACATTACAAAACTGAATAAAGAACCAGTCAATAAACTGTACAAAGCTCAATAAAGAAACATTCAACAAACTGTACAAAACTGAATAAAGAATCAGTCAATAAACTGTACAAAACTCAATAAAGAACCAGTCAATAAATTGTACACAAACTAAATAAAGAAACAGTCAATAAACTATATAGAGCGAGAAAAAGAACCATTCAAGAAATTGTACACATACTCAATAAAGAACCAGTCAATAAACTGTACAAAACTGAATAAAGAACCAGACAATAAACTGTACAAGACTCAATAAAGAACCAGTCAATAAATTGTACACAAACTCAAAAAAGAACCAGTCAATAAACTGTAGAAAACTGAATAAAGAACCAGTCAATAAACTGTACAAAACTAAACAAAGAAACAGTCATTAAACTGTACAAAACTCAATAAAGAACCAGTCAATAAACTGTGAAAAACTCAATAAAGAACCAGTCAATAAACTGTACAAAACTCAATAAAGAACCAGTCAATAAACTGTAAAAAACTCAATAAAGAACCAGTCAAGAAACGGTACAAAACTCAATAAAGAACCAGTCAATAAACTGTACAAAACTCAATAAAGAACCAGTAAATAAACTGTACAAAACTCAATAAAGAAAAAGTCAATAAACTGTACAAAACTGAACAATGAACCAGTCAGTAAACTGTATAAAACTCAATAAAGAACCAGTCAATAAACATTACAAAACTGAATAAAGAACCAGTCAATAAACATAACAAAACTGAATAAAGAACCAGTCAATAAACTGTACAAAATTCAATAAAGAACCAGTCAATAAACTGTACAAAACTGAACAAAGAACCAATCAATAAACTGTACAAAACTCAATAAACATTCAACAAACTGTACAAAACTGAATAAAGAACCAGTTAATAAACTGTACAAAACGGAATAAAGAAGCAGTCCATCAACTGTACAAAACTCAATAAAGAACCAGTCAATAAACTGTACAAAACTCATGAAAGAAACAGTCAATAAACTGTACAAAACTCAATAAAGAAACAGTCAATAAACTGTACAAAACTCAATAAAGAACCAGTCAAAAAACTGTACAAAACTGAATAAAGAACCAGTAAATAAACTGTACCAAACTCAATAAAGAACCAATCAATAAACTGTACAAAACTCAATAAAGAACCAGTCAATAAACTGTACAAAACTCAATAAAGAACCAGTCAATAAACATTATAAAACTGAATAAAGAACCAGTCAATAAACATTACAAAACTGAATAAAGAACCAGTCAATAAACTGTACAAAACGGAAAAAATAAGCAGTCCATCAACTGTACAAAACTCAATAAAGAACCAGTCAATAAACTGTACAAAACTCAATAAAGAAACAGTCAATAAACTGTACAAAACTCAATAAAGAACCAGTCAATAAATTGTTCACAAACTAAATAAGAAAACAGTCAATAAAATGTACAAAACTAAATACCGTATAACCGGTAATTTTTGCGGTGTGAAATTTTTGCGGATTGGGATTGAAATTCTGATATTTTATTTTAGCCGATTTTAATTTTTGCGGTTTGACATCTTTAACAAATAAAATTGTGGAGTTTTTATTTCTGTTGTGTATCCTGATTAGCCCAGTGATTTGGGCTATGAGTTATGTTCCACGCTAAAGGAAAATCATTTTGAGAATGACAAGCTTCTGTTGTTCCCTGATATATGAATTGTGGTGGAATAAATTCACCTGTAAGTGTACCTAAAATAATGAAACAAAGTGCAGAAAAAATCGGCAAAACAGGTAAAATAAAGTGAGTTTTTTATTAATTGGGATTGCATTGCATTGACAGTCAATTTCTGATAGAACTCGGTTCATACACGCGGACAAATGACAGGTAGATGTTTTAATTGGAAATCGATATTTACAGGTAATAATAACGGTTAAATAACGGATTAATTACAGTTTCTTGTATAAACATCCTTTGTTTTATACCGGTAGACAATAACAATAAAGGAAATTTGTTTAGTATTTTTGTTTCTTGTAAAAACATTCTTTATTTTGTATCTATCTGATAGACAATAACAATAAAGGAAAAATTTATTAGTGTTTTAAAGTGAATATTTTATTAAAACTCCGAAAACGAGAAAGCTATTCACTTAGCTTTGATGATTTTTATTTACCACTGAGATAATTAATATAATTAATATCCCGAATTTTAACAAAATATCGATCGACACAAGTTTGTGAAACGCTACCGTTATTTACGGATAGGAATACTTCATCCTTTTTTATGCGATTTTAAATTTTGCTGTCGAGTGTGAACCGCGAAATAACGCAAAAATTAAATTACCGCAGAAATTACCAGTTATACGGTAAAGAAACAGTCAATAAATTTTACAAAACCAATTAAAGAAACTGTCAATAAACTGTACAAAACTAAATAAAAAACCAGTCAATAATTGTACACAAACTAAATAAAGAAACAGTCAATAAACTGTACAGAACGACAAAAAGAACAATTCAAGAAATGGTACACATACTCAATAAAGAACCAGGCAATACACTGTACAAAACTGAATAAAGAACCAGATAATAAACTGTAGAAGACTCAATAAAGAACCAGTCAATAAATTGTACACAAACTCAATAAAGAACCAGTCAATAAACTGTACAAAACTAAATAAATAACCAGTCAATAAACTGTACAAAACTAAATAAAGAAACAGTCAATAAACTGTACAAAACTCAATAAATAACCAGTCAATAAACTGTACAAAACTGAACAAAAAACATGTCAGTAATCTGTTCAAAACTAAACAAATAACCAGTCAATAAACTGTACAAAACTCAATAAAGAACCAGTCAATAAACTGTACAAAACTGAATAAAGAACCAGTCAATAAACTGTACAAAACTGAATAAAGAACCAGTCAATAAACTGTACAAAACTCAATAAAGAACCAGTCAATAAACTGTACAAAACTGAACAAAAAACAAGTCAGTAAACTGTTCAAAACTGAACAAATAACCAATCAATAAACTGTACAAAACTCAATAAAGAACCAGTCAAAAAACTGTACAAAACTGAATAAAGAACCAGTGAATAAACTGTACAAAACTCAATAGAGAACCAATCAATAAACTGTACAAAACTGAACAAAGAACCAGTCAATAAACTGTACAGAACTCAATAAAGAACCAGTCAATAAATTGTACACAAACTCAATAAAGAAACAGTCAATAAACTGTACAAAACTGAATAAAGGAGCTGTCCATCAACTGTACAAAACTCAATAAAGAACCAGTCAATAAACTGTATAAAACTCAATAAAGAAGCAGTCAATAAACATTCCAAAACTGAATAAAGAACCAGTCAATAAACTGTACAAAAACGGACAAAATAAGCAGTCCTTCAACTGTACAAAACTCAATAAAGAACCAGTCAATAAACTGTACAAAACTCAATAAAGGAACAGTCAATAAACTGTACAAAACTCAATAAAGAAACAGTCAATAAACTGTACAAAACTCAATAAAGAACCAGTCAATAAATTGTTCACAAACTAAATAAGGAAACAGTCAATAAACTGTACAAAACTAAATAAAGAACCAGTCAATAAATTGTACACAAACTAAATAAAGAAACAGTCAATAAACTGTACAGAACGACAAAAAGAACAATTCAAGAAATGGTACACATACTCAATAAAGAACCAGTCAATAAACTGTACAAAACTGAACAAAAAACAAGTCAGTAAACTGTTCAAAACTGAACAAATAACCAATCAATAAACTGTACAAAACTCAATAAAGAACCAGTCAAAAAACTGTACAAAACTGAAAAAAGAACCAGTGAATAAACTGTACAAAACTCAATAGAGAACCAATCAATAAACTGTACAAAACTGAACAAAGAACCAGTCAATAAACTGTACAGAACTCAATAAAGAACCAGTCAATAAATTGTACACAAACTCAATAAAGAAACAGTCAATAAACTGTACAAAACTGAATAAAGGAGCTGTCCATCAACTGTACAAAACTCAATAAAGAACCAGTCAATAAACTGTATAAAACTCAATAAAGAAGCAGTCAATAAACATTCCAAAACTGAATAAAGAACCAGTCAATAAACTGTACAAAAACGGACAAAATAAGCAGTCCTTCAACTGTACAAAACTCAATAAAGAACCAGTCAATAAACTGTACAAAACTCAATAAAGAAACAGTCAATAAACTGTACAAAACTCAATAAAGAAACAGTCAATAAACTGTACAAAACTCAATAAAGAACCAGTCAATAAATTGTTCACAAACTAAATAAGGAAACAGTCAATAAACTGTACAAAACTAAATAAAGAACCAGTCAATAAATTGTACACAAACTAAATAAAGAAACAGTCAATAAACTGTACAGAACGACAAAAAGAACAATTCAAGAAATGGTACACATACTCAATAAAGAACCAGGCAATAAACTGTACAAAACTGAATAAAGAACCAGATAATAAACTGTAGAAGACTCAATAAAGAACCAGTCAATAAATTGTACACAAACTCAATAAAGAACCAGTCAATAAACTGTACAAAACTAAATAAATAACCAGTCAATAAACTGTACAAAACTAAATAAAGAAACAGTCAATAAACTGTACAAAACTCAATAAATAACCAGTCAATAAACTGTACAAAACTGAACAAAAAATAAGTCTGTAATCTGTTCAAAACTAAACAAATAACCAGTCAATAAACTGTACAAAACTCAATAAAGAACCAGTAAATAAACTGTACAAAACTGAATAAAGAACCAGTGAATAAACTGTACAAAACTCAATAGAGAACCAATCAATAACTGTACAAAACTGAACAAAGAACCAGTCAATAAACTGTACAAAACTCAATAAAGAACCAGTCAATAAATTGTACACAAACTCAATAAAGAAACAGTCAATAAACTGTACAAAACTGAATAAAGGAGCTGTCCATCAACTGTACAAAACTCAATAAAGAACCAGTCAATAAACTGTACAAAATTCAATAAAGAAGCAGTCAATGAACATTACAAAACTGAATAAAGAACCAGTCAATAAACTGTACAAAAACGGAAAAAATAAGCAGTCAATAAACTGTACAAAACTAAATAAAGAAACAGTCAATAAATTTTACAAAACCAATTAAAGAAACTGTCAATAAACTGTACAAAACCAAATAAAGAACCAGTCAATAAATTGTACACAAACTAAATAAAGAAACAGTCAATAAACTGTACAGAACGACAAAAAGAACCATTCAAGAAATGGTACACATACTCAATAAAGAACCAGTCAATAAATTGTACACAAACTCAATAAAGAACCAGTCAATAAACTGTACAAAACTAAATAAAGAACCAGTCAATAAACTGTACAAAACTAAATAAAGAAACAGTCAATAAACTGTACAAAACTCAATAAATAACCAGTCAATAAACTGTACAAAACTGAACAAAAAACAAGTCAGTAAACTGTTCAAAACTGAACAAATAACCAGTCAATAAACTGTACAAAACTCAATAAAGAACCAGTCAACAAACTGTACAAAACTGAATAAAGAACCAGTCAATAAACTGTACAAAACTCAATAAAGAACCAGTCAATAAACTGTACAAGACTGAACAAAGAACCAGTAAATAAACTGTCCAAAACTCAACAAAAACCAGTCAATAAATTGTACAAAACTCAATAAAGAACCAGTCAATAAACTGTACAAAACTGAATAAAGAACCAGTCAATAAACTGTACAAAACTCAATAAAGAAGCAGTCAATGTTAACAAAACTCAATAAAGAAACAATCAATAAACTGTACAAAACTCAATAAAGAACCAGTCAATAACTGTACAAAACTCAATAAAGAACCAGTCAATAAACTGTACAAAACTCATGAAAGAAACAGTCAATAAACTGTACAAAACTCAATAAAGAAACAGTCAATAAACTGTACAAAACTCAATAAAGAACCAGTCAAAAAACTGTCCAAAACTGACTAAAGAACCAGTGAATAAACTGTACCAACCTCAATAAAGAACCAATCAATAAACTGTACAAAACTGAACAAAGAACCAGTCAATAAACTGTACAAAACTCAATAAAGAACCAGTCAATAAATTGTACACAAACTCAATAAAGAAACAGTCAATAAACTGTACAAAACTGAATAAAGAAGCAGTCCATCAACTGTACAAAACTCAATAAAGAACCAGTCAATAAACTGTACAAAACTCAATAAAGATCCAGTCAATAAACATTATAAAACTGAATAAAGAACCAGTCAATAAACATTACAAAACTGAATAAAGAACCAGTCAATAAACTGTACAAAACGGAAAAAATAAGCAGTCCATCAACTGTACAAAACTCAATAAAGAACCAGTCAATAAACTGTACAAAACTCAATAAAGAAAGAGTCAATAAACTGTACAAAACTCAATAAAGAAACAGTCAATAAACTGTACAAAACTCAATAAAGAACCAGTCAATAAATTGTTCACAAACTAAATAAGGAAACAGTCAATAAACTGTACAAAACTAAATAAAGAACCAGTCAATAAACTGTACAAAACTCAATAAAGAACCAGTCAATAAACTGTAAAAAAGTCAATAAAGAACCAGTCAATAAACTGTACAAAACTCAATAAAGAACCAGTCAATAAACTGTACAAAACTCAATAAAGAACCAGTCAATAAAATGTACAAAACTCAATAAAGAACCAGTCAATAAACTGTACAAAACTGAACAAAGAACCAGTCAATAAACTTTACAAAACTCAATAAAGAACCAGTCAATAAACATTACAAAACTGAATAAAGAACCAGTCAATAAACTGTACAAAACTGAATAAAGAACCAGTCAATAAACATAACAAAACTGAATAAAGAACCAGTCAATAAACTGTGCAAAACTCAATAAAGAACCAGTCAATAAACTGTACAAAACTGAACAAAGAACCAGTCAATAAACTGTACAAAACTCAATAAAGAAACATTCAACAAACTGTTCAAAACTGAATAAAGAACCAGTCAATAAACTGTACAAAACTCAATAAAGAACCGGTCAATAAATTGTACACAAACTCAATAAAGAAACAGTCAATAAACTGTACAAAACTGAATAAAGAAGCCGTCCATCAACTGTACAAAACTCAATAAAGAACCAGTCAATAAACTGTACAAGACTCAATAAAGAACCAGTCAATAAACATTACAAAACTGAATAAAGAACCAGTCAATAAACTGTACAAAACTGAATAAAGAACCAGTCAATAAACTGTACAAACCTGATTAAAGAACCAGTCAATAAACTGTACAAACCTGAATAAAGAACCAGTCAATAAACATGACAAAACTAAATAAAGAACCAGTCAATAAACTGTACAGAACTAAAAAAGAAACAATAAAAAAACTGTACAAAACTAAATAAAGAAAGAGTCAATAAACTGTACAAAACTAAATAAAGAAACAGTCTATAAACTGTACAAGACTCAATAAAAGAACCAGTCAATAAACTGTACAAAACTCAATAAAGAAACAATTAATAAACTGTACAAAAAACAATAAAGAAACAGTCAATAATTTGTACAAAACTCAATAAAGAATCAGTCAATAAACTGTACAAAACTCAATAAAGAACCAGTCAATAAACTGTACAAAACTTAACAAAGAACCAGTCAATAAACTGTACAAAACTGAACAAAGAACCAGTCAATAAACTGTACAAAACTCAATAAAGAACCAGTCAACAAACTATACAAAACTCAATAAAGAACCAGTCAATAAACTGTACAAAACTGAATAAAGAACCAGTCAATAAACTGTACAAAACTCAATAAAGAACCAGTCAATAAACTGTACATACCTAAATAAAGTAACAGTCAATAAACTGTACAAAACTCAATAAAGAACCAGTCAATAAACTGTTCAAAACTCAATAAAGAACCAGTCAATAAACTGTTCAAGACTCAATAAAGAACCAGTCAATAAACTGTACAAAACTGAATAAAGAACAAGACAATAAACTGTACTAGACTCAATAAAGAACCAGTCATTAAATTGTACACAAACTCAATAAAGAACCAGTCAATAAACTGTAGAAAACTGAATAAAGAACCAGTCAATAAATTGTACACAAACTAAATAAAGAAACAGTCAATAAACTGTACAAAACTAAATAAAGAACCAGTCAATAAACTGTACAAAACTCAATAAAGAACCAGTCAATAAACTGTATAAAACTCAATAAAGAACCAGTCAATAAACTGTACAAAACTCAATAAAGAATCAGTCAATAAACTGTACAAAACTGAATAAAGAACCTGTCAATAAACTGTACAAAACTCAATAAAGAACCAGTCAGTAAACTATACAAAACTCAATAAAGAAACAGTCAATAAACTGTACAAAACTCAATAAAGAAACAGTCAATAAACTGTACAAACCTGAATAAAGAACCAGTCAATAAACATGACAAAACTAAATAAAGAACCAGTCAATAAACTGTACAGAACTAAATAAAGAAAAAATAAAAAAACTGTACAAAACTAAATAAAGAAAGAGTCAATAAACTGTACAAAACTAAATAAAGAAACAGTCTATAAACTGTACAAGACTCAATAAAAGAACCAGTCAATAAACTGTACAAAACTCAATAAAGAAACAATTAATAAACTGTACAAAAAACAATAAAGAAACAGTCAATAATTTGTACAAAACTCAATAAAGAATCAGTCAATAAACTGTACAAAACTCAATAAAGAACCAGTCAATAAACTGTACAAAACTTAACAAAGAACCAGTCAATAAACTGTACAAAACTGAACAAAGAACCAGTCAATAAACTGTACAAAACTCAATAAAGAACCAGTCAACAAACTATACAAAACTCAATAAAGAACCAGTCAATAAACTGTACAAAACTGAATAAAGAACCAGTCAATAAACTGTACAAAACTCAATAAAGAACCAGTCAATAAACTGTACATACCTAAATAAAGTAACAGTCAATAAACTGTACAAAACTCAATAAAGAACCAGTCAATAAACTGTTCAAAACTCAATAAAGAACCAGTCAATAAACTGTTCAAGACTTAATAAAGAACCAGTCAATAAACTGTACAAAACTGAATAAAGAACAAGACAATAAACTGTACAAGACTCAATAAAGAACCAGTCAATAAATTGTACACAAACTCAATAAAGAACCAGTCAATAAACTGTAGAAAACTGAAGAAAGAACCAGTCAATAAATTGTACACAAACTAAATAAAGAAACAGTCAATAAACTGTACAAAACTAAATAAAGAACCAGTCAATAAACTGCACAAAACTCAATAAAGAACCAGTCAATAAACTGTATAAAACTCAATAAAGAACCAGTCAATAAACTGTACAAAACTCAATAAAGAGTCAGTCAATAAACTGTACAAAACTGAATAAAGAACCTGTCAATAAACTGTACAAAACTCAATAAAGAACCAGTCAGTAAACTATACAAAACTCAATAAAGAAACAGTCAATAAACTGTACAAAACTCAATAAAGAAACAGTAAATAAACTGTACAAAACTCAATAAAGAACCAGTCAATAAATTGTACAAAAACTAAATAAGGAAACAGTCAATAAACTGTACAAAACTAAATAAAGAAACAGTCAATAAACTTTACAAAACTTATTAAAGAAACAGTCAATAAACTGTTCAAAACTAAATAAAGAACCAGACAATAAATTGTACAAAAACTAAATAAAGAAACAGTCAATAAACTGTACAGAACGAAAAAAAGAACCATTCAAGAAATTGTACACATACTCAATAAAGAACCAGTCAATAAACTGTACAAAACTGAATAAAGAACCAGACAATAAACTGTACAAGACTCAATAAAAAACCAGTCAATAAATTGTACACAAACTCAATAACGAACCAGTCAATAAACTGTAGAAAACTGAATAAAGAACCAGTCAATAAACTGTACAAAACTAAATAAAGAAACAGTCAATAAACTGTGCAAAACTCAATAAAGAACCAGTCAATAAACTGTACAAAACTGAACAGAAAACAAGTCAGTAAACTGTACAAAACTGAACAAATAACCAGTCAATAAACTGTACAAAACTCAATAAAGAAGCAGTCAATTTGTACAAAACTCAATAAAGAAACAGTTAATAAACTGTACAAAACTCAATAAAGAACCAGTCAATAAACTGTAAAAAACTCAAAAAAGAACCAGTCAATAAACTGTACAAAACCGATCAAAGAACCAGTCAATAAACTGTACAAAACTCAATAAAGAACCAGTCAATAAACATTACAAAACTCAATAAAGAACCAGTCAATAAACTGTACAAAACTCAATAAAGAAACATTCAACAAACTGTACAAAACTGAATAAAGAATCAGTCAATAAACTGTACAAAACTCAATAAAGAACCAGTCAATAAATTGTACACAAACTCAATAAAGAACCAGTCAATAAACTGTACAAACCTGAATAAAGAACCAGTGAATAAACATTACAAAACTGAATAAAGAACCAGTCAATAAACTGTACAAAACTAAATAAAGAAACAATCAATAAACTGTACAAAACTAAAAAAGAAACATTCAATAAACTGTACAAAACTAAATAAAGAAACATTCAATAAACTGTACAAAACTCAATAAAGAACCAGTCAATAAACTGTACAAAAGTCAATAAAGAAACAATTAATAAACTGTACAAAAAACAATAAAGAAACAGTCAATAAACTGTAAAAAACTCAGTAAAGAACCAGTCAATAAACTGTACAAAACGCAATAAAGAACCAGTCAATAAACTGTACAAAACATAGCAAAGAACAAGTCAATAAACTGTACAAAACTGAACAAAGAACCAGTCAATAAACTGTACAAAACTGAATAAAGAACCAGTCAATAAACTATACAAAACTCAATAAAGAACCTGTCAATAAACTGAACAAAACTCAATAAATATTCAGTCAATAAACTGTAGTGAACTGAATAAAGAACCAGTCAATAAACTGTACAAAACGCAATAAAGAACCAGTCAATAAACAATAAAAAAACTCAATAAAGAACCAGTCAATAAACTGTACAAAACTGAACAAAGAACCAGTCAATAAACTGTACAAAACTCAATAAAGAACCAGTCAATAAATTGTACACAAACTCAATAAAGAACAAGTCAATAAACTATAGAAAACTGAATAAAGAACCAGTCAATAAACTGTACAAACTAAATAAAGAAGCAGTCAATGTGTACAAAACTCAATGAAGAAACAGTGAATAAACTGTACAAATCTCAATAAAGAACCAGTCAATAAACTGTAGAAAACTCAATAAAGAACCAGTCAATAAACTGTACAAAACTCAATAAAGAACCAGTCAATTAACTGTAAAAAACTCAATAAAGAACCAGTCAATAAACGGTACAAAACTCAATAAAGAACCAGTCAATAAACTGTACAAAACTCAATAAAGAACCAGTAAATAAACTGTACAAAACTCAATAAAGAACCAGTCAATAAACTGTACAAAACTGAACAATGAACCAGTCAGTAAACTGTATAAAACTCAATAAAGAACCAGTCAATAAACATTACAAAACTGAATAAAGAACCAGTCAATAAATATAACAAAACTGAATAAAGAACCAGTCAATAAACTGTACAAAACTCAATAAAGAACCAGTCAATAAACTGTACAAAACTGAACAAAGAACCAATCAATAAACTGTACAAAACTCAATACACATTCAACAAACTGTACAAAACTGAATAAAGAACCAGTTAATAAACTGTACAAAACGGAATAAAGAAGCAGTCCATCAACTGTACAAAACTCAATAAAGAACCAGTCAATAAACTGTACAAAACTCATGAAAGAAACAGTCAATAAACTGTACAAAACTCAATAAAGAAACAGTCAATAAACTGTACAAAACTCAATAAAGAACCAGTCGAAAAACTGTACAAAACTGAATAAAGAAC